>PKRV01000055.1:1231081-1254503 GCA_003709505.1 Hyphantria cunea
ATATACATACATAAACATAAATATATAGCTAGGCAGACATTTCAATTGTTATGTAGTTCGATATTGCATCATTTCCTCGTGGATATCTCCCAACATGACTAATGAGCTTTATATCATACTTGTGTATACTTATCCAATCTCAGTCATGTTTATACTTCAGTTGATGGCTTATAATAACTATTGGACGACGTTCTAAAATTTTATACATACATATTTATTTAATGTTATTAATGTTGCAATTACTGTAATGATATAAAATTCTTTTTAATACCATTAAGTCTTTGATTTATCGTCTAGTTTCGATTAGATATGTATCTACCACAATAAAAGTATTTTCTATTAGGTTGTTAGTTTTATTTCAGGACTAACGATTGCCCTCTGGCTTGTTTGGCCTATGTACCTGTCATATTTAAAATAGCATGGTGTAACATGTTGCCTTTATATCTCAAACTGTTTACTTCGTACTTTGTTACGATGACATCAGAACTTTTGTTGTAAACTGATAAAAACAAGTGACGGGAAGTCGCATATTTTTTAAGTTTGCTTGGCCTCTTAACTACGCAGTTTTTGAATCTAGTTTTACTAGTTTTTTTTAATAATATTATTTAACATTGTGACGGTTTTACACGTACAGAATATGGCTACAAATAAATCTTTAGATTGAGTGTGCTGTGCCTGTACAATTCAAGAATATTTGGGGTCTCCAGCTAGTTCAACCAATTATACCTGTTTAAATTGATTTTTCGTCCGAGTGACTCACCTCGGATTTCCACGACTGTTAAAGGCTTTTGACGATGATGATGACTTATATACACGCATGCCATTTTAGGTTGAGAATTTGAATACAAATATATTGATAGGAATGAACAAATGAAATAGGTATCGATACCGATATCCATATATAATTGGAAGGATCTCAGACTGTCTGTCTGTTACACTTTCACGGCTAAACCGCTGCACCGGTTTCCGAAATTTGGCATCAAGGCGCTTTGATTTTGAGGACATAATAGATCAATGCTTGTTGAAGGACAAAGGCTACACTTTACCGCGATATCTGACATAAAAGCGGGCTGGGCCGCGCGTAAATACCTAAATAAACACCTATCCATACGAGTTAAAATGTTCTCAACAAACATAGTACCTTAACGGGTGGCAAACATTGTTATTTCTTGTTTTGGCCTCTACCCGCCTTCTCTTATTTACAAGTGACTGTATGCATGTATAAAGTCGAAGCATGATAATACCCACAGATGGGAATGAGGTATTCTTATCGATGCCATGTTTTATGCGCATGTGTAAAGACGAATAGGTTGAAGTTTGGTTGTGTAAATTGATTTCCTGTAAAAAATGTCAGATGTCTATAAGAGAAACTATCTAAAATAGAATAGGTACAAATAATAGAGAGTAGGAACTCATTAGGATTTTCACTATCTTATTTTAACTACTAGTTTTTGCCCGCGCCTCCGACCGTGACCGTACCCGTGAGTATTTTGGTTATCCCGCCAAAGAGTATCCTATGTCCTTCCTCAAGAATCAAAGTATCTCCATGGCAAATTTGACTGAAATCGGTGCAGTGGTTTAGCAGTGAAAGCGTAAAAGACTGAGTAATTTTTGTATTTACAACATTGTGGATATGACCCAGCGCTGCCAGACGTCCCGATTTTGGCGCGACACGGTAGTCCCGATTTAGAAAAAAACAAACCTACTTAAAAAAAATATCGAACTAAAACTCCCTGTCTAGCAACACTAAAAAGCGTAAAATAAACTGGCTCTTCATAATTGCTATCTACATCTCATCTACATCTACAATCTCTACCTTGACAATACAGTTCATCTGTGGCGTCTGTTTGTGTCGATCTATGATTTTTATCTGTAGCTTCAATTTAACGTTAAAATGTCACTTAGTGTCATAATTGAACAAATGAATTTGAATTTGAAATAGTAGTATTATAATGTGTTGACACAGGGTATATATAATAAGACTACTAGACCCCAAGTTTTCGGTAGTAGTCTTATCACACCCATGGTCTGATGACCATGATAATGAATGGGTTCAGCGGAGAAAAAATACGCAAAGAAATTGTTAACTTATCTAAGTTCTTTTGTGTTTTTTTTTAGTTACATACACTCAGTAATAGGACCAACATAATAGGACCATAACTACCTAATTAACACATTTGGAAAACCAAAAATCAAATGAAATCTATAAAACAGAAATGTATACTGAAATACAACAACAATACAAACAGCCAGCGAACAGCCGCGCCACATGCTTTTTACATACTACAGTAGTTCCCTACTCACTTATTGAAAGCGCAAGAAAACTTTAAAATAAATCACTAACTAATTTATTTATTATAAAGTTTATGCACTTTTGTACATCGGCGGAGTCAATGCCCAGGGCATTCTCTACCAGTTAACCTTGGGGTGGTGGAGAAATTTATATGTAGGTGCACATAGGTTACAGATTAGCAGTAAACGAAAAGTAACATTTGACTGTATGCAAAAACTTAAGAACTAATGAATACGAATACAATACATACGTAATAAATACTAGTAAGTATATATGATACAGCATATATATACATATATACCTTTATATACATATATAAACTCATAAAATACATACACTTACACATTTTTTTATGAAATTCGTACACTATGATCGCTTGAATTTAAGGTGTACTATCGATTGAATGATTCTGCCATTTCGTTAATGATGAGATCAAGTACCTTCTTTTTGAATATAAAACGGTTTGTGGCCACCCTGACTTCGAGCGGGAGCGCATTCCAGAATAGTACAGCTTGGACAAAGAATAAAGACTTCACGAAGAGTTGTGGGAGGGACATGAGAGAAGCAGATTATTAACTGAGCGAAGTTATTTTCTGTCATGGTTAGAGCACAGGTAACGAAAGTATAAAGTAAGGTATGTAGGTGAGAATGGTGAGTTGAGAAATGAAAGAGAGAAGTAAATGCTCGCTGGATACGGCGAAGGCGAATAGGCAACCAGTTCAATTAGGAGCGTAAAGCAAACACATTATGGCCATACTTCCGAAGATTAAAGATGTATCGAATGCGGTTATTGAGAAGACGGTGAAGTTTATTAAGGAGATCTGTATTCAGGTCGAAATAATATGCATCATCATAGACGATAATTGGAATTACTAAGGACTGCATAAGTGTAGTTTTGGGTTTAGGAGGCAAGAAGTTTTTGAGACGGTATAATGTTCGCAGGTTTTCAGTCACTTTCTGGCTGTCGTAAGTACCTTGGGCTCGCCAATCGAGGGTAGAGTCAATGATCAAGCCCAGATCTTTGACTGCCATGCTAAATGGGATGACTGATCCGTTAAAGATAATTGGTGAGACTGACAGTATCGAGCCTACTCACTATGCGTTTGCTGCCTACTATGATCGTTTGACGTTTGGTGGGTTAACCGATAGTCCAAATTACAGGCCCACAACTTTATGACTTCTAAATCCCGGGTTGCTTTCGTCTGCGGGTACACCTGCAGATCGTCAGCATACAGTTGATACGGACCATGAAGTTGTTGAGTGATGAGGTTAAAAATAGAGAATAAGAGAGGAGATAGAAAGTCGTCTTGAGGGACGTCAGCGTGGAGATCGCACCAATTCGATGCCGAGTCATCAACACAAACACACTGCTGTCGTCCCTGAACATAGGTTAAGAACCATTCCAGTGCCTCTAAAGGAACTACGAGATATGTAAGGACAGCTAAAAGGATTGCATGACTGACGATATTGAAGGCATTAGAGAAGTCAATTAATACCAGTACAGCAACTTTGGTGTCTTCCATACCCTTCCTTATATCTCCAGTCGTTTTCCAGTCACTAATTTGTCTTTCTAGTGGATTATCATCCAAGGCTAAATAATAATGAATAGAAACCTCTCGTGTTATTTTTTTTTTGCGTTTTGTTTAGTAAATCATACCTATTAATCCTTGAAACACTCAAACCAAACGTAAACGCTGTCGCACGAAATAAGAATATGGCTGCGTTTCCACCAGAGAAGAGCGGACCCATTAAGGACTGCGTTTAACTCGCAAGAATAAACTACATTTTATTTTGTCTTTTCACCAACAAATAGACGGTTCAAATTCAAGTGAAACACATATCCAGTGTTGGGAATGGCCACATGAGTAATGAACGTACGTACGTTTATTTATTTACGTTATATATTAGGTGCGTCTGAAGTCTTAAAATATATGTACTACCCGTACGCAATAAGTTGAGACCAGGGCGTGGTGATGTCACTGTACAAAAAAAGTACAGTTCAAACAAAAAATAGAACAAGCTTCCGCCTGCAGCGGGATCTGCGTCTTTTAGGTAGCCGTCTTCTATCGTAAAATGAATTATAATATTATGATATTTTATAATAATAATAATAATTAACCTTAATTTTCAAACTATAGATTTATTATGTATATCACTAAAAACTAGCCGATAGGTGTTTAAATAAAAGATATATTTATGTGTAGGTATTTATTAGATTATTTTCAACAATAATATAGTCTGCTGGTTTCCCTTGTCGCTTTCAAAAAGCTCTAACACTTTCAGCACGAGATTTCTTTCTCCACTACGCAAAGCTTTACCCCTCATTATAATACTTGTTATTAGAAAACAATAACCATAAAACAGTCAAATAAAGTAACAGGAACTTTAACAATAAAAAACTATTACAACAAAACTAACAACAATAATAACGAATTCGGGAGCGCGTCTATACACGGCGGTCGGCTGCGGGTAGGTGATGGGGGAGGAGTGTCGAACTCCACACGGGTCTCAGCTTATAGCGCACGGGTAGTATGTTCGCAAAGCCTACACGTGTGTGCCGCACCTGCCGCCGTCTGATCGACAAATCTTTAAAAACAACGCACACTTACGGTTTCCTGATTAGGAATCCCGATTTTTCAATCTGAATTCTCTTCTTACATACAAAATCTTCAACTAGGCGCACATGTTCGTATTTTTTTAAACGGAAAAAACTAACATTAACTCTAACATGCATTTCGTACCGGTCGTATAAAATTTCTAATACAAAAGACGAAATCTAACCAGGAAACGGTGCATCTATCGAACTCGAACAAAAACTAATGTACATTATTTACATTTAACAATAGGTAATTCAAAGTTCAATTCCATTTCCAGAGTCAAGCATTCGTTTATTATTTGTCTTAATTAACACTTATGCATCATATCAACAAGATTACACGTAAAATGTTGACCTATGTTTTGAACTGCCGAATTAGTTACTAGCTGGGTAGGTACCTAAAAAACGCCTGATCACATCAGTAGGTCGTGCTCGCCCACATGACAGGCCAGTGACGTGGTGGTGAGTGTGACATCACGCCATTTCAGTGGCCAATCCACGATCGCTTATTCGCAAAACACACCATCAGTCTAAACAAAACGGTAGATGAATGCTCGTGCTACACCACAACTTCCACAAGTCCACAGTTCAACACGTGAACTTATCGATTGCACCGGCCGGGCCGTAAATTTCACATTGTTTTTGTTTGGAAATCTGTTATGATTACATATATATTGGACTTAACCTAATAAGTTTATCATTACTGCTAAGACTCTATGTAAGGATTGCGAAAATCGTGTAGTGTTGTAACCGGTGATAAACTAAATTTACGATTTATTCTGCGTACGTATTTTGGTAAGCAATTTAAGTAATTAATTATTGTAAGGTGGTGTAAATTGATTTAATTTATATATATTTGTTAACAATAACAGTATTGAAAGTTATGAATGAATACCGTAATTATATCTATTGCACTTCAACGGTTAACTTTGTATATAGTGCGTCTAAAATAGACAAGGGCAAACAGGTCATACATTTCTTATGATTTTAACTCAAGTGCTTTTATATTTTTCTTTAATATTTGTATACGTAACTAGTTCCTCTGCCATAACGGTACATAAATATAACCACAAGCTGACCGTTAACAAATTTGTTTTCTCTATCAAAGGTTATAATGAGCCAACCTTAAAAGATAGACTTATTAGACATTTACTACAACAGTTATTTCTTAATACATTATTTTTGCAAAACTAACTATTTACGCAGTGCACTCAAGTAGTTCCCGCGATCAGTGCGTTCAACCAAACAAACAATAATATAGATAATTTCAAATTCCAGTCTATTGTTGAGATATATTATTAATACATTTCCTACTTCTACATATTTAAGAGTGTTTTGCACAGCTTAAAGATATTTTATGATATAATAACTACAATCAGTGATAATAATAATAATCGGTCGTCTCCTCGTCATGTTTATTCCTATTTTTACTGATAGTACAAAAAGTGTTACAGGAGCAGGTACATCAAATACTTACCATGATAAAAAAAAGCTTATTTTAGCCTGTTCCGTAATATGGTTTGTACAGCCAGCTTTAAATCGATAAAACATCTATGGTCGTCTCTATTTACTTTACGTGGTTAAAGTCGGCAATCGCAAAAGATTGATATTGCTACCCAAAACTTTGAGTTAGGGTACTGTTAAATTCGTCAGTGATAAAGAGTTTGCCAATTATATTGGATAGGTTATTATTGTTTATTTGTAATTCCGTATATCTAAATATGAAATCTAGCTTCTGGGATTTGTTTATACATAATAAGTTCCAATATTTGTCCTAAATTTTGCATTAATTTTAAATCAAGTGTTTGTATTTACAAACACAGTAAATATTTTTTTTCTGAGAAACCATTATTAAATAATGTAAAGTATTCATTTTTATTGGATATCTTTATAGGGACGTAAAATAAAATGGCACCAAATGTGGCAGACGCGAATGGCGTTTTGTTCGAAAGTGATGCTGCTACACCAGATCTAGCTCTAGCCACCACGCCCGTGCAGAAAGCTGATAACAATCCAAAGCAACTGGTGTGGAGGAATATTATACTCTTTGCATATCTTCACTTAGCGGCGCTATATGGTGGTTACTTGTTTCTGGTCTCAGCTAAATGGCAGACAGATATTTTTGGTAAGAAGTTCCTTAATAAACCTCAGCTGAAAGGTAGTATTAGTAGTAGTTTCATAGACAGGGGTGTTAAGACATTCCTAGTTCAGAGATTTTGATGATATAACTAAATCACGGGACAGACTATTTAATAAATATAGATGATGTAATGTGGGAAATTTTGTGTTAAGCTTTTCTGTTTTAAAGAGAATTATATATGACTAATACCTATTTTGGGACTTTTGTTCTGTATATTTCTCAGAGGCGTTTTTAGTGATTTTCTTTAAAAAAATAAAAAAAAATTAAATGTGAAATAGGTAGTATTTACTAATTTATTTGATTAAATTTTCAGCCTATATCCTGTATGTAATGTCTGGACTTGGCATTACAGCAGGAGCACATCGCTTGTGGGCTCATAAATCATACAAAGCTAAATGGCCGCTAAGACTTATATTGGTTGTTTTTAACACAATGGCATTCCAGGTGAGTTAATCCAAACAATATCATCATGTTTCTGATAGTATACATATATTAGTGAATGGCTAACAGACAAACCTTTACACAAAAATCTTAATTTAATGATCAGAAGTTTTCTATTTTCCGAAGGGTTTTCTTAAGTACTTTTCATTAGATAAGATGTGACATAGAATTTAATTGGGTTTAATGGGGTATACATACTAATTTATAGATATAGATGTTTTAATGGAATGGAAAAGTACATGAATATGAAAGTATTTAGAATGGAAAAATAGTAAAACAAAAGATTAGTTTGTAAACAAGTGTATAATATCAGATTAAGATATGGAACAGATAAAGGTAATACTAAGTATATTGTATATTATTATTTTATTTTTGTTCTCTTATCTTAAGTATATCACCTAATCAGAGCTATTGTTTCTTTAGAAATATCGAAATTGATGTCAATATGATTAATGAGACCTCTATTGATTACCTAAATAATTTACATAAATAAATGACTCAGAATTTGCATCCTTTGCTGATTGGTCAATAATAAGTGTCAATTGTTAATATCTATTATATATTTTCTGTAACTGAGATTATGTAACTGATAATGAAAGTAATTGCATTTCGAGTTTTGAATTTTATATCTTGGATTTCTTTAGTGATTCTCTGGTATGAAATTTTTTAATTAAAACAAAATATTGTTTTTCTGTTAGTGATTCTTGCACTTCATTATTATTTATTCGGCAGCTAGCAGTGTATATACAAACACTATACTTGAGAAAATATAATGATGACATGATTTTTTCTTAATTCTTTCAGGACTCTGCTATAGATTGGGCTCGTGACCACCGCATGCACCACAAGTACTCAGAAACTGATGCTGATCCTCACAATGCGACCCGTGGATTTTTCTTCTCCCATATTGGCTGGCTGCTTGTGAGGAAACATCCTGAGCTAAAGAAAAAGGGCAAGGGACTCGACCTAAGTGACTTATATGCTGATCCAATACTTCGATTCCAGAAAAAGTTAGTTACAGAAGTTACTTAATTAAAAGTAGTCATTAATGGAATTTTTTTGAAATATGCATAATCAGAACATGATTATGTAAAGTACAAATTGCTTAAAGCTACAATATGCAGTGTAATTATCAGAAATAGGGTAGAGATATATCTAAGTAACCTCTTCAGCCAACAACAAAGTAATAAATTGAAATCATTCAGCCATAATTCATCAAGTTTAATTTTCTTTATCAGTAACAGTTCTCAACAAAATAGTAATGAAAGGAGTAGAAAGCCTGCTTAATTTCATAAAACTATAAATATCGCAATAGAAATAATAATTAGCAAATTGCTTATGCAATGTTTTAAGGGCAATGATATCTTTTCTTTTTCATCTTTCACACTAATGTTTGTAATATTTCTAAAATTCTAATAAATTCTTTTTCATACTAAGATAACGTTCTGGTAATCTAGAATGTTCAATAGGAATTCACTGTTAAATAAGACTGTAATGCTGCATTTAATGAGACTAATGAGTATGAATAAGTGCTATAAAAGTTAGTTACCTAAGGCATAAATGACTCAATAGTTCAATATTCACTAGTCGTACGCCATTATACGATAGTTATATATATATATATATATATATATATATATTGATGGTGAGTACAATTGAGAGCGTTCTGTAGAAGGTCACAGGAGAACAAATGTGGTATGCGACGCTCGCACCTTGGGAATGTTTGACTAAACCTTGTGTATACAAGGATAAAAGTGATAACATATGCATTAGCATACTAATTATATGTAGATTATATTACGAACTAGAAATTTTTCAAAAAGATTTTAACTGTGTCTACATTTTCGATTAATTAAGATAAACGATCGATGTTTTGAAAATATAGGGCTGAATTAACTAATTATTAATTTGTTAAATTATAGTTAAACTATTTTTTTCTAGGTATTATCTGCTCTTGATGCCTATCGCTTGTTTCGTCCTGCCGACGGTGATTCCTGTATATTGCTGGGGTGAATCATGGATCAACGCATTCTTTGTGGCCGCCCTTTTTCGCTACACTTTCATTTTGAACGTTACGTGGCTCGTCAACTCCGCCGCACACAAGTGGGGCGACAAGCCGTATGACAAAAGCATAAAGCCATCAGAAAACATCTCGGTATCGGTTTTCGCACTCGGTGAAGGCTTCCATAATTACCACCACACATTTCCGTGGGATTATAAAACCGCCGAACTCGGAAACAATCGACTTAACTTTACAACCAACTTCATTAATTTCTTCGCTAAAATCGGCTGGGCGTATGATATGAAGACAGTGTCTGATGAAATCGTGAAGAATAGAGTCCAACGCACAGGTGATGGTTCTCATCATCTATGGGGATGGGGTGACAAAGATCATTCGAAGGAGGAAGTCGATGCTGCTATTAGAATCAATCCTAAGGATGACTAATGTACTAGTATAGGCCATGTGACCTATCTATGTGGTTAGTATATAACAGTTAATAATTATATTATCATAGAGATTCCAATGTCTATTTATAAAGAGATTATACTGTAAACACACAATGCGTTACGATCTGAATGCACTGTGATGGTGTAAATTTAAATTTGCTATGAATACTAAGTGTTCAGAATTGTTTAGTTTCGCGGCTACTTCCTTAGACGCTCAAGGTGAAGGCTGTCAAACAGCCGGATGTGACGAGCGATGTGTGATTATTATATCTTTCAAATGTTCATAAGCTTTCTTAGGCACACTTCAGTGTTGTGAGTTTCGTAATATATGCTTTTTATAAGTTTTGCTTTATTTCTAGATGCAATGCCTGTGCGCTTTTCAATATAATATATAGCATATTTATTATACAAATAAGTTATTTTATATAATACCAATAATTTAATGAACATAACACATCAGTATTATAGACCACATATTGTTTTAGATTATTTTGTTTTTATGCTTAATGTAGTTACTAGTCTGTTGCATTTAAATTAAGTGAAGTGAAACCATCATTGATGTTTTCAAACACTAGTTCGTTGATAACCTTTTAAATGTTTTTCTAAAGTTAGTTATATATCAATGAAATATGAGGTATAGAGATTTTTTCATGTTACAAGAATTTTGATTCTTTGTAAAACAAGGTAATAAGAGATAATGTGCATTCTGACATTTAACAAGTAAATTTGTAAGACCTATAAATTGCGATAGATGTTTATGTAAGCATATTAGTAGTATCAAAATACTTTTGATTACTTTAGAACCCAATGCCTTTAAACAGTAATGTCACATTTTAAATATATTGAATAGTTAATAAAACTTACAGGAGTTGTATGTATTTATTGTTAGGTCAGCTGGTCTGACTCCACTCTTACTGATACAATATTTTCCAAAACGTGAGAATATATCTGCGTATATACGCTATTACAATGTGTATAATGGACTGATGTGTAAGAGATTGTGATACTTAGGAGGATAAATTGTTTATCCTGTATGTAAGCGAAATGTGAACAAATTTATGTATGATATATGTTTAGTTATATTGTTAACGTAATCAAACTTACTGTCAATATCATTTTCGTTATAACAATTCGCACATCATTTTTAAGCTTACTCGTAAAACTTATATTCTCTTAAAATAATTGTTTGACGAGTAAATTACTATTATAGCACCAAATAAACGTCTTTCATTTGAACATATGAACAAATCATCCGAGTTTGCAGCTCTTTAAGACACAATTCAGTTCGTGCCTACAGGATCAAGTGTTCTAAAGAAACCTTATCTAATACCGATATTAAAAACTTAATTAACTCGAATCATTTATATTTATGCTTGTAATGAGACATTCAATCCTTATAATGAGGCGCTCATAGCCCAGTTGAACTCGGTGATTAGAAACCATCATCGAGAGTAAGCAACACGCCGCGGTCAGTACCTGGATAGGTGACCGCTGGTGGCATATTACCATGAGCGTCTCCTACATTCGGAGGTCACGTTAAGCAGTCGGTCTTGGTTGTTATCATACGATAACAGTCGTGAAGCTTAGTTGGAAGCCTTCGGGCGGCTTAAAAACATCCAGCGGCAAGATACGTAGCCACTACTTATTCTTGCCAGTCCACAACCCGCACTTGGCCAGCGTGGGGACGTATGGCCTTAACTCTCTCCTGAGAGGAGACCCGACCCCAGCAGTGGCTCATTATGGGTTTTTGATGATGAGACATTCAAACACTATAAAACATATGTTTTCTTTGGGCTGTTACTTGGGCACGTTTTGCTGTAGTTAATCGCCTGAGGAATCGCCCTTGTACTGGCCCGAGACCTCGTCCATACGTCGGACCGCCTCTAGAGGGGTGTTGGACGTTAGCTTGGCGTCCGGACTCTCCTGAGTGCTGGAAGAGGCGGGAAGCTGGTCCTACTGAAGAAGCCGGGATGGCCTGTCGAAACGGTCGTGGCCTATAAACCTATCGTGTTATTTGGCGAGGCGGGCAAATTGTTAGAGAGGATGCTCTCTGCCCGCATCGTCCGGCGTCTCTGCGAGGACCCCGATCTGTCGGACGCCCAATTCGGTTTCCGAGAGGTGTGTTCGACGATCGATACCGTACTGCGCCTAAGGGCCGTGACCGAAGAGGCAGTGGGCTGTGGCGGCTGGGTTTTCCCTCCATTCGCTTAAGTGGCTAGTCGCGAGGGGGCGACGTACGCGTGTACCGTATGTCGCCTAATAAGAGAGTGTTACCAGCAGACGGTGCACGTGCCACTGCGGGCAGGCGCTGGCAGGGATCTGGATGTCGTAATAACAACAGCTCCCGGATACCTTCCGTCTCAAGCGCAGAGTGGCACACCGTGCCACCGTGGTTTTAGTCTGTCCGATTTCGACACACTACTCCACCACAAACCCCCGTGGGGTGAAGGACCGTGGGGGTTTCCACATGTAAAAAAAAAGCTATCTGTTCTGTTTGATAATCAATATTTTATTAAATAAAATGCAACGAAGTTCGTAAGCATTGATATTTATTATACTTAGGTACATTATAATCAATGACTGATCAAATATAAGTATATTTTAAAATTTTCAACTATGATAGGTATAATTTATCATGGACTTAAACATTGACCGAGGGAACAGATATCATTCGTGTCGAAAGAAAATTTTGGCTTGCACAAGTAAACAGACAGTACTTAGTTACTTGTAAATATTCATATAGAAATTAGGCATGCCTTAATTTTATTCGGCTTAGGCCCAGCTTTCTTCTGTCGAAAGCGTAAATACAGAATCGTATATAAATCAGCAGGTGCTCACTATAATCGTAGCTTCGTGGTTCGTAAGTTCGTAACCACGCAAAATTTATTAAATAACATTTTGAGATTTCTTGCATGCAACGCAGTTATTGCTTCGTCATTGAAGTACATATCAAATGTTCTCTTCATGGAAAATGTCTTGTTCATCACCCTTGTCTGGTAAGCATACGAAGAACTCTATCAGATTCATTAAAGGCCCTCGTGAGAAGGGATTCTGGTAACGTCCTCTTTTGTCTCTCAGGTAAGGATATCTTTTATAATTGAACATTTCATTTGTTGTCAAATTCATGCATGCGTGCAGTATCTGAAATCGATAAGTATGTTGTCATGAAAACATATCATTATGAAACAACAACACACGATCTTTGAACAACTGGGTATTTCAAACAAAAATAAAGGCTGACCCAAGAGTGCAACTCAGTGCATATTTAAACATATAATGTTTTTTCTAATCATAATTTCGAGAGCTTTATGTGTCATATTGTGTATATGAATTAAATGTAGGTATGGAATGGTAATCCTCCCATGCATTTGAAAGCGACGAAAGATTTATTTAAATGTAGGTAAATCTGTAATGAATCTATAATGTGTGGTCTGTAAAACCTCAAATGAACTAACAGAAACCGCTTATAATTTATCTGAAGACATGTATAAAATCTACAGTAATTCGGCCGAAAGTAGTTTTTTCTGGCAGGATGAGATGTTCAACTTAAACATCGTTATCATCAAAAAACGGATAAGTAGGTTTATCTAATGTAAGTATATTATTTTTTAATACTGTTTACGCCGGCATATCTATGGTTTATTACAACACATCGAATGACACCTGTATTTTGACTATTTAATCTAATCGCTTCCTCTAGCGGCTTCGTGCAAATTTTATACTTTTTTTTTAAATTTAATCATTTATTAAAAGATTTACAAAAATGCTTACAATTTATGCAATCACAATCTCCTTCGAGATTTACCGATTTATTTTACAATATTATGTCACATATACTTACTTTAAGGAAAAGCTGATCTTTATAGTAAAAAGTGTAGAATTATTTAATAATTAATATTAACTTAAAACTTACAGATGTACAGGTAAGTATCCAACCGAGTGCACAAAAAGTAATCGCTTCCAACAGCCCGAGTACGTAGAGCAGTCCAAATCCTTCTAACAAAAGGCAGTAACAGGCGAAATATATCGACAATGTGCAGTTGATGGCCACACTCATCACGAAAAGGAAGAACCACATTCTGTTGCGAACTCCGACGCAGTTGTAAATAAAAGGACAATGGTGGTCGAAGTAGGCAACGCAGCGCTTGCATATGCGACAATGCTTAGCCCTGTCAATCAAAGTACAATTAAATACCTACTAACCTGCAAAATAATTACTAATAAATAAGTATTAAGGTTTCAAAAGACGGTGTAATTTATGTTATCTATCTAATACCTTTAAACGAGCAATTCTTGTAAATATACCTATATGATCTGCATCTCAGAGACGGCTTCAACGATTTTAATGAAATTTAGTATGCATGCAGGAGATTCATATTTAGAAAAATTACCAAAAAGTAAATACCGAGTAATACTCGATACTTTTATTTAGGTATGAAATTAGATAGTAATATTAAAAATCTAGTAGGTTCATAGTGTGTCAATAATAAGTGCTAGACACATCCAATAAAACGATTAATCTAACGATATAAAAATTTATCTACAATAGGTTATGTTAAATTAACTTACCTCAATGGTCTCAAGCATCGGCATGTATGGCACAATCGTGACAAAATTACATTCCTCTTTTTCCATTTATCATAATATGGAATCTGTCTAATAGCTCTATAATAGGTTTCAGAATTCTGCGGAATATATCCAGGATCCCTTCTGTTGGCAATTACCCAGCTCAGCCACATTATAGCATTCCAGTATAGGAAACAATAGTGAGAAAGACGTAATGTGTTCCAAGTTAAAGGTATGCACCGTATAACATACATGGGATACCCCCACAGAAGTACTGAAATTAAAAAGAATAATAAAGGTCCTTTTGAATCACCAGCTCCGCCAAATAACAATGCCCATAACTCTGATAGAGGCGGCATCCAATGCGATTTGCGTTTCATTTCCTTTTGTAACAGTTTAACAACTTCTACGTGTCGATGACTTTGTGCTAACATTAGAGGCGTCTTCCCATTTTTGTCACGAGGTTCCAATTCTGCCTTTACCTGTAGAAAATAAATTCACAACGGAAATTCATTTACTACTACTTACATAAATCCATATTTTTAAAACTCAACTGGAATAAAAATTATATGTACCTTTTCACAAAGGAGCCTTACGCACGTCAAGTTTCCAGAGAGACATGCCAGGTGAAGGGGTGTAGAGCCGAAGTTATCAGTACAATGTAGTGGAACTCCTGAATAAATAAGGAGGCGGACTAAGTCAGCGTGACCTTTATACGCGGCCCAGTGAAGTGCTGTGTCACCATTGATGTCTGAGAGTCTAGTTGCTGCTCCCATGCCGAGAAGGTACGCTGCAGTTGCAGTTTTGCCGTACATGCATGCCGTCATAAGTGGTGTTAGACCTGTGTTGTAATCAATGAAATTAGAAGATCAACTTATTATATTTTAAATTGATCGACGTCGATTAATTTTAATTTTTTTTATTAATCTGACCTTTGAAATCTGCTGCATTTACAGCAACACCCGACTGTAACAAAACTTGCACTACCGACGCGTGCCCTTTTCGGCAAGCCCAATGAATTGGACGAGGACCCTGTAAATGGTAAATAATCTAATTAAAATTTTATATTGTCTTACTAAGATGACAGGTGTTAATTAATTACAATATTACCTGAGTGCCTAAGCATGAAAGATCTATAGGAGCTCCTCTTTCGACAAGATATCGCATAACGGCCACGCTTCCGTCCAAAGCTGCCCAGTGAGCAGGAGTGTAGCCATGTTGATCTCGTGCACTAAGGACTTCTACACCAAGTTTTTCTACCAGCCGTTCGATTTCGGACACTTCCCTTTGCAAATGTTTTTTTAATAGATAAGCTAATATAATTATATGTACTATATACTATTACATCAGATATTACTATATGTATATCTACCTAGGTACTTAGAAGCAACACTTAAAATTTATAAGGAATCAGTCAATTATAACGTACCCGGATCGAACAGCTTCAAAAATAAGAGCTGAGAGTTGATGAAGATCAGAATGATAGTTGATGTTGGTAATAGTCCGCGGAGGAGCAGCTGGCGTATCAGGCGACATTGGGGAGCACGGCGGTAGAGGCTCTTCAGCGGCCATTGTGCAGGGGGGCGGCTGCGGCAGCGCCCACACGCCGCGCGCCGCCCCCGGACTTGGGTATACCTAAATGTATATTTTTTTTAAATAGATAATGTCATAGATTCATGCTTTAATTAGGTACATAACTATTGCTGCTTTTTGTTTGCATATTATAGATTGTAGAAAGATGACCTTGAGAATTAGGTAGGTATATGATTACCCAATATTGGTGCTAATCTATTATTAAACGCCGCTAAAGCAATTATTAGTTGTAATTATTATGTTACAAAATCCAAATAGCGATTTTAATCATCATCTTTACTTCCTACCAAAGTTTAAAATGAGAAATAAATCTATAGGCCTGCGCCTACCCTCCCTTAGATTTTTTAAAATATTATTTATGTTCTTAAATATACGACAATTCACTTATCTTCTTGTTTGACTTGTGTTTACAATTATTTTATGAAGTTAATTTATGTAATATTCACCTTACTACTCACGGTGAGGCCGACGCCCCCCGCCACTGCAGAACCCTCTCCGTCCGCCACGGCCGTATCGCCCTCACACGAGCAGAATGAAAGTTTTCCCTTCTCAACTATTAATATTCCTTCCAAATAACTAGAGAAAACATTCACTCTGTATTCTAAAACTGAAGCTGAAATAGTATGACGCAAGACTGCCTTGTAAAATATGATATCGATTCTCCAACGAGCATGCGCTTTTCTAACTTTCAAAAGATATTTACTGTAGAATAGTTTAAACAGAGCAACTGTACTAAGAAAAATCTAATGGTGTTCCATATAACTCTGATCTTCGGCTTATTTTTTATTTCGGAACAAAATTGAGGTTTAAAATTTCTTACCAATTTATTAACTTTAATGACATCTATAAATCAGAGATGGCGTTTGTTCCGATTTTTGCGGGATTGCATTATAGACAATATTATAAACAGTAAGTAACACATAAGTAAAATAAGTGCTTTTTTCGTTGATAACAATAAATATATTTCAATAAAATAACTTAGACGAATAAAATCTGCAGAATACATTGATTTGCAATTAGCGCCATCTGTTAATCGGCCTCATAACCTTGCAAAAGTAAAAACTCAAATTACATACCTACAGAAATATTTGTAAGTTTTTATTATTTTATATGGGTACTAGCTGAGCACTTGTGATTTTATAACAACAACAGTGAGCAATGCTGCGCGGCGAACCTAGTCTGAAATAAGTAGCCTAAATTACGCATTCTATCATCAGCTATATACCAGCGAGTTGAGTCCTGTCAAAATTTCGGAGATCCGCCGAAACAAACAGACAAAATGTTTACAAATAGTTTTTTTTTATCTAAATACAGTATCTATATAGGTATACTACTTTCATATGCATTTAGATAATTTGTCTTCTTACCAAAATATGTAAACAAGATGAGTATTAGAAATAATATAGTAGAATAACTACAAATAAAACAAATTTATTTGAAATTAATGGCCGGGGGTACGTTTGTTAAAATAGCTAGCGATTATTCACATTTTATGGCATAGGGGGTAACTAGTAGATGGGTCACTAGATTTTAAGTGGCTGACGATAGACACCTGCCACCCGAGGGTGAAAATTTCGTTTCCGCAACGATACGATACGATACGATTCCCAGAATCGGAGGAGGGGGTTGACCTCCGGTAATTTCACTCACTCGGATAAATGTGACGACAATAATCGTTTAACAGCTGCTTCCAGTAAGCATGACTTTTTATACTAAAAATAAGGATTTACACCGTCTAGGTGCTCATATCACATGTGCGTTACCGTTCTTCAGTGCCTCCCAAATAAAATTAAAGGGGAGGGTTGAGCCTTCAGTAATTTCAGTTGGTGAAAAACAACAACTAATTGATTTATTACCTACATTTACACTACATTATTCAAAGACCTACACTTGCTAAACAGAAACGATTAAAATGGAAGCGGACTAAAATGATTGGAATCATTTAAGTCCGTAATTACTAGAAGAATTTTTCTACCTGACTACGGCGAAATCAAAAGGAAGGGTATTAATTTTGTCTGTTTATGTGGGTATGTTTCACCGGATTATATTAAACTAGTCTTGGCATGCGCATTACAAATGTGTATAACTATCATATTATTGTTCAAGTTAAAATATAAGTTAAATTACACGGTCGGTCGTATAGTTCGCGCGGTCCAGTCGTTTCGCTTAATACCTATTTAATAAATTTTCAATAAATAAAAAAATGAATTTTAAAAACTGTGACCGGACTATGTAAAAAGGGGGACTGGGGGAAGGGTGGCAGAAGGACAAAACAAGAAAAACAATTCAGATAGAAATCTGGAAATGCATAGATACAAAAATGGTTAAATTTGAGCTGTGGTCACACTTACTGTATTACTACTATTTAATTATGTAGATACGCGGATCACCTCTATTATACAGACATGAAACAGAAAAGAAAACAAATAAGTATTCATTCGTATTAATTGCGCATTGCATTTAAATGAAATATTTATATTTTTTTAAAACTAGTCATTGGATAATTATTTACATAAACATTATTAGGAAACTAATAAAAAAATGACGTCATCTTAAAGCTATGTCCTGATTCAAACAAAATAGTAGCCAATGTGAGAAGATAATCGAGGCGTTAGCGATTGAAGAAAAAGATTCCACGTGAAACACTCGCATCTTAGCTAAGAAGGCAAGATAGAAATGGAGACTCCTAATTTATCTTAAATAACAAGTCTAAATTAGGGAGTTATAATCAGAGATCTTTGATTATTACATTGATACTAATATACAAACTTTGGGCACTTTAATGAAGCACAAGGTCCAGCCCGTACATAGTCTAAACTAAAATCGTAAAAGCTAAAAAGTATACTTAAAAGTTTTAACTTTTAGTATACTTAAAATAATTATAAACTAACATGCCATTCTTACTAGTCGAAGCAGTTATTACTACACATCTATATTTAAAAAACTTACATTTAAATTTTTAAATTAGAATGCACAACTGGGCAAGGTTATAATAAAATGACAACACATTTTTAAAATTGTGAAAATGAACTTTAATTCAGCAAATTTTATACTAAATGTATAAATATGATATAATCTAGATTTCGTTTTCACTACCTAAATAGACATCATGTTATAAAAAGTGTACAACTAAAACTAGTAGCTGATTAAACATCTCAATGTGGCTTATCAATTAGTTAGATCTTGTAAAAGCACTTTCTTTAAAATGGTTTTATTATACTTAAATAATAGATTAAAATAACGAAAGCATTACAGCTCACAATTGATGTTGAATTTCCATACAACAATCAAATACAATACAATCTTAAACTTCTAGTAAACTTGAAATATTTAACGAGCAAACTGAATAAATTATTATTCATAAACAAACTTAACAATGTCGATAGCTCAAAGTAATATAATATTTTCAACAAGAGTCAACTGACTGCGCATATAGTTTTGTGAGGGTGTATACAGATTTAGAATTGGAACTATTTAATTGTAATATCAAAAACCGCCAATCAACAATTAGGTATCTTTTTTGTCTATTCATTACTGTATTGATATTGTAGAGTTTATTAAGTCTTTCACATTAGCATTATCTCTTCTGAGTCTTGAAACTAACGGACAGAGGTTGGCCGTGAAGAACATACCCATTCAGAGCCTGTATTGCCATCGCTGCTTGGTCATAGTTCCTCATAGTGACAAAACCAAATCCTTTACTCTTATTTGTTTGATGGTCTTTAATTATTTTAACAGAGACTATAGCACCATATGGACCAAAAAGCTGCCACAGAGTTAACTCCTCCACTTCTGGGGCAATATTGTAAATGTATATTGACCATGTACTCGGAGAATTATGATCTCCTATTGCGTTCATATGATTAATCCAATGATAAGGTCTTATAAGTGAACTTTTAGAAAAGTTATTATTATTGTTTTTATGTTTATTAGGATTACTTTTATTAGCATACTTAACTGTTAATGGATGTAGAAATCCAGGCGGCGTTGTACCATTTATACTCTGAATGGCCCTTTCCGCTTCATACTGATGCTCATATAATACAAATGCTATACCTGCAGCTATGCGAGAATTAACTATTTTACCGAATTGTGCGAAGAGTCCATGTAAATCCTGCAAGGTCAGTTCATTGGGCAGGTTACATACGTAAAGGTTCCAGTCTGCTTCAGGCTTCGATGGAGGTTTAGACTCTGGATTGAGAAGTGCATGTGACACTTTTAAAGTCTTGTTCTGCATCAGGAGCCCGTTAAATGCCTTACGTGCCTTGACTGCATCCTCTGGACGAGAGTACTCGACGAACCCATAGCCTCGATTCGATATCAATTTACAACTTTCTAGTTTACCCATTGTCGAAAATAGTGAGAACATCATATCCTGGGTCATGACTTCAGGAATGTAATTGACAATAAGTTTGGTGGGTGATTCGTCCGCCCCATATTCATTATTTCCTTGACAATTACCGTCTTGACACGATTCCGACATTTTTTAATTGTTGTCGGTGAATGACATTTCACCGTAGTGTTGCGTGTATTCTTTTATTCGTTCGAAAACTGAAATTAAATTCTCAACTAATTTCATCATAGTTGATATCCGTAGAAGAAAGAGATGCATTTAGATATTATTAGGGATCGTTTTTTGTTTTTGCGAAAGTGTCCACATTTCATGTCATCCACGTTTTTTTATATTCTTTATCATTAATTCCATTACGACTAAGACTTAAAGACTCGAAGACTTACAATTGAAGACTTTAAATACTTGTCATTGGCAGAAATAGCTGATCCAGCTGGTGCCATCTCATCAAAAGAAGAAGAAGATATTATTACTGTTCGTGTTTAACTGGACGTCGTACTGTTGGTATTTATGCACATGTAATTTCAATATTGTAGTATTTATGTTGAGCTAGACATCAGGACGGTTTTGTACTGCCTGCTACTAACCTAAAAAACATAATTTTTGATGTTACTATTAAAATTAATAAGAAACATAAAAGTATAGCCTATATTTTAAGATTTTTTTTTTGAGAAAATTTATTTAGTCCTAAACGCTAGCCATTATTCGATTATGGACTTATTAGCTACCCATTTCCACAGAGGGCGTTAATGTTGGATAGGTAGACCAGCGTTCATACAATATTTGCTCAATATCCATTAATACACTGACTAAATTTGAGTTATTCAAACGGCGCCATTTTACGCGCGCTTTTAATATAGCCAAGGACGTCATTGTCATTTTGTGTTTATTTACTATTCAGTGTTTCAGTTACTTAATACTTATTACCAATTTCAATTGCTATAAAAATCATGGAAGAAGGTAATTTTTCTGACAAACACTACTAACACAGTTTGAATTTTGACTTCGATTATTTCGATGATGATGACGTGACCATTGACGTCACATTTCGTTTCGACCAATAGTAAACGTTTCGTAAGTTTGAATTTCCCTCCCTTAATTTCAGTTATTATATAGTATAATCTTTTTCTTCTTCTTTGGATGAGATGGCAACCAGCCGGATCATCTGTTTCTGCCAATTACAAATATTTCAATTCTTTAAATCATTAGTCTTCGTCGAGACGAAATTAATGATAAAAACATGGATGAGAAAAAAACAAACAACAATCTCAAAGTACAACAGTACAAAATAATCGTTTCCTTCTTCTTCTTTTGATGATATGGCAATCAGCTGGATCAGCTATTTCTGCACATGTCAAGTATTTCAAGTGTTCAATTCTAAGTCTTCGAGTTTTCAAGTCTTCGTCGTGATGGAATTAATGATAAAAAATATATAAAATTTGGATGACATGAAATGGGTACCGTCTTCGCAAAAACAAAAAAACAATTTCAAAAAAAAAATCGAAATAATCGTTTCCTTTTTTCGATCTTCTTCTTCTTTTGATGAATGGCAATCAGCCGGATCAGCTATTTCTGCCAATGTCAAGTATTTCAAGTCTTCAATTCTAAGTCTTCGAGTCTTCAAGTCTTCGTCGTGTTGGAATTAATGATAAAAAATATAAAAAATGTGGATGACATGAAATGGGGACCGTCTTTCGCAAAAACAAAAAACGATCTCCCTTTTTTCGATGATATGGCCACAAGCCAAAAATGAACGTCATCCATGTCACGCGTGACTCGCGTGAGACGACAATTGTCAAATTTGTCACGGGAAAAGTTTGGTCTTCGGCCTAAAAGTTTGCCAAAGTATAAAAATATATTTTTCTGAGTTGTAGTAATGTAGTGACAAATAAACACTTTTTGTGGCAATCTATGGGTTTATAGTACAACAATTTCTATTCGCGAAAAAAAAGAAAAAGATAAGCATAGCATTTTTTAGGTTACGCAATTGCTCTGCATAATTTTTTATTTTTAGACTGTCTACTGTCTCATGAATGTCCCACGGAGATAAATGTAAATCCTTTTAGGGCATAATGGTTATATTTGTTGTGGTTTGCTTCAGTGAAACTGTTTTTTACGATGCCCTAAGTTGTAAAAATTGCTGGTCGAGAAATAATATTGCAGGTGAAGGACTTTTGTGAAACACAATCGAAGCGTTATCGTCTCAGTAAATAATGAGTTTGGAGCGCAGACGTACTTTACTCATGTTAATGATGCTGTGCATATGCCACAATAAGTATTATAGTACGGAATTATCAAATAAGCTCTGTTATGTGGTACCCGAAACTGTTATTTGGGGGGAGATGCGCGCAACTCGCATCATTATTCAATGCTGAAAAGTGTAGAACTAATGCCAAGGATCGTGCACCTCTTCGCCTATTGTTAATAACGTACAATTCGCACTTCATGAATTTGGACATATTCGCTCGCACTCAGGCTAAATTTAAAAAAATAGCCTCTAAATATCTTTCTGCTCAATGATGACCCTCTTCATATGTTTGTTAAAATTGTTAAAAAAAACCTCCTCCCACCTCATCGTGGATAATAGTGTGGGTTATACGTTATAAACACAATCTGTTAGATATTTGTATAGACTATTATGTGTCACTGATGTTGTCTCAAATAAATAATGTTTTTATGAGAGTCGCTGACACGTACATATTTGGAGAAGTCAGTTATGTGATTTCAAACATTTTAATAGGAATTTTACGTTTCTGTACTAATCGAGATGAAAGAATTTCATTATTGTTTTCTTAAACAAGAATAAAGAAACTTTATGCACTGAATTTGTATTGTTTTATGCACTGTATGCGTTGAACTAACGAAAGGGGTAGTAAAGAAAGTTACAGAACTCAACATTTTGTGTTTCTCGCTATGTCGATTTTCTCGTATAGATTGTGGTAGCGTTTCGTTCATTTCAATCATGTTACACACACACACACACACACACGCACA
>PKRV01000055.1:1254588-1361643 GCA_003709505.1 Hyphantria cunea
CACACACACACACACACACACACACACACACACAGTTACAACAGTTTAAAGAAATACTGCGTTAACGGACATACAAGCGGTAGGAGCCACAGACAAAAGCTGAAAGAAACATAAGAATGAATTGACTTGATTGGTTTAGACTGCACGGTTGGCCTGGTTGTTTAAGCCGGCGCCACGCTGTCTACTGGGTTAAGTAAGAACACACAGCTTGTTCAAATTCAACGTGGGATAACACGATGTGTTCCACAAATTTTTGTTCTAAGTCTGGGATTTGTTTGTTTCCGTTTCGTGTATGTTTGTATCCTCGCGGCACGGGATGTATGTTCCTAATGCGGGAGTTGTATGTACTATTTAATAAAAAGTGTTTTTTTTTTTATATTTTATACATATAAGTAGTACAATCCATCCTCAACCCTCAGCGTTAAGTCGTATGATGGCAGAGCCACGTCTGCAGGACTTCTTTCGTGAGACGTTAGCTTACACACACAGAGCACAATCGTCTGTCAAAAATCGTCATTTACTGTAAAAAAAAATATTTAAAATGGTAACACTGTACTGTACTTATGGTACAAACTGATAATGAAAATTTGATTCCTGGTACGGCAACTAGGGATGATCGATATTAAAAAAACACCGATACCAACATCGGTTCATAAACATCAATGTACGATAAAAATTGATAGAAAAATATCGATATTTAAATTTATCGTCAGTGCCAACAAAGTTCGTTACTTTACAGAATTGAAAACGAAAAAAGATGTCATTCGCATTTTTAGATAACAGAGCCCAGAATTACTCTATTTTTTTAGTCGACATGACAGTTTTTGAATCCAAAACATCGATATTATCGAAATCAAAATATCGATGAATATTGACCATCCCTGACGACAACCGCACAAGTGTGTCATCCGCGTAGCACGTGACGGCGTAACCAGCCAAGAAGGCACCGAAGTTGTGCAGCCCTAGCACCGGCCGCTGCTGAATACCGCACCACATTTTACGCCAAACGAAATCTGTCTTACTTGGATAGTTATTATCTTTAAATTGCTCCAAGAGCCTGCCTTTGGCCATCACCTTAATGGGAAAATTCTCTTATTTTGGAGACGTCCGCCACACAAGTGGAGGGGAAAATTCGTACACCTGACACAAAACTCAGGGAGACATGAGGCACTGGAAGGTGGGCCTCTTCAAGCGACAAATTGCATCTGCGTTGAGATCTCCCTCCCAAGCTCTCTTTACTACCTACAAAACAAGACGCGACGCTAACGCAAAAAGACAAGACCGCAATAAAACATTTCTTGCTAATACTCATGGAGCGTTACTGGAGCACATTTAAGTTGCGTTGATAAGAAATGAAAAATAAACTGTCGTTAATAAATTTCTTTGACGCAGTTTGTATTTCATGAAAAAATACGAGTTATATGCTCAAAAGGTGCAAAACCACCTAAGTTTTTGAAAAAAATATATTATGTATATTTCATTATTATCGATACTATACCATCTACTCTCATTCCTTTTTTGCTTATTGAGAGTTAAATAGCGTGACCATGCTGTTGGTGATGAACAGGGGTCTTTATCTATAGTGCAGGTTGGCGATGCACACGGGCGCAGCAGTGTTAGGCGCCACCGGCCACGGCACTTTTAATGAATCTGCGCATTTTCTGAAGGTCTTACTAATGCGCGCTTCGTTTACGGGCTAGAGATGCCTCTGCCGGTGGTCCACAGAGAGGTCCTAAGATATATGTTAATGTATTGGAAATCACAGGTGTCTTTCCGAAGACAAGGTGGATTACAGAGACCTTAGATTAGACATGTGTACTGGGAGCTGTCATTGAAAACTTAAACATTCATGATGATAAAAAGAATGTGATTTTCTGAAACCTGTGCCTCACTTTAATAAGACAAGAGGCAAAACAACAAGATTGTCCTCATTAAAAAAAATGGCGCAAAGTCTGTTTGAAACACTGACCATATTCTATTATTATATTAGTATTTGCATTGAAACAATTTGGTTCTTTGCACCATCGGTTACATATTTTATAAAATATAATAACATCACAAATCAAATCACCAAGTAAATAAACTTTGCAACACACTGTTTAAATTTTATTAAAACGCTAATTGTAGGATGTACATCCTTAAATAATATATTACAGAAACAAAAACTAAATAATTTATATACTTTGGCTACAAATTGTGTGTAATACTTTTTAAATTAGTTCTTTTTTCATAAAACATTTAGCTATTTTAATTTTAGTCTCTAAACTTTACCCATACGGGTGTAAAACATAAAAACGTTTTAGTTATTTTTATTCACATTGATTACAGCAGTAAGATGATGTAGTTAACAGTATGATGGCTCTTTCTATAACAATTAATTTGAGCAACTCAGCTAAATATAAACTATAAAAAAACTTTGCATAAGTATAGAACGGAATGTTAGCATCTTTTGTACACTCAAAATTTTATCCATAACTACTTAAAACAAATAAAACAACAAATCTTTGAAACAAATTACAGTATAGAGATCTTTTTAAATTCATTACTATTTATAACACAGATAAGATAGAATTATGTTATTAATATTAGATCCAGGATGTTAATCACGAGGTTCCAAGCAGTAATAAATAATTTAACTAAATATATTTTGACTACATTATTTACCCCTACTGGTTCTATTCGGCTTTACTTGCAGTATAATGACATATATTTTTAAGATCATATTTGCACTATATCCTAAAATTTATTTTCTGCTAAAAATGTAGGTAAATATTTTCTATTTAATATAACGATAAGTTAGGTACACAACATCACAATACATAATATATTTCTATACACAATCAAGGTAATGTAATTTATTTACTATAAACACGTTTGGTTAGGCTGATTATTAAATAATTATATAGTAAGTACATGTTGTGTAAAATAGCACTACACTTAGTAGGTTAACAATAAATTAACTACTCCTTGTTACAAGCTCATTGTCATGTTTATTTTAAGTTTTAAATAATTCGAGGAAATATATCACTATCATAAAATACTAAAAAGGTCAAATATAAAATAAAAGTGTAAAAATAAGCTGAGCTTGTCAATTAATCAACACCTATAAGCTAATTAAATATTATAAAGCAAAATATAGTTAACATTTACTATACACAATTATTGTCATGATTACCATAAAAAATAGCACATAATATTAGGTATTGAACTCTTTGGTGAATAATTTTTAGAGTTAACAGAAGAGCTTTTACTCTTTAAAAAAACATATTTCGTACATTAGTTATAGTACCAAAGACGAAGCCGGTGAAACCGAAAATGATTATTACGACGTCCTTCCATAGTTTCCAATCACCTCTACCTAGTTGATCTGGCCAGAAGGTTATTATTTCTATCAGCGGAGGAAAGATGAGTGCGAGCGCGGAGCTGCTGAAGGCCCCCACCAGTGAAATGATTCCACTCAAATTGGGAATTATAGCCGCTGCCAAAACTGGAACAAGCGATAAAAAGGAAACATTATTTTTTTTCTCTTTTTTCTTTTTATTAAGGACAACTCCCGCATTAGGAATATAAATTCCTGTGTCGCGGGGATCTTTACAAACATACATGAAACGGACACAAAGTACACCCAGACTTAAACAACAATTTACGGATCAAACAAAGTGTTTTCCCATGTAGGATTTGAACCCACAACACTTGGCGCAGTAGGAAACGGTGTGGCGACCACTGAAACCACTAGGCCAACCGTGTAGTCAAACATTTATCGTGTCTTTAGGCAAAATCCTAAGATTTACCAAATGAACAGTGGTACAAATTTTAAATAAGCGATTATTTAGAGCGATTTAAACTTTTATCATTGAGGATATATAAATATTAGGTTGGAAATTGTTTGAATTTACCGCAGTACGAGCCTTTAAAGTAACACGTACACGAGGTAAATCATAAGATTTACTAAGAGTAGGGTACAGCGGTGGTAAAAGTTGGAAATAAATTATTATCATAGAATGGTTCGGACTTTTACCATTAGGAGTTTAAGTTTAAATTTAAACTGAGAAGTTTAAAAAGTAAACTGTGAACATTTTAGGATATTTTGACAATTCCTATGGTAACAATTAACCAACTCGATGAGAATTCAAATAATTTAACAATCTCAGATTACAGAAGAAAACCAGATGGAACATACAAAGCACGAAAGTGAAGCTATCAAAGTAAATACAAATCACAACACACAGACACAGACAGACTACCATACTGTTTCACGTCATGACTGATTTTGATTTTATGTTCAAACTGGAACACACAACCTTAATCGTCATTCGTCTTTGATACCAGTTTTTACCGATTTCTCTTCAATTGGGGAATTTTCCCTTCGATTACTTGTTAGTCGAGGCATTAGTGAACCTCAATTCTATATTTAGGGACTTGGTTTTAAATCTCCCCAGAAATTATTCTTTGCTGATACAATTGTTGCTGATAATTATTAGATATGAACAATTTGTGTTCGATTCTACAAATTGTTGTTCTAATTCTTGATGTGTTTTATGTCTTTAACTTGATTCGCAAGATACATTTTTCTATAGTATGGATTGATCGATATTACGTTCCATTAGACCTCATACTACTCAGATGTTACGCGACGAATGAACCTCTATTGTTCGGCAATGATGGTAATTCTGTTGTTATCATCACTAAATTAAAATTCATTAAAATTTCTTTTTGGATTATCAACTTTTAATTTGATTGATCAACTTTGAGTTAGTACTGAACTAAATTTAGTGAAAGCTGAGATGTAAGATATCGAAAAATAGATTGTAAGCAGATGAGATTAAAGTATATACATACTATTAAAATAGGTACCCAATTTTATCCGATCTTAACATTAAAAAAAACAAGAACTTTTTCCTGCTTCTGGTATCATTACATGTACACAGTTACACGTGTCCCTACAGCGTCGCTGCTGGTTGTCACGTACACTTAAATAATAAATAGCGTCATATTATTTGTTAGGTACGCTCCATCTGGCTTTCTCTTTTAATCTAAGTTAACAATGATAAAATTATTTTTTGATATTTGTAGTCATTTAATAAAAATGAAGTGATAACCTCTAACATAACATTAAAGCTAGCAAAAAGTGGATAATCAAGTAATTTAGGCAGTGAGAGATAAACTTTGTGACTTTATGAGATAGAACGGGAAATTTTAATTGAGTAAAATTTCTTACATGTCACAGAGATTAGCACGAAACGAGTTACCGTCTCGCCATGTTTGAGGGCCTGTTCCGAGGACAACTTTGACTTCACATATGGCCACACTATGTTCATTGGCACATAGAACTGAAGGCCGTACGAGAGAAATATTGAAGCTGCCATCACTGAGCGAGCACTGTGAGCGAAGCTGAAATTTTAAAGCATTAATATGAAAATAGATTTTTGTACGTATTGAATTACAAGTTTTCTTCAATTAAGTTTAAAATGTTTTAATAAAGGCTTCATACCGAAATTGTATGTAGTTTAGAGTATATGCGCCCCGCAGTGTTATCCGCGTTTCCTGTTGTACTTTTACAACAACCATGGATAACGCCGCAGTGCGAAGCTAGTTTAAAATAAAAGTAGCCGAAGTTACTCCTTATATCATGGAAATCTGCCAGTGAAAGTTCCGTCAAAATCAGTCCAGCCTGCGTTGCAGTGATTAGCGGGAACCAACAGACGGTCAAAAAAATGATTTTTGTGTAA
Source organism: Hyphantria cunea (assembly GCA_003709505.1). Lineage (NCBI taxonomy): Eukaryota > Metazoa > Arthropoda > Insecta > Lepidoptera > Erebidae > Hyphantria > Hyphantria cunea. The sequence goes on from PKRV01000055.1 coordinate 1,260,318, forward strand.
GTAACGTATATACTACTATATTTGAAATAACAAAAAGGCATTTCAATTTTAATAGATTAGATATAGCATATATAACCTATTTATAATGTAGTTTTTTTTTGTAATAAGTTGGTATTTATATTTACTAAGAGTCAGGTAGGTTGAGTGTAATGCTGCCTCTTACGCGGTCACCATATTTCAGATAACCGAAAAATCCAATCCCAGTATACAAAGCGGCTACTATCACCATTCCAGTATTTAATACTCCATTCCAACCGCCGAAAGCTTCCGGTGTTTTCATATTGTTTTCCAACGGTAACACCTGTAATATTATTTTAACTTTATTTTTTGTATATATATATATAATCCTTATATTTTTTTTGGTTTTTTAAACTTATTGCTTACTTACTATAATGAAATAAATTAATATTTCCAAATATATTTGTAAGTTACAGTTGTAGAACAACCAATCGATTTGCCGTCATAAAAGCTTCCAAACATAAAATGCAAAGAAATGAACTGCTGCATTTAAGAATATTTACACACGAGAATTACCTACTCCAAAATTACCTTAACACATAATCAGGTTACTATTGAGGTAACGGGCGGCGTGAGATCTCCCTAGCGTTGTTGTATCTATCGTTGTTTTATCTTCAGGAATGAAAAAGCCAATTTATTATCGCTCTTTTTCAGGACTTGTTATTAATGATACCTGTATCACTAACAGGGTTCAAATGTGATGGGAGACAAACGTTGTAGATGGCGCACATGTATGTTTAGAAGGTCCTGGCTAGAGTATGTGATAGCTGGTTCCCTTAGTAACAGTGTGACATAGTTTTCATCGGAAGCGCACGTTTCACGCGTGCGCTAAGACCATGAATGAACGTCAAGTGCCGACACGCGCCGTTGCGCAACGTATTGTCATTTGTTTTTTAGTGTGGGAAGGCGTTAAAAACATGGACCTTTTTTGCGTGTGTGAAATCAGTTTGTTAATGGGTGCCTGAGTACGGCTTCTGTGTTTAAATGGGCCACAGCTAAAAATTCTAGGTTGGCCACGAAGCCGTCGAGAATGAGCCGCATGATCATCGACCGCGAACCAACATCACACCAGTCATCATTAGTCGCGTAGAACAACTTATTTTAGAGGACCGTAACATGAAAATTGTAAAAAGTGAAAGAACATTTCGACTGAACTCGACATCAGTATTGGTAGTGTAGAGTCTATCATCCATGAACACCTTCAATATCGCAAAATAACGGCGCGATGGGTTTCTAAACTGTTCAACTTAAACTGAGTAAAAATTCATGTCCTGATACCGTGCGTCTCACGCTCGATACAATATCGGAATTGGGGTGGGAGGTACTGGAACACCCCCTCTACAGTCCGGATTTATCACCCTACGACTACAACATGTTTGGACCATTGAAAGAAGCCCACGGTTGAAAAAATTCAAAACCGACGACAAGTTAGAGGAGTTCGTGCGAACATGGCTGTCTGAGTTGTCTAGGGAATTCTTCGATATCGACATTGAAAAGACTCCAGGAAGGTAGACAAAACGCGTAACTAATGAGGGGTAGTACCTAGAAAAACTGTAAATTGTTGTATTTTTTTCATTAGTAAATAAACTTGTCAGAGCATTTGTCTCGATCATGATATATTTGAACTGCCCTCGTAGACGTCTCTGGGGTTTGTATATATAAAAAACGAAACATTACAATGTACGGACAATGAGAGCTAGGTTTGATAGCGTATTATTATAAGCGCTTTCTGTTGCCTACATTTAAAACATAGACTGCTTGAAAAATTATATGAACCTATCACCTATCACCGCCGCCGTTTTATAAGTTTATAGGTAAAATCATATAGTTTATAATAATTCTTTTCATAATTATTATGTTTAGAAACAGATAACACTTATTTCTTTTTTGGTTAGTCATTTAATGTTTAATTTATACAATATATGAGATTGTTGTCATTACATTAGCATGAATACACTTCCGGTTCTCTTTTCACTAGCTGCCGTTGTTATACTCTATAGTTTAAATGTATGTGTACCTACACCTCGTGTAACCAAATGTTGTCGTCTAGGTCATCACATCACGAGATGACAGGATTATTACAAAATCAATCGTGCAAGGATGGGTTTAGACCAAACGAACAAAGAGCTAGAGCGAGAACAAGAGCGTTCATTCTTAATCTTTTAGTATAAACTAAAATTAGTTTTCAGCATTTACACCAAAATAGCAACGAGCAATAATGAAAACCAAGAACTTGAATTCTCACGAAGATGCAAACGTTTGCACGCTCTAATGCCGTTTATATCAAGCGAGTGAGCATTCTTAGAATATTCTATAGAATCTGTTAGAACGCAGACAGAACAACAGGTCTGTCTGTTTACACTACAAGGATTAATAGAATCACATTCGCTCGTCTGATTTAAATGGGCCTTTACAGTAACACTTTTTTTAGTGAATAACAATCGTTCGCAATCTAGACAATAGATAAGAAATAAAATTATTCAGTTTTCTGGTTAAATCCGTCCTTGCACCAAGAGCAATCGCTAGCTCTGTATTCATAATCATAATATAAAAAATATTGAAATTATCCATTTTCTTGAATGAATCAATATAAAATGATGATTTGATATGCTTAAGGATACGATGTTTACATGACGTGACCTCAGCATACTTGCTATGCTTAGGAAACGATGTTTACATGGAGTAGCCTAAGCATAGCACTGATAGGAACAATTAACATATTAGCGTATGATCTAATGAAATATAAAAGCATTCAATTTTAAAAGCACACCATTTTGACAAATTACCTGTATAAAAGTAAAGTGAAGAGCAAAGTTGTCTTATATATGTGTTTATTAATGAAATGAAATGTAACTTACCACTCCTATTCCTTCAAAGGCATATATTGCTGTGCCGAAATACAAAGGCAACTGATGCCAACTGGCAAATGCTTGTACTGTATCAGTAGGTGGTAAATCTTGCAGGATATAGTAAAATGTTACCAGAAGTCCCCATGCAGTCAGCATTGATGCGAACATAGACACCGGAGTCAAATATTTTAGGTTTTCCACCATAGCCAGAGCAAGTATGAGAGGGAATAATAAAACCAAATAGACATGTACACTTAAATTTATATGGAGAAGATTCATTAAATCTTGAAGGTTAGTGGCAACAAATAAGAAGTAAACACAGCAAAATCCCAATTGCGTTATTACCAAAAATACATTGACAACATTCCTGAAACAATATGGGTATATGTTAGATAGGCTAATTTATAATATAACATAAAGATGATGTTTAAGCAACTATACCCATACAAAATATGATTAGTAGTAGTATTGGATCTATCAAACTATCTTTTTTTTGCTTAATTGATTTTCCATATTTTAGTGGAATCATAGTCAATATGTACGATTTTCTTGGACTTACACTAATCATTTTTATTTTTATAACGTAGAAATAAATATAAATAGGCTTGAAAACATTCAAATTACTTTTCTACATGAAATTTAAAACATTGAATGAAGGAGAATAAACACTTTTGGTGTTTCGATTTTTTTTGATGGGAAGTTATATATTTTATGAAATTTAATCTGATATGATAAAATAACATCGTAATAACGGCGTGACCTGAGTGTAAGCCCTTGATATTGACAGAAATCTCTCTAGCCTCTAGTTGTGGCTCCCTCTCCTCCAGAGTACGAGGGGAAGTTTGGACGTCGACGTTCAGGTGCAAGGTGTTTCTTTAAAGTTTCCGTATACGAAACCAATCTAAGATAAAATATTGTTGGGTATGGTGTTATCATTAGTCAGATGTGAGGTTGGGGAGATGGGTTTTGGCTTTCCTAACCAATAACCCTAGTACTAACTAGAACATGGGTCAGACCACGGTGTCTATTGTTTTATTATTTTCAGAATACAAATATGGAAATGAAATATATTTTTTCTCATTTATAATAATTGAACTGTGTCTGAATAATTTATAAAGAAACACTATTGACATGAGTTACATTCTTTGCATAAAAATATGAAAGTAGCATATTTGTTTTGACAGCGACCCGGCCTAGGCTTCGTACGAAAGTCTTTGAAATTCTCGTATTTATTCTTCTATAATATGCATGTATTACATTATTACACCTCCCTCTTGAATCACTATATCTATTGCTGCAAACTGCATTTAAATAAGTTCAGAAATTTAAAGATCTAGCTAACAGACAGCTTGAAGCGACTTTATTTTATATTAAGTCATCATCATCATCAACAACCCATAATGTCCCACTGCTGAGCTCGGGTCTCCTCCCAGGAGAGGGTTTGGGCCATATGTCCTCACGCTGACCAAGTGCGGGTAGGGGACTGGCAAGACAACGTTGTGGCTACGTAATCTTGCCGTTGGATGTTTTTAGCCGCCCGAAGGCCCCCAACTAAGCTTCACGACTGTTACGTATGATAACAACCGGGACCGACTGCTAAACGTGACTTCTGAATTACGGAGTCGCTTATGGTAACATGCCACCAGCGGTCACCCATCCAGATACTGACCACGCCGCCGTTGCTTACCCTCGGTGATTGTTTCTAATCACCGAGTGCAACTGGGCTATGAGCGCCTTTATACTATGTAAAAAAGGATAAACTTTACATGTTATTGACATTAAGCTTACTTCCGTATCTAATTATCAATATAATTACTATTGTTTGGTTGTAAATCTTTTCATACCTTAATCAATAAAATATATTGAAACAGTTATTGTTTGTTTGTTGGTAATATTCCTAAAAGATAACAAAGAGGAAAGTTTCAAATCTCTAACCACGATAGTGACTCACCTCATTAAATGTGATAACAAATTTTAAATTAATATACATGTCATACAAATAAAATATCTTTTGTCATTCTGAACCGCAAACGAACCATATGACCGATATCCTACATAAATTACAGAGTAAAGAAACGAATCCTAGCTGAACCGAGATAAACGTGCCGTATGTGCTAAGATAAAAGGATGAGGTGCTTGACATCAAATGTAACAAATAGTTCATTGTTAGCCCTTTGTAGAAGTAGAATTAATAAAAATACATGACGATAAAACTACTTGTTTACAATAAAATTAGGTTCGTTAATTACAGTTAAAATAAGTAATAGGGGCGCGTGAGGTGTGCGTGTACGCTTGGATGGGGCGCCGAGCTACCTGCACGTACACTCAAGTTCTTCTCACATGTCCACGTCGACCCTGTATCTGCCGATACGGATCAGGCGAGAACCTGCTTCTTTACGGAGCTGGTCTTGGGCCCTGGAAATTCTAAAGATCCTTAACGGGCGCCACATAACCACCTACGCCGGATAACTAGTAGCTAAGTGAGAAGACTACAGTGGACCTCCGGTAAACCGACAAACATTATGCAGGGCAGTGTCGGACTATCGAATTTGTCGGATTATAGAGCACTGCCTAAGACCGCTATAGTCCGGAATTTTTTACAAAAGAGTACCTTGTAATCCGACAAATTACATATCCAATAATAAGAATCTATATGTTACATGTACATATGTACTTTGAAGTACAAATCATACTTAAATTATGTAAGTCGAATTTAGTAAATTAAATATCAATTGAAAGCTTACGTTTTATTATAAAATTAAGCATAAATGCACATACATATCTACCAAAATAATCAAGAATTAATTATTAATCAAAATCATGTAGTGAATTTATCAATTTTTTTTTGTTTAAGGTTATTATAACGCGAGATCAGAGCTTTGTCCCTCAGTCTTCTCAAAAGTAAAAGTTCGTTGTAGGATGTACCATTCTCTTCAGCCCATTGTAAACCTACCGCCGTACCGCTATCACTAGTAGTCAAATTCAAACTAAGTAAAACAATGCATACGCGTCGAGCACAATAGCGGTGGCGCGTACGAGTCGTGATCTACATTAGCGAAGATTGTCAAACATAATTCAAAGTCTTGTCGGATTACAGGCGGCACCGGATTAGACAGGGGCCGGATTATCGGGGGTCCACTGTATATACAGCAGCATAAACCGCGCCCTTCGAAAATTTAAGGCCGAACCAGTCATCATGAACTAGAGATCACTGAGCTGGTCAGTGAAAGGGCGTTTCAGACAACGATGAATACTACTATGAGAGCCAGGGTAGTTAGAGGATGCCCACAAGGTGGGGTTCTATCACCGCTTCTACGGGACACAGTTATGCGGATGACCTAACAAATGTGAAAAGGGGAAGCGCGGAAAACGTGTTATGTGAGGTCATGCGTTCGGCTTTTAACATTGTAGAAGAATAGTGTGACGAACAGAAACTGTCAGTAAATCCGAAAAAACAGCACTCATCCTCTTCACCAACAAAAGGAAGTTACCAGAACTACAACTTCCAATATTATTCAATACTAATCTCACCCTGCCAACTCAAGTTAAATATCTGAGCGTTATTACTGACAAGAAATTGAACTGGGCGAGTAATATCAAAGCAAAGATAAGAAAGGCTGTATAACTTTCAAACAGTGTAGAAGACTAGTTGGTAAAAGACGGGGTCTTAACCCAAAGATCACACTTTGTTTACACACTGGAAATATCAGACCTTCCATCACTTACGGATCAGTTGTATGGTGGCCCAGAACACAACTATCTACAGCTAAAATGAAACTTCCGAGTCTACAACGCTTGGCCACAGTAGCAACTATTGGATGCATGAAAACTACTCCATCAGCCGCATTAGAGTATCTCTTGAACTTGAGACCTCTAGATCTGGTCATCCAACAGGAAGCGATAGCAGCTGACCTAAGACTAAGATCAAACGGACTGTGGAAAGTAAACATAGAAACAACACACTCAAAAGTTCTATAGCGTTCGTAAAGGGCAGGACGTCAACATGTCTTAGATCGAAGCTATTATATCCAACTATCCGTTGAAACAAAAGATAGTTCTGGCGTCAGCGAAGTTAGGATATATACAGACGGCTCCAAAACACAAGATATCGACTACTCTAGACAAGATAAACACAATCTTCCAGTTTTGGCATAATCAAAGCAGGACAAGTGTTTTGATGAATTTTGATGTGAGAGACTCAAACATCAAAATTGTCTCTGACAGTGCATACGTGCTTCAATTTTAGCTTCATCATCATCATCAGCCTATCGTAGTCCACTGCTGGACATAGGCCTCTCCAATTTCACGCCACTTAGTTCGATCTATGGCTTCTCGCATCCAGCTCCTGCAGGCCGTCTTGCGCAAATCATCGCTCCACCTGGCTTGTGGACGTCCTACACTACGTTTGCCGAGACGCGGTCTCCACTCAAGAACTCGTTTACCCCAACGGTTATCGGTTCTTAATAGAATAATTTTTTAATTCTTAATTTTAGCTTATTAGGTAGGTATTTGTTTTTACTCTTCATTAGGTGCATCTTTCTTTTTTCAGATGTCAGTCAGTAAATTACGCCTTTATCATAGGACAGAATTGGGATATATTGGTACCTAGATAAGTATATGTAGAGTAATCCTAACTTCGTCTTTTTTAATAATGTTCTGTTTGCACCTATTTCAAATTCCTTTACGACTGAGGGATGTGAGCAAAAATGAGTCTTAAGTGAGAAAAGGTACAATTAAGTTACGGCATTTGGAAATTTCATAACCTGATACTTAATATTTTTATAAACGAAAACAAATGGATTCATAAACCCATGATATTCAGTATTCACTTTTTCGAATTTGCATAAATATAAGTGTACAACAATTAATTGCCTCGAGTTGTCTATATGATATGATTCAAGAGATAACACGAATGAGGAGTTAGTACCTACCTAGTTAGAAGATAGCAACATGAACCACATGGGTGCACAAACATTATATTGCGTACGTTTATAGTGGGATCCATTACGGCCACAAAACTATTTTACGTACGTAGTACATATATACAGCTATACAGCATACAGAACTACATAAACAATTTATACGTTCTAGACGCTCTGGAAGATATTTAAAGATTACGTAACGCTATGTGACCTCATTAAAATTGATTAAAAGCGTTGGTTCTGTCTGCGTGCATTAAATATGATTGTGTTTAGGCCACATTTGTGCCTGCTTACATAAGCTCTAGTCGCCAATTTCACCTTATTTATTGCCCATGAGGCTAAAAAGTATGCCATCACCGGGTCATTTCCCGAACTATAAACGGAACGCTAACGATAATATCAAAGCGTGACAAATGAACTTTGGTTAAGGAGGTTCTTAAGAGTGTCTGAATGTTACAATTGCTTCTAATCAACATTTAAAAAACATATCGACTGCGACCTTCCCACCTATCCACATAGTCGAAATAGTATGTTTTTGAGATTAAAAGATATATCGGATTCATCTTACCAGACTTACTTGAATTTAGGGTATTATGGTAAGAGCATTTTGTTATTTCATATTACAAAAATTTCACATTAACGGTTTCGGCGGCCCGTAACTATTGCTCGCAAACTACCTAACGTAATAGTTTTCTATTTAATTATATTTCATTCCTTTCTATATGCTACTGCTGTATGTGACTAGGGGAGTGACTCTTGACTAATAAAATACAGGCCAAGTGCGAAACTTACTTGCGCACCGAAGGTTCCGTACAAACCTGTAGCTAAATATGATGTAACTAAAAATGCTTTTCTCCATTTTTCGCATTAGTGATTGGCTTAGAAGTTTGATTTTTTTACAGCTCCAAGGGACAGTAGATCTGAGTATTTGATATGAATTTCAGTTTGATACCTCTACATATTCTTGAGAAAAAGGGTCTTGACAGACAGACAGATGGACAACAAAGTGATCCTATAAGGGTTCCGTTTTTTTCCTTTTGAGGTACGGAACCCTAGAAATTAGGTTTATAAGGCTTTATATTAGATAATATCTTATAAACCTTAATTAAAATGTTGTCATTACGATCCCAAATTATTTTTAAGACACTATGAAACGCACCCCACATCATGAGGTGGATAAATATAAACTAACATTCAAACTTTGTCTGTGAGATTTAGTGTGGACGGACAGACCTGATGTAATTATAAGGATATACTTTTGGTCGTTCTGGCTACATAACCATAATACTTATACTTTAAATATAGCACCATAAAAATTACAATTTAAAAGTTTTATATTTTTCATTAAATAAAAATGTCTGACTAAGGTGTTGTGCAAATGGAGTGGACATATGGGGCCAGATAAGATTAAAAGCATTGAATTATGATACTCATTAAGCCTGTGTTATACGAGTGACCAATATCGTAATAAAACATAGGTATAAATACATTATATAGGTACTACAGATTAGTTACATAGTAGAAGTAATTTATCATTGTGTAAACAAGTGTCTGTAAGCAAATATTTAATAAAATCTATTATTATTAAAAAGGTAGCAATCAAAAAGTCCCCTATCAACTCTATTTACTTCATTATTTAGGTCTCACACTCTCGAAAAAAAGTACTATAAAAGTCGTTCTGTTCTGTGCTCTGCCATTTTGAAAAGTTATCATAATTTAAAATTATTTATGTGCTTAGGATTCAAATCAACCTATCGCTGTCCACTGCTGTACATAAATTGCTAACATATGTAATGTTTAATTATATTTAGTCTATTTAATATTTTTGACAATGCAAATCTCAGGAATATGAAGTTCAAAATATTTTTTTTTAGCAAGCCTACTTATTGATTGTATTATTAAATTATTTAATTAAATAATGATGCTATGTGGGTTATTAAGAAAGAGTAAGAAGCTAATTAAAGAGATAATTGTTGCTTCCCACTCAATTATCGGAAACCTCTAAAAAGTAATCAATCATAATACATATATCGAAGAATAATAGATAGATAGATATATAATATATATACATAGATCGAACTAAGTGGCGTGAAATTGGAGAGGCCTATGTCCAGCAGTGGACTGCGATAGGCTGATGATGATGATGATGATAATCATAATACATGTATTCGTTTATGCATGCTTTTATAATTGAAAATCTCTCTGCAGAAGGAATCCTTAGGGAGAATTTAAAACAACAAAATAATAGAAGAAATAAACATAGATGACTTACTTCATTGTCTTAGCATATGGTCTTAAAGAAACTGGTCCTGACGCAAATGAATCTTCAACAACTTCTGCAAAACTCAAAGCTGGTCTTTGACTCCTAATGCAGAGCTCGTGGGAACATTGCACAAGAACATGCATGCAATGAGTGCAAATTGCACCCATAATTATTGTTCCAAAAACACCTGAACAAAATGAAAAGTATTTATGTATTTTATATCTATTGTAAAATAGAATTAACATAAATTTTACCAGTTATAGATTATCAAGAATTTTGAGTAGGTAATACAATTTTAATTATATTTAAGAACTAGTTTATGGCAGTGGCTCCGCCCGCTTATATGTCGGTTATCGCAGCAAATAGTAGCCTACGTGTTATTCTCATGTATCAGCTATATTACTGTAAAGTTTCATACTAATCTGCTCAGTAGTTTTTGCGTGAAAGCATAACAAGGATTGTTTGATAGTTTATTATTTTACAAATGATGATGTTCTCCTAGCCGATTACGGCCACGGCGGCCAGTCTCAACGGAGACCAGCCAAATATGCAGGAGATATTATAGTGCAACAGAGTGTGCACAAACATAGGTGCACTCTCAGTTCCTTCTCTCTCATAATCCAATGGGATGGTTAACCAACACGACCAGGGAAAGATCAGACGCAGGACCAACAGCTTTACAGGCTCTTTTTTACATTGTTTCTATTTTACAAATTTAAGCAGTGTAACAAATTATAGGTTGACATTCCTTAGGTAAAAAAAATTAAATTAATCATCACTAGGATATTGTTCTGCAATACAGCAAATAAAAGATCCTTTTAGGCAAGTTAAGTAGTAAATATATATATATATATATATATATATATATTTTCATTTTGTGGGTAGGTAAAATTAGAAAATTTTGTCCTACACTTTTCTCAATTGTCTAGATTAAAGACTAATAATTACATATAGAGCACTAAAGCAATATGATTAAAAAAATGTAGTGGAATATTTTGGTGTTTGGGTAAAGGGTTAAAAGAACTTCATATACATACAGGGTTTTGTGCTCTAGAAAACAAATTAATGTATTTTTGATAATACAATTTTTACTTTTTTTTATAGTCACTAAGTCACTAGCCAATACTGTCACACATTCTGTCTCAAATTTGAGCAAGCAAATATTTAGATAAAGTTAAAAATATTATAACATAGTAATAAAATTTATGTATGTAGTGAGTTTTATCTCTCTAGTTTAGTACTTCAAGTAATAAATATTTTTCACCTAAAATAATTGACAAAAATGATTTTCTGTATAATATTTTACATTATTTTTTGTCACTTACCAAGTATTAATCCAGCGTTTTTGAAGGCATCTGGCATAGCTAATATGCCAGTTCCTATATTTCCTTTCAGAAGATGGACTAAAGTGTCGCAATTCGATGTTGGGTGTTCCAGGCATCTTTCCAAGCCCGGGTGATAATCCCCTTTGGGCTTTTCACGACAAGCCGCTACTGGCTCTGCTTCTAGTTCTACTAACTGTTCAACTATATCAATTGAATTATTGGGTCCCGTAAGCAGCGGAAGCTTTTCATCATTCATTATTTTAATTATTATATCTTTATGCTTAAATGTATTTTAATAAATAATATTATGCGGAGCCATAAGCTTCACAGTGACCCTAATTACGACGGGATTCAAGAGACTAACTGACTGAATAAAATTTTAAATATATTACAATCGGATGTCGTCACTCATCAATAGTTCTGAACTGTCAAATACACTGGAGTGCACTAGAGTGAGATAGAGTAATACTACGAACACGATTTAATTTCATGATTATTTTATCTCTCGACAAAGGAAGTATTTTTGGCCTTCTAAGATCCTTCTCATCGAATTGAATCGAAACTCGAATGGGAATATTCAGCCAGTTTCAATATATTATTAATGGATCTGGCATTTGGACAGAATTGAAATTAGTCCTCGTTCATAATCATAACTTTTAGCAAATCTATCCTATCAAAATAATTTAATTTAATTTACTGACGTAATTAGGTAATCTAGTTATGAACATATTTTTATATCAATGAATACACAAAAAAAATCCTCAAAGTACTTTGTTTTTGTTTGAATGCCTTGTCGTCGTCGTACGACACGACCTCCGATGCTCCAGTACCTTTTCGATCGTATTTGTCCAATCTCTCGGAAGAAGCTACCGGATGAAGTTGACCACAGCAAATGGAGAAGTTGTTGCTTCCAAGCCGGCCGTCCTTTCGGAAGTTGAACGCATCCATCTCGACCTGTTTCTGAAAATGAGGACTCTAGAGCTACATTAAAACGTACTATACTGAAGATCTGCTAGAAGTCAGCACTGGCGACATCGAGATGGATCTTGGACAGCTGGAAAATGGAAAATCCCCATGGGGAGGACGGCGTTACAACAGAACTGTTATAGGCTGGAGGTAAGCCCGTAATGATGTAGCTCGAAAGGCGTATTAACACTGCCCTATTCATTTCCCGTCTTAATCACGTCTACAAGTTGTGTTCTCAAGACTTATCAGAAACTGTGTTGCGCGAATACTCGACGAATTCCAACCACCGGAGCAAGCTGGATTTCGGACCGGATATAGCAACGTAGACCACATCTACACCGTGCGGCAGATTATAGAGAAGACAGAAGGGTATAAATATAATCAGCCCCCGTGTCTAGCAAGCGTGGAAATGAGAAGGCCTTAGACTCAATCGAGATCTGGTCTGTTCTGGAGTCCCTACAGCGTTGCCCAGTAGACTAAAAGACGCTACACTGGAAAGGACGTGGCATTAATATTAATGGTGAATACACCTCTCACTTGCGATTTGCGGACGATCTACAACAGATGCTGATCGACCTGGCTGTCTCTTCTATGCGCATCGACCTACAGATGAACTTCGACAAAACCAAGGTCAGGTTTAATGAACGACCGGTCGCGGTACATGGTGCTGTTCTCTAAGTTGTTCAAAAGTATGTGTACCTTGGGCAGACCTTGTAATTAGGTAGAAACAACTTCGCAGAGGAGGTGAACAGGAGAATTCAGCTGGATTGGGCAGCGTTTGGGAAACTTTTTTGGGTCTTTTCGTCGTCGATCCCACAATATCTAAAGACGAAAGCCTTCAATCAGTGCGTCCTATCCGTTGGAGTCGAGTCCAAACGTGAACACTTCAGTATGGCTGGTCCACAAGTTCAAAGTCCCTCAGCATGCTATGGAGAGGGCTATACTCGGCGTTTCTCTGAGGGAACGCATTCGGAATGAGGTGATCCGGTAGAGAACCAAGGTCATCGACATAGCCCACTGGCTAAGCCAGCTGAAGTGGCAGTGGCCTGGTCATATTACCCGCAGAACTGATTACCGCTGTTGAAACGGGTTCTTGAGGGGAGACCGCGTGTCAGCAAACGTAGTGTAGGATGTCTATAGGCCAGGTGGAGTGATGATCTGCGCAAGACGGCTAACAAGAGTTGGATGCTAGAAGCCGAATGAGGATCGAACCAAGTGGCGTGCAATTGAAGATGACTACGTCCAGCAGTGGACTGCGATAGGCCGATGATGCTAATGATAAAATTATCGATCCACAGTTTATTTCATTTCAATAGCAAAATTTGAGGTGTATTACCGAAGCAATATGTTCACAAAAGTTGAGCTATATTCATACAGTGTGAATCAAGTACTGAGTCAAAAGTTATTCGGGAATAACTACAGACTTTGGCGCAGTTATATAGCCTTAATTTGGTTAGTTTCTATGAGAATTATTTCCACACTCTTTTGTTTAATTTGCTTGGCTTTCATTATATTCGTAAATGAAAGCTGAAAATAACAGAATTGGTTTTTGATGGAATACGTAAATCATTTCTTAGTTTGCCATGTTGTTTTAGTTCTCATTTCTGACGATTTTGAAGTAGGTGCGTGAGTGAGATTCTTAGTGACGGTATTTTTATGCTCCGATAGTAAAAATTATTTAAGTACGAAGCACTAAAACTGATCAATTTTATTGATCATGATAAAAAGATAATAGAGGGCCATATACTTATTTGACATAATAGTCAAAGTTGAAATAATTGCTGTGCACCAAATAAAAAAATCAATATTCTGGTAGTTAAAAGTTTTATTTATAGAAATGTCGATATCTTTAACAACAATGCTATAATATTTAATATATCGTAATATTTTGTTCATTCATCACAAGTTGTGTCATGAATATTCGAGCATAGAATTCTTTTCCAATGAACTCGATATTTCACCAAAGTCGATTAATGTCGCCCATCCCTTAAGTAAAGTAGAATAGAGTAATAAAGAAGTAGGTAAAAAGAAAAGAAACATTGGCTCACAGTAAAGTCAATGTTACAAATTATTTTTCAACAATTTCGGTAAACAATGGGTAATGCAGGAAGTAATCAGCCTAAAGATTGGCATAGAGATGCTGTGACTAAAACTCCTGATGCAGGGCCATCATCGCCAGCTAAGGAAGGAGAGGCGTTTACATTTGATAAAAAAGTTGACGATGACCGTGGTGGTCGAGATGACGAAAATAACATTGAAGATGGTGCTCCGTACTATACAAAAGCAGTTCCCGAAAGTACTGTAGAATATACTGATATCCGAGAGAGGTCAAACACTTTGACTGAAGATAGTAAAATTATAGACGATGTTAAAGTTTTACCAACTGTCTTTAAATGGGAGGGCGGAGGCAAGCAAGTAGGATAAATATTATTGGTCTTGTTCCCTATTATGTTGTATAATAATCCATATTAAGATCATAAATTATTTTTTAGGTTTTTATTAGTGGAACTTTTACTGACTGGAAAACTATTCCTATGGTGAAATCTCATGGAGACTTTGTTACTATCATTGATTTGCCTGAAGGTGAACATCAATATAAATATTTTGTGGATGGTGAATGGCGGCATGATCCTTCAGTGGTAAGCAGCAACATTGTTCACTCTGATTTCCAATCTATTAAACCAACAATTCTTAATTCCACAAGATACTATCCCTAGATTTTTTAAATAAAGAGATGTTACAAAGCCGGATTACAAATAACTTTATTACTCTTCTGCTATTCATTATTTTAATGTTAATATTTTACTTCAGTTTTTAAAGCAATTAACATATTTGTTTATTTTTAAATTATTCTTATTAAAATTGATTTTTGATTGCAGAAACTAGTTGACAATGGGATGGGTAGTAAAAATAATTTAGTATCAGTTAAAATGTCTGACTTTGAGGTTTTTCAAGCTCTTGCGAAAGACAGTGAAGGAGTACATAGCAGTGCTCAAACAGAGTATTCTCAGGTAATGTATATTATTTGTTATGTTTATTATTATTCTTTTCTTGACTGAAAATCATTTCCGAAATGATGTTAATTGTGTCCTAATTTCTGTCTCTTGCTATTAATATGTGACTTGTGTCATCATATCTCTTTTATAATTTTTACTTTTTTCATTGTATATCATTTTATTTACTCAATTATTGTAATATCCTACCACTACTTGCCATGGAACTTTGTAAATGGCTTATGTTTATTTTAATTCCAGCCAGTTTAGGCTGACTGCATAATAGATTATATCTCACTGTAACTTATAAATAGCTGTAGAGTTTCCTGAAAATAAATAAATAAAATTAGGAATTTAGTTTGAGTTTAATAGAAGCAAGACACTATATTAGTTATAAAATTCTTTAGATAATTTTATATTTTAAATTGCTTTGTTTTAGGAAATACCACAATCCAAACCCTGGGAAAAAGTTTCTGGACCACCTATCCTACCACCACATCTATTACAAGTTATTTTAAATAAAGATACACCTCTATCAGTAAGTAATATTTCTTTAAAAAATAATTCAACAATGTGTTACATAACCTTCAGCATACTGAAGGCATCTACTTTTACTACTACTTTTCTAGAGAGTGGAAAAACTATATACAGAGGGCAACCTATGCTTAGCAATTTCTTTTAAATATCATACATTATACATTTGTTTATGATAATTTAAAGTATTTACTTTTGAGCTGTGCACCATTTGAATTTATTGCACTACTTCTACATACTTGAGTATTAAGTTGTAGATCATATATCATTGTCTTCTTATGTGAATCAAATTGTGATTTTATGTAAATTATTAACAACTATTGCATGAATTCTTCAGATTATAAGTCAGCCTGTTCAAATCATTGTTTTATTTTCAGTGTGAACCTACATTGTTACCAGAACCAAATCATGTTATGCTGAACCACCTGTATGCATTGTCAATTAAAGATGGCGTAATGGTATTGTCAGCAACTCATAGGTACAGAAAGAAGTATGTTACAACGCTGCTTTACAAGCCTATATAATTCCTGTTTTGATCTGATGTATCTATCTATCTGTTATAAATCAAATTTCCAAACACTATGTAGACTTAATTAGCCTAAATAAATAACTACATTTGAATTGCAAGAAATATATTTACTACTATAATTAAGTTCAGCATAGAATTTTAATGGATAATGGAATAATATAGTTCAGTTATCAAATTGTGAAATATTACTTAATAGATAATATTGTTATTTTGTAAGGCTCACAGCAGACAACTTAAGCTTATTCTATGTTAATACATAGGCTCTTTTTGTGCTTTTCTTAGAACACCAAATTATGGGACTGTACTTTGCTTAGATATCAGTGCTGAGGCAAGTTTTTATGTAAAGTTGTATACATTTTTTAATGTTAACTATGATTAAAGTTAATTAGTAAAATCACATATACATAGTAATATAAACACACAAAATACGTGAATTATCACTGGGCACTTTGTTCCACTCTTTAAACCAACATCTAATTGGTGCAATACAGTCATTGAAATATAGATTTATTTCAGGATATGAATGTGTGTTGAAAACGCTCATGTCTCTTATTCTAAGCGAATTTATATAGGGACAAGGCTAGTAAGGTAACCAAAAATAACTTTGGTATGTTTTAGTGATGAATGTAAATTGCTAGAATAACAATTACACTAAGTAAATCTTAGTGAGATCAAGGTCATAGGTACTCTAGACACCTAAAGTGCAATGTTGTTAAACATGTTTAATTCTATATACAGTTGTGATAATGTGCTTATACCTGTTTTTAAATTATTTACTTGTTGTGACTAGTTATAGAATATAAACTTTAGAGTGTAAATAAAAAGTCTATTTCCATATCATCTACTTTATTTGAGATTGCTAGTCAGCTACTACTCTGATGGCTCTCCCATCAGAGCCCATGATGAGAACCCATGGCGGTACCATCCGCCGTGAATCATAACTTAATCTTCTGTTTTAACTGTAAGTATCTGATTATGTAAATGTGAAATCATAATGAATATTTTTGAGAAATTTATTATTTGTGCCTAACTAAATATTTTACCCCCTCCCCTTCACCAGTACTCCGTTGGACAACTTACAAGTGACGGCATAGTGCTGAATGTAATTGTTTTATGCCTCCGTATCTTCCTAAAAAGGTCTGGTGGTTCACAAGACTCATCTATTTTCGACACGGGCTCGTAGTCTAGTAGTAGGTATACAACTAAGGAGCATAAACGATATTATTTGACTTTATTTCTAAGAAGTGATTATCTCTGAGCGAATGCTGCTCTGTCAAAAATAAAAACTTATTATATTATGAACATCTATTTCGGATACGGTTACAGATGTATCGATGGTTCCTATTATTTATTAAGGTCGGATCTTTGTCAATTTTTGAGAAGAGTATTTCAAACGTTGTTTTAACGATAAAAATAAAAGAACTGTGGATGTTCAAATTTACACCGATAACTTTTTTATGTCCGTGAAAATTTGAACATCCACAGTTCTTTGATTGTTTTTTCATCCTTATAAGATTTCAATTGCTTTACTGAAAAGTAACCTATTTGCAGATCCGACATTCTTAATAAGGACCATCGATATTTTTGTTTCATATATCCGAATAACTCTATTTCGATAACGGCGCTCCGTAACAAATCTAATTTTAATATTTTTATAAATTTGTGATAAAAATATAAATCCTATTCGATTGAAATAGAGATGAAAAACGCATGCTGCTGGAGTTCGTGTTATTACGAACGCTCCAGTTGCAGCAGCCAGAAGTACGCGAATGATTTTTTCAATGAAGGCCAAAGTTCTTAAGCTGAATGGTTTATTACAAAAATGTCTACTTACATACCTATTTACATTCACACATATAAAAACAAATAATATGAAATATATAAGGCTACAGGCTACTTGAGATGGCGTGCATCAATAAGAACTCTCATTTTGTTCAAGTTGTTCACAAGTTAAAGTTTTTAATTTGACGCGCCCGTTCTGAGATCATTGTTTTTTGGTACATTCGTTCACATGAGTAATCGTTTTCAATGCGACAACTGCCTCTGGGGACACTTCTCTATACATTCCATGCAATTTCATAAGATAGATTGTAATCTATCTCGCGAGATTGTAAACTGTAACATCTCTTACTTACAATTTAACGTATTATTTTTAGTTAGATTATAATTTATCGAAGTGAATCCGTCAAATTGTGTGTTGGTATGCGACGGATCGCATCTCGCTCGCCGAATAGACGGGTCCACACCGGACGATCCATCGCGTTCCGATGTGATCGTGAGGCGCGCGATCCATGTGCACGTTT
This sequence comes from Hyphantria cunea, assembly GCA_003709505.1. Taxonomy (NCBI): domain Eukaryota; kingdom Metazoa; phylum Arthropoda; class Insecta; order Lepidoptera; family Erebidae; genus Hyphantria; species Hyphantria cunea. Next base: position 1,279,020 of record PKRV01000055.1, read on the forward strand.
TGGAGCGCGCACTCCCTGCTGCACCCGATATCGGTATGTTGACGGTTTTTTGCCAGCCTCAGAGGTTCCTCGCTTGCGTGGCGCGTGCGATGTGGACCGTATGTGTGGTTCGCCTGATGCACCACACCATGGACATCTCGCAAAGTCGCCGTCTGATATAGCTTCATAAGGAATTTAAATGTTTGTGGTACCAAAAAATGTTAATTATACCAATAGAGGTGTGAGAGACGATGCTGGAAGTCAGATTTCTTAAGAAATGCGACACTAACTCTGCGTAAAGCTGAGTCCCGGATCGCTTGGAGTGTAGTTCAGGATTGCAGTTTCAACATTTTGTTGAAACTGCGATCGGCCTAGACGCGGGATCGCCGATCCAGTTTGGATGGTCTGGTGTGGAACCTGCTATTGGTTGAACAGCATACACCCCGCTCCATTTTTGTTTGTCAATTCGTTTGTTGCCGGATGTAAAGTATTTTTGTGATTGTAAATGGATTTCATGTTGAAAATACCTCACAGATTTAGAATTGGTTACATTTAATTGTTGTGGCAGTAAAATGAATTTGTGATTAAGCAAAGAAGTTCCAACCTAACTTAACTCTATGGCAATGGAACGGCCTAGACCGACCAATTAGGAACAGTTGACAATTTGACGCGCGACAGATTATGATTACTTTACTTCTTAATTACTTTACTTTATACATTTTAATCTAACGAAAAATAGTATGTTCAATTGTAAGGAGGTCACAGTTGACAATCTTTCGACAGTTTACAATCTGGTTAGGTAGATTCTAATCTAACGGTATTTACAATCTTACGATGACATATATACGAATAATGAAAGCGTGAAATGCGGGAAATTAACTCCCATTGATGCAAAAGAAAAAATAAAATACCTTACTCTTTTTCTTAAATATAGAATAGTCAACATAAACTGAACATCCACACTAAAAATAACGCGCATCTGAACATAAATTAAATTAAATCTGCAACTTATTAAACAAAAAGTCCTAAAAAGCGTTTTCTATTATTGCAATTCGAGATATTTCAAAAATAAACGTGTTTCTATGTAATCGACGACAGTCCGGTTTGAATCGATAAATGTCAAGTGCGAATTTTAGATCACCCACCAGACAAAATACATAATAAAATAATCTTGTAACTGCACGATTCTCGTCATTTTAATACCTAGTTATGGTAATTACCTAATATTTACTGCCGCACTTTTTTTATTCGTTGTTGTGGCTATCCAAGAGTCGTTTATTTTTTATGGCTTCTGATGTTGACAGGAAAACGATTTAAATTACTTTAAGATACAGTTTAGGTAACATTTATTACTACACAATACATTACTTCCAATGTACTTACGTACGTACTTCCAACTACTTGACAGTCATTGGTAAAAGTGGTTCCTTATCCGTGGAGTTAGTAGAAGCTACGTTAGTATTACTTACTGGATTTTTAAAATACATCGCTACAGCAATACTGACTAAAAGAATTGACAAAATTGTGTATTTTGTTATTAAAATATTAAATAACATATAACATACTACAGCTGTTATGATTAATTCTAATGCACTGGCGTAAGTTTTTAAAATTGAATTCAAGTTCTTTAAAAAAAAGCTGGTAACTATACCAACTACGGCACTGTTAATTATAATGAGTATAACGAAAGTGTCATACAATGAACTAAAATCGTTCAGTATGGTGCCTAATTCTCCTTTAAACAACAAAATAAAACAGTTACATATTACCGAATCTAAATACATGAAGACATTCTGTAAGAATATATCAACGCTCGATCCTTGCGTTTTCAAAAGATATTCATTGTATGTTCCAGCTAAACATGAACAAAAATTTTGAAAGTTTATTGACAAAAAGTATATATTAAATATTTGTGACCATAGAGTTGTGTCGCCGTTCGACTGAACGGAGGCGACATCGAAGTTCTTCACCATACATCCAATTGTTAATATTCCTAGGGATATCCACTGGATAAATGCCAATTTCCTTTTAAACAGGATCTGAAAAAAGAAATTAATATCTTTATTACTATATGTATAACATAAACGATACTTGCATAATTTTACTTTAAAATATTTTCGTATTGAATATTTCATCTTAAAAATCTTCCTAATACGCATGATGACTAATTTTGAAAATCTGTTTTATGATGTTCGGAAATATCTCCTATTGACATAAACAGTTATTTTCCTCAAAAAATAAAGTTTTAGTAGGAATAAAATGCGAGTAAAATTTTAAGTTTGAAATTCAAGAGAAAACCACCGAGCTCGGTGGTGTCATGGCGTATGTTTGTGTAATTCGCGACGTCACTATTTGTCAACCAGTGTCAATGATAGCTCTTAAAAACAGTAAAGTGATCTTCGATTAAATCCGAACAAAGTAAGCTTTATAAGTGACGTAAATGGCTCCGATTGGTGTTCAACTTAACATGGCAGATTGCTGTATTTTGTAGTTTTATTTTTGTACTCTTTTTTCTTTTTGGTTCTTGGATGAAAAATACCTACTACTTATTTAAAAATTACTTCGTTACCTCTTTTGCTTCTATTAGTAATTAAAACTTACTTGAAAAAGAAGGGCAGTTAATACGACTCTGAATTGCAGTAAGATATAATATGATGTCGGATCATAATGCGACAAGTTTATAAATGCCAAGTTGTTATAGAAGCAGTACAGTAGCGATGGTATGAAATACATCAATAGTAGTTTGTAATTCCCGTATACTGCCTTTATTAATGGTGGCTTATTTCTGTAAAAAAAAGTGTAAAAATACATTACAAAAATACACCTTAATTTAGATTTGAAAATACCGTTTATTGTCACCAAAATAGCGGTACGGCCTACAATCAAAATTCAGAAACATAAAATATGTAAAATTTACAACTATGTATATTATATGTATATTACTCTATCACTATTTGATCTGACTAGTTAGAATAGTTAAGTCTATGTCGTACAGTGAGAAAAGAAATTTAGCTAACGTTATGTGTATGTGATGCTTAAATAGACATAATGTAAGCAAAATTTCTTTCAGTGTAAGATAGCCCAGTTACGCTGCGATCAAAAGGAGCGGCGAATCAATAAAAAATGTTGCAAAAATGATTTGTTCCAGTAAAAAAAAACAAAATTTCACCAAAACTATACACCCTTTAAAAGTTCTAAAAAAATATATAGCTATCTCTCATGGTTGGGACGCTTTTTATGGTAAACAAATTTGTTCACGCTGTTACAACATCACGCTACGGGCAATATGAGCCACAGATGAGGTTGCGTGGGTCAGCTAGTGCAAGATATGCCTGTAACGAAACTTATTTCAATTTATTATTAGTTCAATAGTTTCTTGTGCGACTTCTTGCCCTGACATCAATAACTTTATTCTCAGAAGATCCATTGGTCAGATCCATGATGGATCTAATGAGATTATTATTTTCTTATTAGGTCGTGATTTCAAGTAAAACTACTGAGATTTTTTTTATTCCTACAATTTCAGAGCATCCATTGGTAAGATTCAAGATATATCTCATGATGATTTTATTTTTCTTTAAATTCCGATTTCAAGATGTTTTTGAGAGAAAAGTAATATATAAAATACATCTATTTTTACTTTTGATTAAATATTTAATCTCCCTTCCTCCATTTCCTCGACCGCTGGATCACGGAAGTTGTGTTACGTGTCAGGGTTTCTTTACTGAGTATCTAAATAAGATCGGTCGCGAGGAGACAGCACGATGCTACCACTGTGCAGCAGACTGGGACCCAGCCCAATATACGTTGGAGGACTGCTTCTCGTGAAGTCTCAGTCGACTAGCTCGGACGAGACCTGTCTCTACCAGCATTGCTGCCATGCTGGCGGGTGAAGAGGGTTAGGGCGCAATGGTCTATTTCTGTGAAGCTGTGTGCTCCAGAAATAGATCGCTGAACGGGATCGGGAGAGGCCGATTACAACCGTAGGAGACGTCCATGGTACCAGCGGCGTTTCCCGTGCGATAGGGCCTAACAAAGTGTGGCGTCGATTCTGGGAGGACCTGAAATAACACCGTCCAAATCCTCCTAGAGTAGGGCGCTTGAGGCGTCGGGGTGTTTTTAAGTGAAACTACCAGAAACATCTGCATGCATGAGGCATTAGGTACAATGTGTAATTTCAATTTATGTAAGTATATTCTCGCGTTGATACCGATAGCGTTCGGACGAGTGAGTGGGCCGTAAAACGTAGAACGGGACTGATTACGGGACTAATTGTAGTTTATGCACTTTGATAATGAAACAAATAATATAGGTAATGATAACATTTTGTATTTATAATTTAATTAAAGCATTAGAAGGTGATGCAAATATTTTTATTTTCATGTATGTAGATAGCACTGTAAGTCTTACTTGTAACAAACGGCTTTCTAGTCTTAAATTTATATCTATAAAAGTATAAAAATATATAGACTGATTCCCTGACCGATCAATTAACTCACAAATGAAACAGCTTTGGCTAAAAGTACGAAATTTTTGCACAAATGTTCCATAGGTGACGTAGGTGAGCAGTAGAAATTGGAAATGTATATGAAAGTTTGCTATTTTTGATAGTAGCGTATTCAAATTCACGGTAAATCTCTTTAGGAAATTAAAATTATTGCGCTGTCGCTGAAGCTGGCTGTGCTATAGTAAATAGTAGGTGGAGTGCGGAAGTGAGGTCCGCAGAAATATCAGCCTAATTAGAATGTTTTATATAATGTAATTAATAGTTACATAAACAAACAATTCTTAGAAGCCGGGCGGGTGGCCTAGTACCTATTAAAATCCATATTAATATTATAAATTCAAAAGTAACTGTTGGTTGCGCTTTCATTGCTAAACCGCTGCACCGATTTCAATGTAATTTGGTACTGAGATACTTTGATTGTTGAGGTAGGACATAGGCAACTCTTTACCGCTTATACGGGGGCGGAGTTGACAACTTTTTTATTGTATTAGATTCGCGATGCTTTAGATACAGCTTCGTATTTTTAAAAAAACTAAATATTTACTAAAAAAATGATTGTCACTAATCGGTTGTGGCATTTTTACAATTCTAAGCATTGAAACGATCATAAAACTTTATATTTTTTTAATGTAAGTAGGTACTCTATGTTCCTTTCTATACTACTGATTGTCGCGTTAGTAATATAGGCGAAATCAAATAAAATATACTGAATTAATTAAGTGGGTACATGAGTCCACTTTGGTACCGCCTAATCGCTAATAAAAGAGTGTAACAGTGTGGGTATAGCACACGCAAAGGAGTTATCGCATTTTTGTTTACATCGTTATTAAACAATAGCTGTATACGCAATTTTAATAGGGTATGTGGTTACTTGTTGAATCTTAGAGATGTATACAAAGTCATGAAACAGATAAGTTAACGATGATTGAAATTCGATATGTACTTGGAATTAGTAGTTACTCTAAATATTGTGCATAGTCACTAAATAAAATAGAAATATTTACATTTTATAACTACCTTTACATAGATACTTTAGTCTGTCTATACCTAACTTTCTGCAATTCACGCACCTACGTTTCTTTTGAGGAGAGACAATGGGAAGACTAAACAGTCTCCCTCAAAATAAGCCTCGTGTAGTCGTTGTAAAATTATCGTATTAGTAATCATAGAATAATTATAAATATATTCATTCACCAGTGCTGCATATCAACGACTATACGACACAGGTATTTAGTTAGATTATCTCACGCAGCTATTGAATGAATTAAACATCGACTTATAAATTGATAAGTTTATACTTGCTTGATTTATAATCGGTAAAATCGGAAATGATATCTGAATTTGACAATAACCGGTACAATTAAATATGTTGGTGTAGATAAGGTACAGGATGTATGATTAATTGAGAGAATCATCAATGTAACATTTATAACTAATAAATCGATGATATGGTATTATCAACGGTTTTAAATAAGCTGTTTGACAATTTTCATACAATTAAAAATGTATTCGGACTGAAAAACTATACCCGTTCATTACGAGTTTTAGGATGATTAATATTTTTAATGGTTAAAACCATTTTACGTCGAAAGTTTAAAACAGGATAAATGCGAGTCTTACTCCGGCATGAAAGGGTCTGTACGGTCTGTAAGGGCAAACGCAGAAGCAGATACGTTGTCATCGTGTGCGTGCGTGAAAGGCAAACGTTACGAACGTTAATCTCTGAGTTGACTCTCGGAGATTTTTGTATGTTTACCCGACTATGTTTGAAAGTAAAATTAAACCTTAACGTACAATTACCACATTGGCATCTTACAAGTAAGTTAATATTACTTAAGACAAACATTTCATTATTTTCCTTTCTCATTTGCCGCTTCATATTGAACAATTGCAATCATTACCAACTCGTCCATAGAAAACAAAGCATAAGGCATATTATTTTCTTTAATTTCTCATTTGAACACGACCCCAGTCACTGCCGGGACACACTTTTGATATGTGTAAACAAAACGTAACACTGTGCACTGATCGTAGTCGTGATAAGGCCCCCGTAATTTTGAACCCATTTCGGATAGATTCGAACCCAAATCAAAATGGGTCCTACCCGATAGTCCTACTGTATTCAATGCACTGCATTTAATTTGAAAAACAAGTGCGGAACGGTGCGAGAGCCGTCTGCTAGATATCCAGTTTCACCAACACTCGTTCGTTTAGTTCTTTTATCCCTTGATATTCATAAGTCGAGTGGCCTTGATAAAAACCCTCCTGTTGTATTGAAGATGTGCGCTCCAGAGTTGGCATCGGTCTTGATGCATCTTTTTCGGGTCTCCTACTCTTCTGGCGTAGATCGCATCATGGAAGACAGCATTGGTCCACCCGATTTCTAAAAAAGGCGAAAGCACAAATCCGTCCAACTACAGGACGATAACCATAACTTCCCTCTTCTCGAAAATAATGTAGTCCATTATCTACTGTCAACTCCTGCGGTATCTAGACGGTCATCATCTGCTCAGTGACCAGCAGTACGACTTCCGCAGATCGGCTGGTGATCTTCTAGAATACCTTACACATCGTTAGGTACAAGCGATTGAGAATAAGGGAGAAGCCTTGGCAGTTAGGTTGGACATTGCGAAGCCTTCGATCAGATCTGGCACAAAGCACTTCCTCAGAAGCTCCCTTCCTATTCTTCTTCCCGAGAAAGTATGCGAATGGGTTAATAGCTTTTTAGCACATAGAAGCATAAAGGGCGCAGTCGACAGTGAATGTTCTGATTCCATATCTGTGGACGATGGCCTCTGGTGTAGTGTGTCCATGAGCGGCGGTAATCGCTTACCATCATGCGATACGTCAGCTCGTTTTTTTTTGTGGAATTGGGGGCAAATAAGCAGACGTTTGCCAAGCTTCGACATGATTGGGCCGGCTTGACCAGATTGATACCACAGCCTCACAGAAAACTGATGTGAAACAGTGCTTGCTCTGTGTCTCATCTAGTGAGTGAAGATACAGATACTTAAGCCCTTCCCCATCCCCCAAAGTTCAGCTAGGCACTTGTAGCGCATCTGGTGTTGCTCGCTATCGCTTGCTATCAGGCAAAGCATCTGCTAGTTTGCACCCTATTCCATAAGCAAAAAAAAAGTGATTAAACAAGAATAAACTTACTCTCTTCTCCATGAGTAAAGTATTGCAGAAGCAACAAGTTTTAGTACTTCTGACAGGAGCACCACAAGGGTTGTATTATAATCATAACCTCCATAATTTGACTTTGATGCTGTTACAAACACACCTAGAAATAAACAAGTGAAAAAAATATCTTAACTAGAATCATCCTATCATACTTATAAGTTAACTAAAAGCAAATAACTATATTTTATAATTTGAATGTTATGTTAGGTTTTATATTATTGAATATAGAGCTGTACCATTTATACTGTATCGTTTTCCTTACAAGAATGTTATGCAAATTTTAATCATGATATTTAAATAGTCTCTTTATTTTCCTTTTAGGAAATGTATTTTATTCAGTCCAATTGAATTTTACAGTCATCAATTTGTAGCTCATTGTACATATGCATATCTCTGCAACTCCTATTGATCTATTCTCATCTACTAATCATATCATACCTACTAAATTCATGTAAAGTAATAAATAAAAGGATTTATATTCACAGCAAATATTGTGGTCGGACTATTTAAAAAAGTAGAGAAATGTTTTATACTTGTGATAAAACAGTTTTTTTTAATTTTCAGTAAGTAATGTAATTGAAAATAACTTTAATAATTTAATCACTATCTACAATTAGTTGCTGTGTACTAGCCACAGGCAAATGCAGAATAACGGACAGTAACTCAAATAATCATAGTTAACAAGAACAAATGTATTATGTGTGCTTTTATGATCTCCCAATGTTTATTAGATTGACAAAATACAGTTTTTTAAGATAAATAAACTGCAAGCATTGGAAAGGAATAGATTCTTTTTAAGAACTTACCTTGAAATACGAAAAGAATGATGTATAAAGCAAAAATAATAAAAGCTTCTTTATTAGGAAATAATTTAAAACATTCATTCATTTTCTTTTGTAATTTAAAGACACACTAATGAGATGACAGCACAATTTAGATGTTTGATGTAGAACCTTAATTTACAAATGGACTACATTTATTTTCATTTTTCAATTAAATTTTAGCGCTAGTTTATCTCCCAGGCTCTACACATAACTAATTTCATTAAATGACTTTGACATATGTGTCCGCAATGGAACCTGACAGCTTTTGCAATTAGAGATGTGATAATTTAATTTATTCTTCAAGGACTAGAAAACTAAAAACAACACAATTTTCTCTCTGTTTAGAATCAAATAATACCTGAAGTCTTTTTTAATAGAAAATTATAAATTTTCTTAAAAAGTATAATTCCTATCCTCAAAAATAAGGTTTTATAGGTACTACAACTTGGCAGGTTTGTATAGACCTTTTGTACCGCCTAATGTATCTCATGGTTGGGATTGTTTTTGAATTTATTTGGCTGCTAATATCACCTAATAATAACATTTTAAATTCTTAGATTTTTACAAAATTGCGTTAAAAAATAAATTGAGTTCAATTGAGAAATCAGAAATGAGTATCATTATTGTTACACTATGCCACGTAGTTTTCAAATTAAGTAGAGTTTAAGCATGGCGTGTGATACTATGTTTACATGCCTGCAAGGACTTGGCTGGTGCTCACAAACTATAATCCTTCACAAACGCTCGTGGTTTGTTTACGCGCCTGCAAGGATTTAGCAGCCGCTTACAAACTACAATAATTGGGTTGCGTGAGGTTACGATAGTATGGCGGCTGTTCAAGTATTACGTAAGCAGATTTATTACAATTATTTGCCCACCCCATCCCCCTTTTCAGCAAAAATAAACAAAGCTCAAACAAAGCCCCATGCTTACGCAAACATTGCATTGCATTTTTTTGACTCAACAATATGTGAGTCAACTTACAGGCCAGCTGATCCCAACCAAACGCCGGATTTAATAGATTTTTTATTAAAAAGCAAATCTTAGTCAAAATGCTGTTTGGATGTCTACTCTCAGCAGAAAGTATTGGATCCAAAACTAAGACTCCATATTGGGAATTCGTGAAATGATAACTGTAAAACGGAGGTTAATGCAACAGTGGCACACAAGCAGGAATGCACACGATGAAAGAGGCCTCAACAGACCGCAAAAGAAATTGAAACGAATGCTCAAAGAAAAGAATGGATAAGGGAGGGATTGGGTTACGGGCCTCCGGTATCCTCACACACTCGATGAAAAGCGCAAGCGCTGTTTCACATCGGTTTTCTGTGAGACCGTGGTATCACTCCGGTCAAGCCGGCCCATTCATTCCGTAGCGTGGCTCTCCCACGTGGAGAAACTAGAAACAATCCCACAGCACCAATTCGACTTTGAGAAAAACAAAATAAATAGAGTGGCTCACACAATTCCGCTATCCTTGAAATTAAATGGTATTGCTCCGCTATCTTTCTTGACAACACACACAAGCCTTTGACCGAGCATGGCACAAGGGTTTCCTGTGGAAACTTAAAATGCGCTTACCACACCCTGCGAACATGTTTCTAAGATCTTATTTAGAAAATCCGATGTTCCAAGTTAGGTTTGCAAAATTCCTATTATTGTTCCATCCCACAGAGGCGGGAGTGCCTCAAGGTTCAGTACTGGTACAGTACAGTACCTATTCTGAATACAGTGTACACTGCCGATCTACCCATCTCAAATTTAATTGTTAATGCAACCTACCCTAACTTATGACGTGGATCGGACTGCAGAATCAGTAAAACTCCAAAAACACCTGAATGAGTTTGAAACATGGCTATAAAAATGGAGAATTAAAGCTAGCTCTGTAAAGCCGATCAATATTACCTTCATATCATTCATATTTATGATGTATTTTACTTTTTTTATTGGGAACAAAAAACAGTTACATGCTAAAGTCTTAACTAGATATAACAAAATATTTGAGGTATTGAACATGTAACAAAAACAAAATTGAGACAAAATAGGTCATATTGTAATAGTGATACATTTATAGCGCTTATATTGAAATAATAACTAATTTATATAAATTATAAAGATTAAGTAACCTATTTTGTTGGTAAAGCAGACAATAATTTAATGGCATGACTCTTGAAGAGGCTATTGGATAAGGCAAATATGTCAATGTCAGTGAAATATTTATTATATGTATCCGCAAGACGTCGTAGAGGTATGCGGATACCAGCATTAGTCCTACAAGATGGTGTGTGAAAAAGTTGGTATTGATGTGCTTTTTCCCGATAGACTGTTCTTGGTACAGTGTAAAAAATTTCATTTGTGATGATAGAGCAAAGATGACAAATCTATTATTGCACAGTCCGTGCAACATCATGGGATCGAGAAGTAGACGTCTGGTCTCTTTGAAGATTAAAATAATGTAACAAATCAGATTGGGGTAGTCTAGATCCCGTGCACCTATAATAAGCTGAGCGTAAAAAAATGTTTTGTACTAATTCCAATCTGTTAGAATATTTCCTGTAGATAGGGTTCCAAACAGGTATAGTAAATTCCAATTGAGACCGTATGAGTGTTTTATACAACAACAACTGTGTGGAGGGTCGCACAAATTCAACGGAGGATCGTACGACAAAGCCATACATACGATAAGCTTTGTTTATTACATTATCAATGTGCTTGTAAAAGTGGAGACAGGAATCCAATAAGACCCCCAGATCGCGAACCAAATCCACCTTATTTAATGGGACATTATTAATGGAATATAAGAAGTCAAGTTCATGTTTTTTTTTGTAAATGAAATAGAATGGCATTTAGAAAGACTAAAAAATAGTTTATTTTGAATACAGTAATTGTGTAATCTACACAGGCCTTGTTAAAGAAGCTGACAATCTTGTATATTTTTGCATGACTTGTAAATTTTAATATCGTCAGCGTACATCAAAAATTTAGAGTGCTTAAAACATAGTTTTATGTCATTGATAAGAATAATAAAAATTAATGGGCCCAGTATCGACCCCTGAGGAACTTCAGAGCTCGCCACAATGGAGTCCGAATAGTGTCCGTCAATAACAAATCTCTGTGCTTGTTTAAAATATATGACATAAACCAGCGAAGCTAATTCCCACGTATACCATTAAAAGCAGTTTTATCTAAGAACAGTGAATGATCCACTTTATCAAATGCTTTCTTAAGATCCGTGTAAACGGCATCAACTTGAACTTACTTGTCCATATTTGTGAAAATGTATCCAACAAAGGTCATAAGGTTGGTACAAGTAGAGCGCCACTTGACAAAGTCACGTGGCGCAGGTAAAATTAGTTGATGGATATGAGGATACACTGCATCGTGAACAAGTCTCTCAACGACTTTAGACGGAGTGGATAAAATTGAGATCGGGCGATAATTTTCCACGTTATTCATATCTCCGTTCTTGTAAATAGGTGTTATAAATGCTTGTTTCCACACGGATGGAAATAGAGATTTAAGTAGGCATTTATTAAATATAATTTCTAAAGCTAGTACGGTGGTATTCTATCAGGACTGGCGCCTTTGGAGGGATCTAACGATTTGAGAGCTCTTTGAATAGAGGTTTCTGATAGATATACATCGGATAAACACGAGGAAAGCTCAGTGCATTGATCAGAAGGCTGCCAATCCAGTGGGTCAAGAGTAGAATGCTCATAGACAGAACAAAAGAAAACAAATTGCAAATATCTGTGGGATTGTCCGATGAAATATTAATGAAGTTAGCTTAATTTTTCATATTTGTAATATAAAACCAGAAATATTTAATATTAGTAGGTATGCTCTCTTTTACTGTTGTTATTTACACACGACAAATATTGACCATTTCTTTATGAAATAGCTTGTGGTAGTTAGAAAAGTGTTCGTAGTCAAAGGTGTTTATGTATATTTACCATTTACGATAGGGGCGATCTTTTTTTCTAATATTCGAATTAAATTGGGAGAGAACCAAATGGGAAAATGTGAACTCCTTGACTGAGCCAAGGAAACGTGCATTCTAATCACACTATATTAACAGAAAACTTAAAGATATTTACCGGCTGACAGACATTACATAGCTGGCTAACTACTGCTAATCTATAAATCTGTCCTGAAACCTATTTAGACGTACGGGATAGTGCGCTGGGGATGGCGCGCTTCTGGTGGACTCAGACCCTCTGAGCGCGCCTTATTCTGGGCAGTCATTGGCGTCCAGAGCCATACACGGTTACCATACAGCGCCAATGACCAGACAACTCTCTCAAATAGTCGCCCAAGGACGGAGGCTGCGTCGACCAGTATGGGAGCAAGCTGCTGAAAGTGCTCTTAAGAATTAAAATTATTTCAGCACACTGCTAAAAATACAATAAATAAATAAAAATATTTAGGAGGATTCACTCAATAAACGGTATAAATCTCATAAACTATCACAACATATAGCCAGCGGTACAGGATCTGCAATTCTCCTTTCAATGGCAACCCTAAAAAGAATTGAAATTACGATAGTGGATCAGATTTGATGATTTTTATGTGATAAACATTACATATATTGTAATTAATGTAGACCACTAAATAAATAGTGAATTTTATGCATGGAAAAAATAAGGTGTTTTGCCCAAGTAATGAGTTATAGAACTTTTCTGTAAGAACAGTGACAAATAGTATTGTTGGTGAAACAAATAGTGTTATCAAGTTTTATATATATTTTAGTGTTAACGATGGCTGGTGACGAAGATGATAGTACATGGTAAATTCATTTGGAAATATTAAATAGCTAATCTACTATTTTTGCTTTTTACTTAGACCAAAACTGTCTTGTTTGTCTACTGCCATAATGTATGTCCATTGGGTGTTGTTAGTTTTTACTTTTTATTTTAAATTCACTTTATTTATATTCTGTTGGTAAGAGATAACCCGAAACGATATTTAATTCAATTTCAGGTTAATCGAATTGGAATCTGCTCTGCTGGATGGTTGTTCAGCACAAGAAATTAATGTCCTTACAAAAGGCAAAAGGATTCCAGAAAGCTTGCGCCCCGATGTTTGGCTTCTTTGCTTAAACTGCCAAGAAGCTGCTAATCAACTGCTATCCTTCGATGAAATTTTTGATCTCACAAATCAGAATGAACTTCGTGATGATGTCAAAAAGTTTGTCAAACGGCTTGGAAATGATGATGACGATAAACTATCAGTTATCTCCGATATTGAGTCTATAATTACTTTCTACTGTAAGTCTAAATCTATTAACTATAGTGCTAATAATGGCTGGATTGAAATTTTGTTACCACTACTGAGTCTAAAATTGCCAAGGTCGGACACATACAATTTATTTGAGAAAATTTTAAAGCTGTACATTCCAAAAGGCTGTGTTAAAAATGGTGTGCCATTTCACATATTGCGATTAATTCTCCAGTACCATGATCCTGAGCTTTGCTCATTTCTTGATACAAAACGAATCACTCCTGAACAATATTGTATGTCATGGTTAAGATCGCTCTTTGCTGGCACATGTAATTTGGAGGTAGTGCTTTTTATGTGGGATTTATATTTCCAAAGGTCAGATCCTTTTTTCATATTTTTCTTATGCTTGATTATGATTATTAATGCTAGAGAACAATTGTTACAAATGAAAAGCGAAGACAAAGAATCTATAATTCAAACTTTGATCAATATGCCATCTGATTTAGAAGCAAATGATGTGTCAGACTTTTGTTCACTTGCACATTATTATTCATTGAAAACTCCTCAATCATTCCGAGAAGATGTCTTAGAAGTATTATTTTCTGAAAGCTTGTTAGAAATAAATTCCAAACTTTATTCCCAAGCACTGTGTCTTCCTGTTGCTGTCCATGAATTAATTGAAAGTGCTACATTGGAGTCTACAAATGGTGACAGTGTCAAATTCTTTTTGGTTGATTGTAGACCAGCAGAACAGTATAATGCAGGGCATTTATCAACAGCATTCCATCTTGATTGCAACTTGATGTTACAAGAACCTTCAGCATTCAATACAGCAGTTCAAGGATTACTGAATGCTCAAAGGCAGGCATTAGCTGCAGGCTCTTTGGCAGCAGGAGAACACCTATGTTTTGTTGGTTCAGGTAGAACGGAAGAAGACAGTTATGCCCATATGGTTGTTGCATCATTTTTGAAAAGAAATGCCAAACATGTTTCAATGTTAGAAGGTGGTTTTGTAGCAATTCATGATTACTTTGGCCCTCATATGACAGACTGTTTAGAGGAACACAATCCCTCTACGTGTTTAGTCTGTGCTCCAAATAATAACAATGAGGGAATAGAAACTCATCAGACTAAAATAAAGGAAAATATACCGGCTAAACAATTATTCAGTAAATTGTCTTCGGCTATGAAAGCTAAAAGCCAGGAAGTGAAGGGTAAGCTAATTGAGTACATTGTAAATCCTAATTCTACATACAATAATGGAGAATGGCATGTATCACCTGGAGATAGAAAAGGACAGAGATATAGAAATGTACCCCCAGTCTTCAGTATTAATGATGAGGATGATGATTCAAGATCAGATAGCTTGAGGCGAGATTTGACAGATTCAGACTCATTGGAAGAAATTGTCGAAGTGAATTTGTTCCTTAAAGAACACAATGTAGTTGACAACTTCCAATGTCAGGAAGTTTTACTGAATGGCTATATGCATGATTCCTATCTAGTTGTAACTGAAACACATCTGATTGTATTACGTGACATTTCAAATAAAAGGGGCGCCGCAAAGGTAATGTCTAGGAGACCCTTATCTACAATTGTCAAAATCACTGCCAAAAAGAGACATCCAGAACTTATCACATTTAAATATGGAATACCAGATGGTGATAATTTATTGATTAAAGATATGGATCGTTTCCTTATTCCTAATGCTTCTGTAGCTACAAAAGTAGTTTCCAATCAAATTGTCCAACAACTAGACAATAAAGGTTAATAATTCTGTTTTAATTTACCAAAGTAAAGCTGAGACTTTTTGTCCAACACTTTCATCCAAGGTTCAAAACTGGAGTAAGATGACTGGTTTGCACAGTTAATAACTTCAAACAGGATAGATCTTGTTGTAAGATAAACAGGTCAGATGTATTAACGACCTACTGTCAACCCCAACATAGTTTGGGAAAAAGATTTAAAGCAAGGACAGATGTTGGGTCATGACTTACTTAATTAAAATGTGCAATCCAATTGTGCTGGTAACTAATGAAAAGAAATATAAAGTGAACTTGTATTTATCATTGATTACATTAGTACAGTAATTTCACAAAAGTTTGAGGTAGGTACACCTTTTAATACCATCTGCATATAGTTTGTATGCACTTTATTAGTTCTCTTTAATCTTAAAAACTTCTCTGCCTAAAGGAAATAAAAAAGTGTACCGAATGATAAAATGTTGCATAGTAACTCAATGGTGAATTCCTACGTAAAACCATTTTTTTTACCTTACAAAACAATGGTAAAAAAAATAACATGTTAACTTGTAATAATGGGTTTGCATTACATTAATAACAAAAATTGCAAATATCTTTTGATATTACAACCCAACTAACATGTATACTAAACTAATGACGAACTCTTTCAATTTCTCAGTGTCGTAATGAAACCATGAACTGACCATTGCTCTGCACCAATGACGATGCTTAATTGTAGTTTTACGAATCAGATGAAGACTTAAATGAACACTCCGTTTTAATATCAACTTTTAAACCTTCAACTTTATTAATATGTGCGGTATAAAGGACTAGATAACAACAATTACTCAGGTTATATTTTACGATAACACGAAAAGGTATAATATTTTTTGTAAACAATACATAGACCAAAAGAAGATTTTAAAATATTGAAAAAGCTTGTGGTCGTATCTACAAAATAAACCTTATATTGTTTGAATATATCTCATATTTTTAAATAGAATTTATTTTAAATTTCAATAAAGAACTCGACAAAAATCCGCAAACGTCAAGGCTTTCCAATTCAAATTATTGTTCAAAATAAACAAAGTTTTAATTTTATTTGCATATCGAACGCGAGTTTTGCTCGAAATTGTAGGGATCGTCAAAAATATATTTATTGATTGTCATCACAACTTATGGGAAGAAAAACTGCCAGTAGCGTTTTTAATTAATTCATTCAATACCAGAATTCTGCATCTCAGAATGCCAAATTATCTTAAGCGGAATAGATTGAGAGATCTAATAGAAGAATAATACAATTTTAGTTGTTAGTGGCGGTGGTAATGGTCTGCAAGTTATGAACTTAACAACAGTCTCTATTACAAGTCTCACTGTTTGCATCATCATGCATTCAAAGTAAAATTTAAAGTCATCTTTGTCTGATTTTGTTTATATTGTCAAAGTAAAAAATGTGTGGTTGTTAAATTCGATATTTATGCTTCTGACACCTTCCAATTTCTTCCTAATTTCTTTTTGGATTAATAAGGTTGAAAATAACATATTATGTTATACAGTAAAAATAAGTATCTGTATATCAGTGTAATTATGTAAGTAGAAACTTCCATTAAATTAATTTATTCATTAGATAACCTTTTCCATAATTGCCTTTATATAGCTATAAGAAGTCACGTCCCGACAAACTTATTATTAGAATATTACCTGAGATGTTTATATTAAATGGCACTATTTATAATATTAAGTTTAAAATAAATATGTAATGAATTTGTAATTTTAAATTTATTCCCTACGCCTTATCTCTCAAATACTTTGTTTTGTTTATTGACACATATACGTAAAATAAGAATATATGGCAACCATTGCACTGTTACAATTTATATTTGATCACTGATACTTGTTACTCGTGTAGTTCAATAGATTATGTCATGTAGGTGGGAATGTGAAATCATATATTGTTTAAACAATTATAGTTTGGTGGTCCTTGTGATTATCCGTTTTTAAATTAAATTGTGATAAATAGCTTTAGAAATCAAATGTTAAACCCATAAATTAGTACGTTTACGATTAAATTTCATATGCCTTAAATTTAATTAGTTTTTATTTGGATTCTTAAACTATGGTCAAATGATCTAAAAAAATTAGAGTTACTTTTCATTATGAATATAAATAAGCAGAATCGCCTAAAATCACAACCAAAAAGTTATTATTATACATATATTATTGTATCTACACACCAAGTCCCAGTGGATACTGGTTGGTTATTCTGTGTATGACCAATACCATTGTAATGGATCTGCAAAAAACTGCAAACTCAACCCTTGCTTAAAATTTCGATCGATCTGTATTGGAATCGTGTCGTTTCGTACTCTTGAATTCGACGATGAATTCGGAATTGGATTGGTATTAGAATTAAATCGGGATTGAGTTCAAGAGTAAGCCGCTGTTCGTATTTGATTGTAAAGATTTAGAGATTTTCTTAATTGCAGTCTCTCTTCCTAACCGACGCTAAATCGGATCTGAACCCTGAAAGACCCTTAAACTGTTGTCCACTTTATTGTAGAATATTCTTCTGTCTCTACACGGATATACCTGTACGCTCTCAACCCGAAAACTTAGCCGGAACTGCAACGCTTATGTTTTTATTAATCAGAGTCTAGTCAAAATAAAGTCAGGGTTTTCTGTCTAAAATATAAAAAGTTATTCATTGTTCGTACCCTTCACAACTTTATGAATAGGATATTTGAGGTCGATTGTCTACTTTTTAGAATTTGGGACCTATCCGATGGAAGGTCAGAGAACCGAATCCAAAGAACATCGTAAAGAACCCGACATACTTGTATTTATACACATATTTAAAATGTTTTCATTGTTCCATAAATGTTATAATTGTGATTAACTGTTAAGATAACTGCTACATGCTAAGTTTTATTGCACACTATAATTATGTCGTAGATATTTGACTGTGTCACTAATAAAGCAACGAGTAATAAAGCAAATTATCGCACTGTAAATATATGGTTGTTTTGTGATTTAGCCCTTTGCACTTCTTAAGTATCTTACAGTTTTACCTCCGTCCAATGGACTAATATATATCTACTTTTGTTTTGTTAATTCATACAATATTATACATAGAAAAAACCCAAACTCCGAAACAAACATCTGCAGATCTTACAAATATTTGATCATCCGGCCCGGTAATCGAACTAAAGACCTCAAGCACAGCAATTGGCTACGCTACTACTTGCGTCACCGAGGCAGTTTAGTTTAATATATATTAGCTGTAAAAATGACTTCCTGATGGAAAACACGAACAGAATCGTGAAAATAGAAGAGTGGTGGTCACCATCTTTGTAGTGAATGCGAACAATGTAGCATGATGACTCACACTGATGGCTTAGTGAGATACTTTTCACGCCCCGCTTGACGTACTTAACTTTGCTCGTGAGACGATGCACAGCTCGTTTTTTGGATCATTTATAATAGTGCTGCAAGTTAATAAATGACAGTACAAAATATGGTAAAAAAAAATCGGTCAAGTGCGTGTCAGGCTAGCATAGAATAGGGTACGGTAATCAACCGTGATATTTTTTGTTGGTATTTATTCATTACTATGAATAATGTTTACTTTATTTTACAAGTTAGGCCTCTATAACTCCTGAACTAGCAAAGTTATCTAAGCTGTTATAGTTTTTCTTCAAAGTTCTTCACATGGACTACCAACATGATTTTTTCGGATTTTCCAAGCTAGCTGGTTAGCTTTTAGAGTTGGTGGGAGCCCTATCTTACCAAAAAACTTCGCTTTAAAGTCGATATCGAATATCTGGCGAACGGATTTCTAAATTAAAAAATCGTAGCAACAACCTTTCAATATTTTTAAAAGACACCTATCGAATTCGCTCCATTTGATGTGAAGGGTGGGAGATTTTATTTTAGCAACGGACATGACGAAATTTTAAGGCTGGGCGCACACCAGAGTCGATAGTCAGAGCCAGGGATAGTTTGTCGAGGCTCGACTAGGTTGCTATAAAAAGCGGTGTGTTAGGTGGGACCGTTGCACATCAAGGCTGTTTTCAGACAGACAGACGAAGCCGACCTTACTACCTCGTCTAGTAGTCGGTAGGTGTTTGAAACATATATTTTTGAAATATTAACCATTTTAAACTTACAGATGTTTTTGAAAATGTATTTTTTTTTAATTTTATCACAAAAAAAGATATTAGGTGTTTATTCTAAACACTGATTAATTTTAACTGGTAATATGAAGGTTTTGTTATTTTATAGATAGTGTTTAATTTTGATTGTTAATTTTAAGGTGTTGTTTTTTCTGCTCTCACCTTGGAACAGCTCACGTATGCTATTTCGACCTGAATGCAGATATACTCAACAAACTTGACCGACTTATCAATAATTGCATTCTGTTCATCTTCAATCTTCGCAAGTACAACTATGTTTCCACGTATGGTACCCATCTGTCATGGCTTCCCGTACATCAGCGCCGTAGCCTGCGCGCGTTGACTACCCTTTTATTCTCTTCTTAATAACCCTATAGCTTCCACTTACCGCTTCACAGCTTAATCCTTGAGTTCCGACCATGATCTGTCATGGTCGGAACTCAAGGATAAATATTGTTATTGATCTCTGGATCAAAAATAATATTTTACCATTGTGTCCAAGACAAACCTTTTCTCATGTTCACTCTACCTTAGCTGTGTAGTCTATTCTTCATTGGAATGCGTTCCCAACCGAGAGCAGATTGTCAACAAATCAATTGTAATATGTGTATTCGTGTATGTTCCTTATTCAGCATTATATATATTATTGTTACTTACAAAATCGATAATATAAGATTTTTACATTCTCTCTCTTTCCTATCATACATATGCACCTGCCTTGTACTTTACTGAATAAACTCAAGGTTGACCGGTAGATAATAGCATGTGGCATTAAGTCCGCCTGGTGCAATTGTAATGCAAGAAGTATAAATAAATAAAAAAGTAAACAAACACTCTAAAAAGGCGTAATATTTTCAGAATCAAATTGTCCCTTCCCCTCTTCTACTGTTTGTTCGGTCACATGCGGTGTGAGTCAGTACAAGGCAACAGTCGAAAACCGTCATCGTCGTCGCGGACCGTTTCGTCGAAGACCGTTTCGGTGTGCTCCCGGCTTAAGCGTTCCCAGATGTGAACTACGGAACACTAAAAAGACAAGAATGAATACAACGTTTGTTATCATTGGTTACTTTTTTTTGACATAGTAACATTGAAGCCGAGGAGCGAACTAAGTGGCGTGTAATTGCAGAGGTCTATATCCAGCAGTGGACTGCGATAGGCTGATGATGATGATAACATTGATCTACTTTTATTCTTCTTTTGCTTTTTTTACTAAACAGTTTTGTTTGAACTGTTTTGATTGCTCGTGATTTCGTCAACGATAAAATAAACTTGGTAAAATTTATACAAGTTGTCCTTAATACTACACAGACGCCTTGAACATGTCAATCTTTTGTTACCCTTTATACAGAGTGTTACAAAAAGTGTAGTCGTTAGGGGCGTTAATTAATTGTAACGTTATTATTAGAGCTGCGTGTAGTTGACGAAAAATATTCACTTGTAATAGTAAGATTTAGCTTAAGAATTTGTATAGAAAAACTTCGGACAACCCACCCTAACGTACGTGCCCGTTTCTAAATATTCTGCATTTTCAGGTAATTTTTCTTGTTTTAAAACGTTCCTTTTGTTAAATGTCCAGCATTATGTTGATGAATGAAGGTTTAGAATGTCGTTATTTTGGAAACAATTACATAACGAAAAAAACATATTTATTTACTCAACTTGACTGGTTAATCTGGCTCTAGAACACTCTGTAAAATACGTGTATTGGTATATCAATGTGGGTAAATAGCAATAACATATGCAGTGGGTTCGAATCAAATAAACACATGTTATTTCTTACTTTAAAATTTTTATTTCGTTGGTTTGGATATTTTCAATCCATAACATCGGTCCTCACCGACCTTATCATACATTGTTCGTACTTATTGTACCTAATAGGAAATTTAAATTTACATATAGTGATATGTTTCAGTTGTATTAGACTATGGTGGAACAATTTGAACTATGTATTAATAATTGATTTGACGATAATCGTAAAGCTTCATCGCGTCTATACAATTGGAATTACAAACCTTGATGTTGTTACTCTGTCGAATCGATAATGACAAATAGATATGAAGCATTAGTCATGGGCTACTGGATTTTGATTCAATAGTTATCCATTTGCCGTTGTCGATGGTCAGCAAAAGAAAAATCTTTTAGATTTAGAACTTGTTTCATTTATCTAAGACGGATGGTAGGAATAAATGTTATTTAAAATACCCACAATGGCGACGAACATTAATTTTCATTGTTGGTTTCCATATGATATTTTATTACAAATAATTTTAATTAAGAATAAATTATACAATCGTAAAATCGCTGATTTGACGATTGTAGAATTTATTCAAAATAACATATTTTTGTAGAATACTACTAAAATATAATTTATATAACTGTCATTGAATATCTTATTCAAAAAATTTATATTATTCTAGCCGAACCCCACGGTGTTGCCTGCGGTAAGACAATAACTGCGGGTAACGCCGTGGGGCGAAGCTAGTCTAAAAAAGTAGCCTAAGTTACTCCTTATATCATCAGCTACCTATCAGTGAAAGTCCCTTCAAAATCGTTCCAGCCGTTCCACAGATTAGCCAGAAGAAACAGATAGACGATCAAAAATTAAAAAAAAATATTTTGGTAAATTTATCGTGTATACATAAAGTACATATATGCATTTAGTAAAAAGTGGTTATTTTAATATTACAAACAGACACTTCAATTTTATTTGTTTGTATAGATTACAAAAAGATATGATGGATATCTCGTATTTTAAACATTCGGTCAGAGAATAATTTTATTAAATATTTTTTTTTACCAAAGAATGTCCCATATAGAGAGAATCAGCTTGTGTACATGCACTATTTATTTCAAATGAATATCGAATCCCTAAGCACATGATTATGTAGTCTGCGTTCTGTATACAAAAGCTTACAGAGTATATTTTAGTTTCACATTATACATAACTGGCATTGCTTTTGATATGTAGGATAATGTATATTAAGTATATGGATGTAGAAAAAGAAATCACTTGTACTTACCTACTTTCTTAGTTATAATAAAAAAAAACTTTGATTTCATAATATAAAATAGGAGTTATTTTATTTAAAATAACTCCTATTTTACATTACTATAATAAATGAAGTATTTACTTAATTTAATTCTCTCTTCTAAGCTAATATATGGTGTCGAACAGGGTTCATAATGATTTTACAGATAGATATAGATATTAATGTTAACTGTGGCTTCACTGTAATATTATGGAGTGTAATGCTAAAAAGAGTTGGTATACGGTTTCACGCAGTTTTAACTTAATTCATTTGAACTTTGTGTTTGAACTCCTGATAGTTTAAATGGGGGCGGTACAGGCTCGTACTTACTTATTTTTAAGTGAACTAAATGATAAGTTTTATAAAAGGTGGAGCAAAACAGATTTCTTTATAAATGGGGTCACAAAAATCCTAATAGTATATTGTTACCTACTAGTCATATAACTTTTAAGGCAGTTCTTAGAAACTAAAGGCAATCTTTTTTAATATGTATTGTGAAGGATATCATTTATACCTGTGTTGCCATAAGTGCAGATTTATTTAAGAATACGAAAACATAGTTATAAAATATTTTGATACAATTTTTTTTTTAATTGGCAGTTTTGGAACTTTACATGTTTAAATATGAAAACAAAGCAGAATCATACTCTTTTCTGTCTATTAAGGCGAAGATATAAAAATGCTGGAGATCGTTTTTTGTTTTTGCGAAAGACGGTCCCCATTTCATGTCATCCACGTTTTTTATATTTTTTTATCATTAATTCCATCACGACGAAGACTTGAAGACTCGAAGACTTAGAATTGAAGACTTGAAATACTTGACATTGGCAAAAATAGCTGATCCGGCTGATTGCCATATCATCAAAAGAAGAAGAATAAAAATGCTGTTTTGTTAATGACATAAGAGTGACAGATTTCAAATTTGAAGTATTTTTTCATTGTAACAGTATTTATGGCTATACACCCGAGTACAATTTGACATAGAATCAAATATGCCTTATTATAATAAGGCATATTTGATTCTATGTCAAATTCTATGTCAAACTGGGACTACAGCAGTAATATATTACTGCTGTAGTCCCAATTCATATTAATATAATAATATATCAATATAGTAATATATTATATTAACTATAACTACGATCTATAATTAAACAATTGTTACTCCATTAATATAGGTTTTAGATTATAAAGATGAATATAGTGAAATTGAGTAGGTAGATAGTAAAATACGTTATGATTAGTAGACTAAAAATTTCGAAAATTATTTTCTAGTAGGTAGGTATTTTGTTTACAAATATGACTATATTTACACTAATTGACATTAGGCATAGTTTTTACAATACTATTTGGTGATTAAAGAAGAAAATGTTGTATTTTTTAAACAAAGTAACATAGTAACTTATAAAGTTTCTGTAATTGTAACTATTTTACATGATACATGCAACATTAGACAGGTACTTTTGAATTGCCTGAATTTATTTGTAAAATCAAAGATATGGTGTTATAGAAATTGTGTATTTGTGTTATTTTTTATCTCAGGAAAAGAGTTTTTTTAAGCTTAATATCCAATATACCTTTACAAACTTCTAACAATAATTCATTTATAATAGCAAAAGTGGTATCAGTTCGTGTTAGATAAATAACCTGCGCGATAAACAGTGATAATACAGCACGTGGCAAGGGTTATATCTAATCAAGTAAACGAACTGTTCTTTACTGATTTATGTTTTACATTTCGATATAGTCAGGCATATTTTAATAAATTTGCGAAGATTTGTTCAATGTAAGATACTTGCAAGTAGAGTGCAATTGGGGAGGCCTATGTCCTGCAGTGGACTGCGACAAGTTGATGGTTGTAATGAAGATACTTACAAGGAACATTATGATAAATACAGACCACGTGTTTGCTAGCGGTGAAGTATTTTTTTATATTTCTTTCTAAAGACATCTGTCTTTATTCTGTATATTTACCTATAACATTTGTACAAACACGTGACGTGAAATATGAACATAGATATTATTATACACACCGTATAAAAGTTTTTAGCAAAAAGGTAGCAAATAAAGTTTTGAATACAATAAAGTGTGGCATCCGAAATATAAAGGTCCTACATGAACCCATTTCACGCGAAATAGCTTTTTACATACATCATTTGCCAAAACCTATTCATAACTTAAACTATTTATTTATTTTGATCCCACTCAGTTGTTTTATTAATGAATGCCATATAAATTATACATTTATAAGCATAACAATATTATTTAACTTACTATAAAATTAGACAAATTATTTATTTAACCTATTCGCTCAGAGAGGGCCTTAACGTCCGTGACATTCTCTGCTGGTCAACCTTCGAGAGATGCCAAAAATACTAATGTGAATAAATTTAACATATTTAAAAGACGAAACCGCCAGATCACAGTGGTTTTTGCCAACCAGCTTACTACAAAGTTTCACAGGGCAAACCAACCAGACAACCACTTGTACTCTGGTGGTAAGCGGTTATCGACGACGACAGGAAAGTGTGTTCACACCCTTTGAATGCTTGCCCCATAAATTTGTGCTTTTGGTAAATTTACTTGGTGACAAGTAATGAAAGAATTATTATTATTATTTTTATTCAATACGGGGCAAACAAGCAGACGTTTCGCCTGATGGTAAGCGATTACCGCCGCCCATGGACACCCACAATAACATAGACGTAACAAGTGCGTTCCCGGTCTTTGGAGGATGGAAAGGGGGATGGGGGAGGGGTTGGCGTATGGGCCTTCGGTATCCAGTCCACTATATCATTCCGGTCGAGCCGGTCCATTCATGTCGAAGCGTGGCTCTCCCACGTGGTCCAATTGCATGAGAATGGTCTCCCACCCACGATAAACGACCTTCATATTATGGGGTTTGACCGTTCAACGCGAACTGAGTTAGATGATTGTCTTCAAATCTTTTTATATACGTTTTTAGTTAACAACAGTTTTTTTCTAGAAGAAGAAAGAAAAGAAAACTATGAAAATAAAGATGCGGGTTCTGTTCAAAAAAATATATGTAAATATAAAATTAACATTACTTATTACTTGCTTTGATTAATTGATTCATCAACGTAGAGCTTAAACTTTTGGGACTATATTTATTCAATTTTGGGAGCTTAATGCTTTTCATATTATAAAAACAATTTGAGACAGGATTTATTAAAAAAGAGGTAAAATGAATGATGATTTTTTGTGTAGAAATTCGTCGTTTTCGAAGTTAGAAGCCCGAAATAAGCAATAATCACGCGAGCGAAGCTGCGTTTAACATTCAGTTACAGTAAGTATAACTGTCTACTGGCGGTTTCATATTTTTACTGTTTTAGCTATTCATAAGTATATATTTCAGTTTTTTTTCGTATCACTGAATATTTAATCAACCAATCAAAATCATCTATATCTAATAATTTTTATAATAAATGTATGTAAGCTGTATACCATACAGTTATTAAGATATCTTATTAACTATGTTTATTTCTAAATATAGCTAGAGGAAATGATATGTTATTTTGGCGACTTGAAAATGTCTAGGCACATCAATGGTGTTAAAAAGCGTGTGTAAGGTTTAGATTCTAATGATAAAGGCGATAATTTAGGCCTCAAATAAGATGTTTGCATTTACTAAATCATTGTATTATATAGATAGAGAATTATTAGCTGGTAAAATAAACTTAGCTAAGCTACTTAAATAAATTAATCGAATGAACCCCTTTAGTTTTGCAACTTCATTTTCGATAACTGTTAATAGGACTGTGATATATTTTTTAATTTGATTGGGTGGAATAAAATCATCGATTGATTATAGTTCAATTTTGTTAAAGTGTCGTATCTACAAGCAAATTTTACATCTAATAGGTACATATTATATTAGATTTGCGTCAAAATATTTTAAGTCTGTTATTCCATATTTTGTTTTTCCGTCTTATGATTAATCTATACTGTATTAAATCAGTAAAGCAAACGTTTAACAGATCATGTAAAATGTGGATTAATAATAATATGAAGTTTTAAATTTTGTCCCAATGTTACTCCTCGGATACGTTATCTTATTATATGTTAAGTGTTTCAGCTTCTGCAGCTTGGCTGTGAAAAAGGGTCGAGATTAACAATTGTCATAAGGTTTCTACCTTTTCTACCTTCCAACTTCTTGAACTGCAAATACTAGACGGGAAAAAAATGTGAACTTCCTAAGTTTCAATTTTATTTTTCTTTTTTGAAACAATAAAACGGTTGATATCTTTATTGAAATCATAGTAAAAAAATTACAAAATTAATTAGTCAGATCTGTTCGTCAAGATCTATCTACTGCTGCTTTCAAGAGAGAGATTTAATATGCCACCAGATATTGACTATTATTTTAAAATCAATTGGAAATTTATTGAACTTTATACTAAAGTAATATTATACATCTTAACATAAAGTTTACACATTGCATAACATAATTATATAGCAAATTCACATTCTTGCATTATATAATAATCTATACATGAACATATTACAAATATTTTATCACAGCCCTTTATTAATTTTAAACGACATGAACTATCAAGCAACTGTGAGCAACCAAATGAATACAATAATCATTAAAGATGAAAGTGGTGTGTTAGAAGTTCCAGATGTGCTGGAGTCAGCTTTTGTGATGTTTGCAGGCTGCTGCGACAGTGTTGGAGGCTTGATGATGTCAACTGTAAACAGTTAAAGTGTAAAAGTTTCATTAACTTATTACTCTCCATTGCTACTCGAGCCCTCCCCTTCCCAAGGACCGTCATCTGACCGGTCTTGCATCACAGTAGTCTGAAGACTTGAATAAAATGGCTTACCACCCAACAACTTGATAAAGCCATTTTTTTCCTATATAATTTCGCCATTAAATGTAATCATTATGTATTGATATAATTCAATGTTTAAAGAAACTATTAGAAAATAATATTTAACTGCACATAATTATTTACCATAACATTTTTTGTGTTTGAGAGTAAAAAGCGGTAAATTTATTTTTCATAATTGCGTAATTTTAAGTAATTTTCTCCCTAAAATAGTTATATCTGTGCTGCAAGATCGGGTAAACTTTCTTGTTATATTATTGTAAATAAGTACAACAAGTATTTTACGAGTAGGTAAAATTTGTATCTTAAATTCTCTTTTGTATCACATACTTACCTACAGCAGTATCATTTCTGACATCAGCGAACTTATCTTCAATACTTCTAAACTCTGGGATCGTGCTGACGCAAGTAATTTCAAGCCTGCCGGTGGCCAGTACTTGCAGTTCTGACACTGTTACATACAATTCTCTTTTACTGGGTTTGCGGTTTTTATGTCGGCTGCTTGTGTGAATTGTGTTCAGTTCTTCATGTTCCTTGATTTCACCAATCTGAAAATATTATCACGAATATGTTTGAGCATTTTTAAAGTCGAATAAAAAGAAAAGAATTTATTAAAAATAAAATACGAAATACTGCTAGACAATTCCTAGTTCCAGCAAATCTTCAAGAAGATATTGCTTTCATTGACTGTGTAACATAAAGTTAAGAGTAGGTATTTCAATACATTTATTATAAAAGGAAAATGTAGTAAAACATTATTATTCGTTTCCTAGAAGCGATAGTATGTGTAAACTATAATGCCGATTAGTTTTAGATATCGCTGTGTGTATAGTTTTACCTAGAATATTTATCATAAATATTATCTATGACCTAAAATTTAGCACTTATGGGGTAATCTGTGGTCGTGGGTAAAGAAAATGAACTATTGACTACATATTATTACCATACGTATACACGTGCATAAATATAAAATAAGTATTTAAATTTACGTGACATCTACATGTCGGCATGTACATGGGCGCACCTAGGTTNGTTGTAGCCGCGAGTAATGCCGCGGGGCGAAGCTAGTCTAAAAGAGTAATTCTAAGTAATGATGTATTTTAGACTAAGTTACTTCTTACATCATTAGCTATCTGCCGGTGAAAGTCCCGTCAAAATCAGTCCAGCCAATTCAAAGATTAGCCCAAAGAAACAGACAAACAAAAATTGAAAATCTTTCAATTGTAGCAGTGGAATAAGGTATTGCCAGTACAATTTGTAGAGATGTCTTCACCTTCGGGTAAAATGATTCTGCAACTTGTATGAACTCTGTTATCCCAATATATTTTATCTGATAAGCGGCAAACAAGCAGACGGATCGCCTGATGGCAACCAATTCCCGCCGCCCATGGAACCCCCGCAACACCAGAGGCGTCACCAGTGCGTTGCCGTCCTTATAAAAAGGAGTACGCTCTTTGCCTGAAAGATTGAAGATCATATTGGTCCAGGAATACCGCAGGCGACAGACACAGCTATGTTGTGCGAGGCAGAAAGTTTCTAGAAAAGCGCACAGTTGTGGACTGCCAACCATATAAATGATGGGGATGAAACTTCTGTCGCTTAGGACGATGGCGGAAAGAAGCGACAGGGATCAGTTCAATCTATTCCTCGGAGCTCTTCCCATAGTAAAACAATACAATGCATAGCGAGGCCACATAGCTACGCAGCACTAAGTCTAGTCGATTTGAAACATTTTGGCAGTAAACGATTCGAGGTGCGTTTCGTTGGACGTGGGAGTAGTTGGTACTGGGCATGGAATACTGTTCTCATTACAAGAACAGTATTCCATAGGAGACCGAATCTGCGTCAGAGTGCAATACTGTCTCTATCTGTTGATAACACCAAGCTTCTTCGAGGGCACTTTAGTCTTACCCTCCAAATACCCATGAAACTAGACTTCACTCGATATGTCGACACCAAGTATTTGAATGATTTATCCAAAAAAGTGCGTCATCGTACATAAAATTTAGGTAACACTCAATTATTCAGTTAATTTTATATAGGAACCAACATAGTTATAAACAAATTTTCAAGAAGTATAGGCATACTGCAACCATTTGTCACAGAGAAGTTTTGGTATGAGACAATAAGTACCTATGATAGGCTAATTTTGGTTCTCTCAAGGTTAATAGATAGTTGTCATTTTTATTTTTCTCAGCAATTAAAAACGGTATACTATATTCAAAAAACCCTAAAAATACTCCTAGAAGTATGACCCTCAAGTTGGAGTACTCCGATGATCTGATCATCGCGACACTCAGTGGCTCGACTAGATTCAGTAATGTTGTTGCAGAAACGTGAGGTGCGCGACCGTTCCAAGAGCGACATTTTTGCTTGCAGCGCTGATAGCGTATTGGTAGAAAGGGCGCAACGCACGATTTTTACAAGTTGTATATTGTACTCCAAAAGGCAAAGAGTATTTTACTGTGAAAGAAGATAGAAGGGATGTAACCAAACCCAGGGGGGCAGCTGCACCTCCCTGCCCCCCTCGGTACGCCCATGCGCATGTTATATACGTAACTACGTACCTACGCATATTTAATATAAACGACGTTTTATATACTTGATTAAGTATATACCTAGATGAATAGTCAAAACTGCAAAAACAGAGGGAAAAATAGCTGCTAATTGTTAGCGATTTTATGTTTTTCCCACGTTTGGTATCAAACGCACCTTCAATGGATATTGGTTTTGAACATATTGGTTTTGCGTTGTTAAAAATATCAATTTCTATAATAAAAAGTGTAAAGAAATTAATAAAGGCCATTTAAATAAAATTAAAAGGTCACGTAATATCGATAAGTACCATTGTGTCGTTTCTGTGTCTGCATAATAAGCTATTGAATTATCCTACTAATATTATAAACGCGAAATTTTGTAAGTATAGATGGATGTTTGTTTGTCTTTCACGTAAAAACTACGGAATGGATATTGATGAAACTTTACAATTAAAAAAATAACTAGTAACAATTAAAAATATTACCTGATGTTCTTTTAAGTTGCAGCCAGGTGGACGAGTGGCAACATGGGATGCGTGTGTGAGGGTTAAAAGTGGAGGAGGGCTGCTGATGCTGTGATCGTACTCGAAGCTTCTCTGAAGTCCTCTCCTTCCACTTCGTTCACTCATTGGTACGCGGTACTTGTGAGATTGTGCAACGAGTTCATCCATCTAGAAGTTGTAACAAATTAAAGTACAACAAAAGTAAGATTTAATAGTAGTTTACTGTCAGCTTGATCGGGATTGATGTTTGGGCTTTAGTCTTCTTATCTGATTAATTCTTTATGAAAAATGTTTATACACATAAACATTTTTCATAAAGAAATAATTAAGTTTTGATATTCAAGTTGGTTGAAAACTAGATCGATTGATTCATTTATTAAAAAGAAGGGGCCAATAATAACCAGTGCCACAATTTTAGAAATCGAATTGACCCCTTGCGCAGAGTAGTAGATTCAATCTGCATTACCTATTGCCCTATTCATGTAATCAAAATAGTTAGGAACTATTCTGGACTTAACTTTTCGATTTTTTTTTAATTCGACAATATTTCATGTACTTAGGTTAGATAATAATTGGCTCTCTACTACCCTACCTTTATTATAAAATTTGGACTCGCGAAACCAACAACATACTGCCGCCTGCAGTATTTTCTTAGGAATATCACCTTCAAAAACGGGAGAGTTTACAAAACATACATGAAATGGACAAAACGAACACACCTTGTAGATCACACAAAGTCTTATTTCATACGGGATATGAACTCACAAAACTGCACGATTGCAGTCAAGTTTCTTGAGTTTGTTGAGTTGCAGATGTTCATGAGCGAAAGTGGACAA
The DNA here is from genome assembly GCA_003709505.1 of Hyphantria cunea. Lineage (NCBI taxonomy): Eukaryota > Metazoa > Arthropoda > Insecta > Lepidoptera > Erebidae > Hyphantria > Hyphantria cunea. The sequence continues at coordinate 1,310,405 of PKRV01000055.1, forward strand.
ATATAATAAGATAACATTGTTGTAAGTTGAGTTCTATGTCATAAAACTAAGACGAATATATTCAGGAGGAAACACTATTTTGTAATTTATAGTAGTGGTATTTGTAATATATATATATACTAAATATTCTAAATATAAATTAATATTCCTTTTTAAAGAGAAGCATATGGCCAGTAGTAAACAATTAAAGGCTGTTGATGATGGATAAAATAATATAAATATAACTACTTCCGTCCCCTTTGATAACGCTACAAAAATGTAAACGTATAAAAATCAAGTTTTCTCGTATAGGGCTTTAATTTTTAATACCTTGCGTCCATTGATGAACCATGTGATGTGAGGAGCTGGTAAGGCCGGCGCTGTAGTGCAGTTAACTCGCAAAGTCTCACCAAAACTCAGGAAGCGCATTGGGAAGTCGATTCTTGGATGATGTTTTTGTGGATCTGTGAAATGGTTAATGTAATAACATATTAATCTAACCTATATTGCCCATACCAATTAAAATATACATATTTATGTTGCTGCTATATGGCGCCAAGCGACCAGGATCGACGAATTAACACTGTATTAAGAATGGTCATTCATTCAAAGACTGTCTTGGCTAGAATTGCTTCATATTGTATGTATCTGAAAAATCTCTAAATCAGGAACAAATACTCCGGGTAGTGTTACCATGAATCATTAAATAGAAAGTTTGAAGGAAACAGCTTTCAGCTTTAATCTTATTTGATGCGATAACTTTAATCCCTATCAAAGATAAGTAATTAAAAATTTTCTTATTATTTCTCATACATTCAGGAATGAGAGACGCTTGTGTCCAGTGGACCGCAATAAATAAAAAGTATTTCGGACATCTAACTCACAACGCCATTTAGTAATAGGCTGATAATGATGATGACATAATAGAGAAATAATCTTACATCACCTTACAAATTGAAACAATAAATAAAAAATAAAACAGTTTTTTTTCTTAAATTCTAGAAACATGACTTGAAATTGGAATTACAAACCACCCAATTGAATTGAAATCAAAAACCATAGTCATTCATTTTGATTTATGCGTATAGATGTATCTTATATGCGGTATAATATATATAAAATATAATATTGTATGTATATATATAAAAACAGGTTTAATAGCACTAATCTGAACTAATTGGCGGACGGATGGACTGTCGAAGCTATTAGGGTTCCGTATTAGCTATTGTGGCTACAGAATCCCTAAAAAATGTAACAGAAAAGCACTAAACCGACTGTCCAGTTTTATTCAATTTTGAGCGTCTTTTTTATGGACACTGGGTAACCGGTGATAAGAGTTGATTTACTACCATTTCAGGCGAGAAATTTCCTTCCGAACCTTTTCAGTGCTCTATTAATCATTTATTAAGACACTTATAACTGCAAATTGAAAACAATTTAGGTCTGTGTGCTTTAATCCAATCGACTATAACTAATATTTAGTAGATTGGCTTAAAGCACAATTCGATTAGTTATTTAGTAAATATAATATTTAGTAGATAATTAGTAAAGTAGTTTTTATTTTATTTCCTCTAAATAATTATCAATAATTTTTGAAATAACACTCAGTTGTACTTCTACTATTACTCTAAAACGGCTGGACAGATTTTTATGAAATTTTTTGTGCATATCTGGTAGGTCTGAAAATCATCCAACATCTATTTTTCATATCTCTTAATGATAAGGGTGACACACCCCTAAATATTCTTTTTTATTTTTTGTCATTTTTTATATATGGCGAAACAACGAGCCGAGGCCAATATCCCCTCTCCTATGCCCCTCCCCACGCCCCAAAGGCCGGCAACACACTTGTGATGCCTCTGGTGTTGCGGGTGTCCATGGGCGGCAGTAATCGCTTACCATCAGGAGATACGTCTGCTCGTTTGCCTTCTATTCCATAAAAAAAAGATCAACGTAGTCGGTATGAGACTTTGTGATTTATCATCTTGACCAAATGGGACGGGCAACAAACAAAGGGTTTGAAACAAACTGCTCAGGTAAACAAGAGAGTTTATTTCAAGGAATCGGTACACTCTGTATTCTTGACGAAAAGCTTGAAAACGGTTTTACAGCAAATACGGCAGATACAATATCAGGCTGAAACAAACCCCACGGTGACCAAACGGGTTAGTATAGTAGATACTAACCCGTTTGGTCACCGTGTTATAGGAGGCCAAATAGTTACTGCGCGGCTCCATTGCAAAGATGAAAACAGTACTCCACGCACGAGCGAACCTGGGTCTTGTTAAGAAAACATAGATGCTCGGGCAAGAAGAACCGTCTTACATTGTCAAAACACCTAACTTCCGCGATGCCGCCTTAGTGACACTCTCAACGTACTTGCGCGGGTTGAGATCCTGGCAGATATCCATGCCCAGGATATCAAGCCTAAATTGTCATGGCAGTTGAGTGTTCTGAAAAGTAGGAATGGGAAGACATGGAGACTTTTTAATAGAGAGCGCGCACACCTGTGTTTTCTTGGCGTTGAACTCGACCAAATTCTCACATCCCTATTGAGAAATGCGGCCCAGAACATGTATTAAATTATGTAATCAATAACCGATTGGTAAGGCAATAATTAATTTATTTAAAACATGTTGTACAAAGGCGTAGTTAATGCTATGACGCATTATCTCCCATTCAACCTTCAGGTGATAAAAAAATATGATGCGGTAGGTGCCAAGATAAAATTTTTAGTTCATGATAGTTTGATAAAACTACATAAAATAATTTTATTTTCTAATGGAGTTTTATGTCAATTTTCATAATTAATTAAGAAATTAACCACACCGATCATGGCATTAAAAAATGGAGGAAAACAAAATGTTTCTTTTCTCGCAATATCCAAATAAACCACTATATACAAAACATACAACATCTGCTATATATCAAGGAACGGAAACGGATCCTCTTCAATAAAAACCAGACCGCGAAATTTGTTGCTCGACCCTCGACTTGATAAATGATCACAGGAGAGAAATACCAAAGTACTTATATTTTCTACAACAAAGAGAACTTACAATAATTTTTCACAAGGTTTTCTCGAACATTTTAAAGCGACACAATGCTGTCTAAATTTAGAAAAGAGATAAATGTAAGTAGATAAATAACACTAGCGAATTCCCGTTATATTTTTTATACTTTTATAGCGATTATGAATAAAGATTATTAACTTAATATGATTTCAAATATTCATACTAAACAGGCTAACTCGTCAATGTCGGCTTGTCAATGTCGGGTCGAATACCCTTCGTAATTTTCAGTTTCGTGGTTTACAACAACTAATTAACTGTTACATAAAAAAGTAATACTCTACTGGATGTAAGTTCAAATAATAGAATAGGAATCTGATGGATCCAATTGTATTCTGGATAATACTGTAAGTTATTTGGGACTCAAATATGTACTGATTTTCAAGAGAGACTTCTTAAGAACGAGATTATAATCAGAAAACACCTTATAAATAAATAGCTGAGAATGTTTAATACTTGTTATTCATATTCTATTTTCTCTGCTATCTTAATTAGCTGCCAATTCTAAAACAAAGTAGCATGATTTTTTTTTAACTAATCTTGTGATCTAAATTATTTGAGGCAGTTTTCTTTTTCTTAATACTGAAAGTATTTAATATAACCATATAAATAATATAATTACTATATTAACTACTATCCATGAATATTTGTTTAGGAAACAAAAGTTTTTAATAAAGTGTATAATAGGGGTTAAAGTATGAAATTGCCGTTTTATAGTAATACATATTATATATTTGAATTGATGTAAAACTTTGATGGTGAAACTTTTTTCAATATTATAAGTATGAGGTTCTTATTTTGACATGTACGACATTAGATTTTTGACTTTCATCTGTTTTTTTATTTAGCTTAGATCGGAAAAATGCAAACTTCGAAATGCCAAGTAAGCTTTGAATTCGAGTTCCGACGCGAAACTGCTCGCAAATCAATGCTGCGTTTGGAGAGGAGACTGCTAATTTATGAACCGTGCGTTTTTGGTTTACTCGATTTCGTAATGGAAACTTCGACTTGAAGAACGAACTACATGGAAGACCACACGTGAAAAGTGGATTCTTTACGACAACTGAAAGCGACGAAATGCAATGGATGACCCCAGGTCAAATGCCGCACAAGTGCTTTCACATAGTTTGTCGAATCTAGATCCCCAGATTTCTATAGCAGAGGTATAAATGAAATTCCGATTAGATGGCAATAATGTATAGGTATTGAGAGTAAATGTTCTATTTAAATAATATTTATTTATTATAGAACATTTGTACCATAGATAGAAAAAGAGATTTTATTTTTCAGTACAAATAGGCAATTCATTACTTTAACCCGAATATAACTAATGTTGTCATAAAAAGTTTTCAAGGACAAATCTTAATAAATGAAGCACTAATAAGTAATGAATAAAAAATATAACAATGATTTCCTGAACATAAAACTGAAATGTTTGAATTTACAAAAAATACACTTTACAAAAGTTTACGCAGTAGATGTCCTATTGATGAGCTTATACAAGTGTTCATTAAATACAACGCAAAGTTCAATGAATCAAGTTCATGTTATAGGCCTGGATGGTTTTGGATATTTATTAGCCTTAAATGTGCTACTTTTATTCAAGTTTCAAGCAGAAATTATATTTTTGCTGTATTTGCCTAAGCCAATTAAGAACTTAACAGAGCCCATTTTGATTTTAATAACTCTAGCTAATTAGCCTGTTTGCTAGCAACCAATATAGAGTAAGTATAGCCTATTTGATGTACTCAAAATATAAACATACAATACAAGGGCATACACAGGTAGTTTAAAACTTCCGTAGACATGCTGGCATTACTCGACTTATAAAAAACACCGTCTGTCATGATCTACAAAATTTTGACAGAAATATATAAATGAACGCGGAAAGTTTATTTATGATATAAAAAATAATTACACGAAAAAATATGTACGATAAAAGGTAATGGTATGGTTCCTCTAATATAAAAATAAATAATAACGAAGGGCAAATCAATTTACACGAAATTTATGAGTTTGTATTTATTCTGACAACAACAAATGTATGAGTTCGTGCATGATATCATTAACGGTGTCTAGTATTAAATTAAAATAACTATCAACCTTGGGTTCTTACTAATAACCTTAGTTTTATATATCATTATATACAACATGCATATAGCACAATGAAAGAATAATGATCCTCAAAAAAGACAATTGTATTGATTGTGTTTCTTTATTTTTCCGTTTGAATGCAGAGTACAGCAGTCTTTTTTTATTAAATAAAATGTACCAAAATAAAATATTCATTATATATTAGTTTATTCAATATCAATTCTTGAAAGTGTTAAATATTTCAAATATAAAAATCCGACTTCATAAACGCCTTGTTTTTTGTGGAAGCAGTGCTGCTATGGAATGCGCTCCTAATTGAAATCGGGACGTTCACTAGCAGTTATTCATTGAAAAAGATGATACAGACGTGCATGCTTACCATATTATCATCCTTTATTTATTAGTTCTATTATTCCCAAGATTATTTTGTATTATTTAGTTCAACCGGTTTCACCTGAATATCAGTTTTTACACAGAGCAACTGGCATCTGACCACCGCAACCCTGAGGTTGAACTGAATTCGAAAGTTGAACTATGTTGTTTCTATTTGTGTTAATTGAACTAAGAGCTTAAATAGCTAGACAAGGTTAAGCTATTTGATTTGAATTTGCAACATTCATATTTTATCAACTTATCAAGACTATACAAGATGTTACAGTGAAATACTCAGAAAATTGCATTTTTTTATTTATAATAATAAAAACGTTAACTTAATACATGTAATTATCTATCAAAGGTATGTATTTTATTTCATATTTTTATATTCAAACTTTACCAATCAAATCTAAACATTCTACCAACATCCTCGGCATAAAATATTGATTTTTTTACTTATAACATACCTGTAGGGTTTGTTTCAAGTAATACTCACACTTACACACATGCACGCATATACGCACGAACGCACGCTTGCAGAAACACAAGCACGCACACACGCACACACACACCTCCATACACCACCCTCTAAACTACCACACACACTCGCAAATTAGTAAATAACCTATTTTGTCAATCTTAGCACAATTGAATACACATTCCTAAGACATAGGCTTTGGCCTAGTTTGGGAATCAGCACCAGTACCTACACTAACATAGTTAAGTTAACCTAATTTTTAAGCATTATCTTGTAATTTTTGGAATCAAATAAATATTTTTCATTTTCAAGTGTTTGAATTGATTTTTAAATTGAAATAAATTATAGGCAGTGTATCTACCGTTACGCTATAACCCATAGGTACTAGTTAACTGTCAGAAAATTACTAAGTAGTATTTAGAATAAAATCTAATTAAATTTATGTAAGAATTCAATTAAAGTAAAATAAGTATAATATCATATCCAATATCTAAAAACGATGTCTGAAATTTAGGCCGCCGGGCTCAATCGTAATCATGTCCCGTCATATCATTTTACTGTGGTATTTTACACCAAATCATTCAGTTATCCCTAGTAACTAGGACAATATTAAATTATGCATTAAGCCAATGGGTAATTGTTTTAGCTAATGTTACAGTGGAAAATAGATTTGGTTTGAAATTAGTAGTATGTTTTAGAATATCTTTTTTTTATAATTTTTGCACCGTAATCTAGAGACAAGTCATGTAAAATAACAGATTCGGCTTGTTTTATGATCGTCTGCTTGAAGATTCTAGGAACCGATATGTATATAATAATAACATGCATATAAAATGCATGTATTTATTAAATATAACGCTGTAAGGTACACGATGAGGATGTCGCAGTATTATCACAACGCAACGCAATATTTCTCTGGTCATCATATGTTTTTACAATGGCTTCTTGTATACAGTATACCTATTCGAAATTAGAACCTATTGCTTCCATATTCTTTTAAAGTACTATGCCAAGAAAAATTTAGATGAAGATATTTATTTTGCAATATGGAAATACTTCCGTAGTACTTACTTAATAAAGAGGCTTGCAAAGAACGAAAAGAATGTTTACTTACGGAATACAGTGAGTTGTCTTTCGGGAGAGGCTTTGGTGTAAATCGGCGTGTCGAGAGATACCTCACACGAGTAGCTGCCACTTGCAGCAAAATCCAAGTTTTGCAGGATTATTGAATTTTCTGTCGCTAAGGCGATCTGAAATTCAAGAAACGAAAAAATTACTACACATAAATACTATGGCCATGGGTTCCATTTCCACAAACCAAATTGTCACATGAATTCGGTGCCCTAATGGTACAGTTGAGTTAAGCGATCCCAACTCCGTATTAATATCTCAAAACTATTTACCACCAGTTGGTGCGAAAATTAATTCCCCTAAGAATTACAGATTCCAAATTTAAATGTAATAAATATGGTCAAACTAAGAGCTTATTGAATTGAAATAAAAAGAAAAGTAAATCATTTGTGCTGATATTGACATAATTACAAGAAAAAAAAAACCGCCAGTTTAAGGATTGCGGATACAAGTGAAAACTTATAACCTAGGATATTATTTGTAAAATATGTGTGTAGAATTAGAAATTTCATATTTTTTTATTAAAATTATCAATATCAAACATTAGTATGTCGGTGACGCGAACCCATAAGATATTCCCCTACCAAATAGTGCTCAATGCGGCCAAAGAATTTCGTGACGTCAGCATGTAGGTGTCGCGGGACGCGAACAAGATTTTCTCCTACCAAAAATTGTTCAACGCGGCTAAAGAAGTTTTCACTTCTAAAAATATCTAAATCACCCTGTGCAATGCCAGTTAATGTATAAGTATATTGCTGCAAACTGAGAGACTGCAGCGCTGGTCACAAATTCTACAATTTAGTTATGTAGGACTACTAATTAATTCAATCAAAATGCATTAAGGAGCTTTAGTAGCTCAGACATTATTAGGGCGCTAGACTCATTTTGGAGGATTGGTTTGAGAGGCATAACGGGACCGTATGATACCGGTCGATGCATTATTATGAAAAGATGCGTCGGAGATCTGAGTAATTTTCAAAGAATCAACGCCTGAGTGTTATCACGGCCATGACCGGATTACGAACACGGCGCTTCACACGTTGGCAGTGCCGTACGTCGCCTAAATTGAGAGTTTAACCATCAGACGATGCCCGCTTCAGGGCGGGCAGGCGCTGGGAGGGGTCCGAAAGGCGTAAGAAAGCGGTTCCCGGATCCCTCGCGTCTGAGGCGCAGAGTGGCACACTGTGTGGTTTTAGTGGGTTCGATTCCGATACACCGCCCCGCCGCAAACCCCGGTTGGGCGAAGGGGCGCACCCCCGAGGGGGTTTCCACACGTAGAAAAAGAAAGGTAGGTAGGCGACACGACGCGGCGACTGAAAGGGGCTGGGAGTGGTTTAGAAATCTTAGTGCTGCCTACTCTCAGAAATATATATCCTTAAAGCTTGTGACAAAACCCCTAAAATCCCTCCTCAATAAAAACTGAAATAGACATCAATTTTTTTTTGTAATTTTATAATTAAATATTTTATTAAAAACAAAATTTAAAAAAAAAATAATTTGTACATCAGTATTCTTTTTTAAATTTTATGCGACTTAATAGATGAAAAAAATATTAGTTTTCTTTAAAGTCGGTTTACGGACGATAATTTTAAGTGATAACGTCCTGAGAAAACATGAAAAATATGCATCATAAGCCGAACGCGCCATTCGATCGTGCCCCCTATCCCAGGCGGAACGTGACACTGAGACATGCTTTTAAGTGCGTGCAATCGACGTTCATCGATTTTTAAGACGTTCTTACGTCAACATATGAAAATTTTCAAACGTGTTGGCCCTAATTACAGTGATGACACTGTAATTAGGGCCAACACGCCAACAAGAAAAACGAGATTAATAAAAAATAACTAAAGAAAATTCTGTGATTCAGTTTTTCATTATTACAATTTTATCTTTTTATGGTTCTGACTGTTTTTAATTTGTCACTAAATTATATAAATAATAAATAGTTCGGACATCTGACACACAATGCCGTCTCTTCCTGAATAGACGTAACATTATAGAGCATGGATGTTGTAAAAAAACTACATCAAAACCATACAAAAACATCCATTTCGCTATAATCATCATACTCTGCAACATTGCGATAGATAATTTATTCCGCAACTTATCTTTGATAATATTACAGATGGAGAATGTGCGTTCGATAATTGCATTTGAAATTAGAAGCATGATAAATGTCAGTCAAAGCTGGAGCTGGAAAGCTGGAGCTGGAGCTCCGCTAGGAGTATATGTGTTCCGAGTTCAAAGCCGATAGGTCAACAAATAAATTTGATTGGCTAGATTGGATTACCTAATTATAATACCTTTCATTTTCTGTTTTTTAATAAAGACAAGAAAAAACCTAAAACCAACCACAAATTAGTTAGATCCTCGGACCATGACAATTTTTTTGAAATATATGAATAGGTTTTTATTACCAGTTTAGTTGAATTTCTCATATAAATTTATTTTAACAGGCTTATATGCATTCTTTGATTACATGATACGATCAAATTATTGATCCCAGAGTAACTCGTCTAAAAACATTAAAATACTATTTTAAAATGTTGCTTGTATTTTTTGCTAAATAAATGTAACCTGGCTATGAAATTTTGCAGAATTCATCACTATAAAAATAAGGTATATTTTACTTAACATTTCTTTCCTCCTATAACCCAGTAACGTTAATTCTCTTGGTATAACCTATATGACAGCTATAATGGCCGTCCCGCCGTTATTATCAGACTCCTTATCCTATATAATAAAACACGTTCATAAATAACTACAAAAACAGAACAAACGGGAGTAGTATTCGGCTCTGATGGTTCTGTGGAAGTATATTTAAGTATATAGAAAATGGATAGTTTATACTTCAGGTCTGATCTGATGGACCAAACGAAATAATTAATAGTACTTTTAGATATATACGAGTGCTATGGGGGCTAAGTGTAACCGAGTAGGTTAAAATATTGAGAAGTAAAACAATCATAGTGAGGTAAGTCTATGGATGGGTCGAGTCATTGAGACATCTCCATGCCTCGGAGATTATAAGCCATTGGTCCATACGAATATCTGTGGCAATCTTAACCGGCAGCCCTAAAACCTCCTGCAACAGTTTTTCTTCAGAACTTTGATATTGATATAACCGATGTTTAGCTATATTGTAGTATTACAACCGACTCAAACCTAGTTTACGAAAAAGGTTCCCAGGAAGACATACGAGTACTGCGTTATAGGTGTTTTTTTTATCAAAGTTACGCATTTACATGCATTGTTATACGTAACTGTGCCGTGACCTTTCAAACAATAAAGTTTGGATATTAAAATATTGTCATACACGATTAGTTGTTGTGTAACCAGATTCTCTTTAAAATGACTTCACTAGAGACACGTAGAAATATAATTGACTCCCTTTCCGTGTTTAAGTTGGTAAGATCTCAAATAGACTGTCCTCATTTTAGGAAAAATTGGAAAAATAAAATTTCAAGCCCCTGCGAGATATCCGGGAACCCCTATAACGCCCTTGCATCGGCTTCTTCGTAGGACGGTCTTAGGAGCACATTCCATTATACCACGACTGTACGAGTACACGAGTACGCCGTAGTTTTGTTAAAATTCATTCTGGCTCGTTCAGTAGGTTCCGGAAAATTTTACTTAATAATAAGTTTTGAGTAGGATTAGATAGTTATCAATTTTAAAACATCATAGCAACATTATATATGTATTAAATATGTTAAGTTATGTGGATGCGGTGCTTATCTGTTAGTGATTGATACATCAGGTAAAGATAGCTTTTAAACTGTATTTTGATATATACGTGTAGATAAATACGGCGTGAGCGTTTTTTGGTGAGCCAATAAAAAAAGACCGTTTTTAGACATGATAGTGTGGCGACTTCCACATACAGCGTCAACATAAATATATGACAACGCCATCCATTGAAGATACACTGAACTACGGAGTAACGTAGTGCACGAAGAAGCTACCAATCCTGCATCGCGCAATAGAAGTTCTCGCGCCGATTAACATATATACAACTTCCCAACATCAACCGTTGGGCAGTGGCCCGCAAGGCATGATCACCTCGCCTGGTTGGAGGATCCTCCCTTTGTGATGGAGGGACATGATACTCGTTCCTTCACACTAGCATTGTGAAGAAGTCCATCTGAAGCTAAATATTTTCTGAAAATTTAATTCTTTGATACTTCAAAAATATAACTTTCTAAAAGACTTATTCGTATAATACTAGTGCAACGCCTCAAATCTTTATGCAAGTTTTTAAAAGGTTCTACTTTTTTCTAAGGAACACTTTTCTATTCCTGCGAAAATCCTTTTAAATAGATAGGAAATCATTTACTATTACATTTACATTTTTGATCATAACATATATGCAAACATTGTATTTGGTACCTTAAATCTTGATCAATAGAATCTTCAAAGATGATGATGTTGGACTTAAATCAAATGACAGGTAGTGCAAAGGGTTGCAATTTATAAAGTCTAGCTATGAGCTCAACGAAATTTTTTTAAAAAGTAATCAAATTGCAATTTGGATATTGCTTGCACATATATTTTATAAGTTAACTCTTGAACCAACATCAAAATGGGATCGTACGAGCTGACCCGGAATCATTCGATTTTATGCTTTCCTTAGTGAACATTGAATATTGTCAAGGGGTTGTATTGAGTAGAAAATCTGTATTATTCAATCAAAATCTATTTGTTTTGTGTTATTCAAGCCTATATAGATTATCAGTTTCATGTAGTCCGTCAAGTCATCCCATTCAAGTCCAGTGAATGACTCTTGATTACAACTCAAAAACTGTACTTGGTAAACTACTGCAGAATAATGTTTGAAGTCTTACTTGGTCTATGGTCAATTTACTTGCTTTGCGGCGGCTATCTGATGAACACGATTTACGTAGAAGTTTAACAAAGAAAAACATAAAATTAAAGCAATATTTTTTAAGTTATATTTAAGCATTATACGATATTTATATGAAAAATATTTACGTTGAATCATTATTGTATCCTCTGTATTAGTGTGTAGTGTGAGATTATTTTTATTTTTCTCTGTTTTGTGGTGTATTACCATTTTTCGATTTACTCTATAAATTTTATTTTGTTATATCTAGATTCATATTATATAAAACATAGATAAACTCTAGATAGCACAAAGGAAAACCTTGGTGGTTTTAAGTTGCTTTTAGTATCATTGTATTTTTTGTAAATGATAATTATGAAATAAAAAACACTGCGTTTAAATGTAATTGACCCACTTTTGGTATGTATGCATTCAGAAATGTATAAATATGTTCATTAACAGCTTGATTATCATGGTACAGGCTTCCTAGTTTAAGAACAGATATCAGAGAAAACTTACGTACTGTTGTATATTTCTAACTCATCATATTCATAACTGAGACGCATGCTAGGGGTAGATAGCATTTCAAAGTAAATTTGTGGAAAGGTAAGCAGGCACAAAGGAAAAGTTGTCATCCAAATATTTTTCTCATTTGTTAAACTCTAATCTTCATTAATCGTTCGTGACTGCACCTAAATTTATGGATGAACTGGCAAGTTGTTTTCGAACTATTTTACTACAAACTTTGAAAATATTTTCCTGCAGAGAATGGGTTAAAAGTTCTCTTGAATAAAGTAGTCTTGTATTTTTTTAGCTACACTTGGTAAAAATATTCAAGCCTTCAACAAAGGAACTGGGCCATTCAACAGGTAGCTCAAAGTGCTTTTTATGATTAAATGTTTCGATTAAGGTAATGTTATTTGGGATCGATTTATTCACTACTTTCTTTTGTGTGAACATTATCTAGATTATTGGATAAACTCTGACAGTTTATTAAGAGAAGGGATTATTTATACTGAGACCCAATACTTCAAATTGATGATATTGAAGTTGAATATAATAACACCTACCAAAATATCTTTAATACCAGTTTAAATCATATCATAATAGGCATAGTAAAGCATATAAACGCATACCAAAAGATAGTTTATGATAAAAATTATATATTTATGGGTGCTTCGATTTCAAATGTAGATTATTTGTGTATAAATCAAAAAACAATCGACATATAACACGAAGTAACTTTGTGTCAACCTTTTTTGCAGACGTACCGAAAATGTAATTAGCCGCATTACAAATACTTTGAAAAAACACATAAAGGTTGACAAATAAAAATGAGAATAGTAGCGTTTCCGCTAATTTTAGAGATCTAGCGGCTCTGAATGAGGTCTAAGTATTTAAAAATTTATATCACTTGAGTTAACTTCACTACTTCTATTATATTAATAATAATAATTATTACTAAATGTAATAATTATTCTCATGACATATATGAAAACTAAAAAAATATCCACGGACGATACATGTCAACCTTAAAAACTACTTTTCAAGTGGTTTAGGAATTTGAACGATTATTTATTGTTTTAACCAATTACTATTTAAACAAATTTCTAACTACGATAATGATAAGCGTACTGTGAAGTATACTGTCTGGATTATTTATTGATGTCATAATATTTTACTATTTTTGTATGAAGTGCTCATAGAGAAATATTTTTGAGCTAAACATTATCGTTCATTATATGTAGGGTTACTGGTTAAATCAAGGGGATTGTAGCAGACATTATTACTAATTCGTTTCACTTTGCTTATTATTATTACCATAGAAATGAAAAAAAGAAATATTAATTTAAAAAAGTCCTCTTTGTTAATTAATTGAAAAGAGGGATAATAATATCAAAACCCCCGATTAAAAAAATATGTAACGAGTGATAATAAACGTAAGAAAAAATTTATAAGTAGAGTTATTGTTAACTCGCTGAGTCAGTCATATAAATAATATAGTTAGTTTTCATAGTACTTCCTTTTCCTTAGTAACTAAATTTCCGGTATGGTCTATTTTCCCTTCGAACGTTTTTGGTTCTTAATGATACGATCTGGTGATTATCTTAATGATATAGATTTGGTACTAACATATTATTTATATCAATTTGTCAAAAACTCAATATTATCCGTGCTATTAAATGAACTAAAGCTTTGCGATTTTATAGTTAGTAAAATGAATGAATATTGAATACAAGTTGCTATACTTACAAATTTATATTTATGTTGCAATTTAAAGCAGTGTTGGTAGAGTGCGGATCGGGGGGATTGCTTGTATAGTTGGACTGTATCCTTTTTCTAGTCGTGGCAAACTATTGCTGACTAAACTTTGATTTATATTATCAGAGGTATCTCTGATACTGGTAGAGACGATGAGCTTTTCTACAATATGCTGATATTATTGTTTTGTTACGGTACTGCCAATACGTATCCGCACAATGAATTAGAAGAGGTGGTTTGGGTGGACGCCAAACCACCTCTTCCAATTCATTACGATAAAAATTAGAATTCAGCTATTCTTCTATGCTTGGCTTGAATTAAAATGCACAGGGCAACCATTTTGCTAAATCATGCTGGTAACATGATGCAAAACTGCATCTAGTAGAGTATAATTACTAAGATCTCTATAAATATTCAGTTACGTTAAATAAATATAATTGTATCCAGTTCCGTGAATCATTGACAAAACAAAAATTACAAATCCCTAAAGTAACTAGATCCACCTAAAAGTAATATTCATATAATATTAATATTCAGTAGTATTCATATTCTTATTATATTAATTTCAGATCGTTATACAGGATAACGATCTCAATATACTCCAAATGTAGAGCAGCTTTTTAAAAAGATAATCGGACCAAGTATGTGACTAATCCATTTTTATCAATTATACTATTTTACTATGTTGTTACTACATACACTTGGTATACCGTATCGTCGTACCTTTCCTTTAAAACACTTATGGGGATTTGAGAACCGGACAAGTCTTTAATTCGACCCCCGATTTCACCCAGGGGGTTTTATTATAAAAGCTATATTAATAACCGTAGTCTCATGTGGCAGGAATACTGTCTACACGTAATTTAAACGCGCGGTTATATTAATTTAGTGAACGTTAGGTATGGGTACTTTGGTATTTAATAAACTGTAGAAAGGATAATAGCATCTTATGCTGTTATAGAAATAACTGTGAAGATTAATTATTGCAGGTGGAGTCTACCTGTCTTCTTGCTATGAAAACTAACTTTTATAGAATGCGCAGAATACATTTAGTAAAACGTGATGATTTCTACGTGCAAAATTCAGACAATTGTCATTAAAGTTTGTACGTCGCTGGTAATCGCCACCGTGAATGAGGCAGTATTTATTTGTGCTGCTACATGATAAACAGAAAAACATTTTTTGAACCGGCAACGAAATAACACATAAAAAATTCAATTTTCTTATGGCTTGACTTTTAATGCTCTGTTTTAATGTTTTAAGCCTCTGATTTTCTTTAATTAATACTAACTGTAGTAACGTTTAACTTATGATATCTTACTCTATCTTAGATTAATAATTTTATGATGGTGTGACTAAAACGTAATATGTTTATAATTACACTTAAAACCGTGATTACGTTTCGAATTAATAATAATGTTTGTGTGTTTATTACACTCAAAGTTAAGTCTCTTTCTTATCTAGTACTTACCAATTCAACTTAGGTATGTTCCATTGCATGCATAATGCTCATTCTACGCCGCTGCAGGAGGGCGTAACAGGTCGACCTCACTTTCAGGTCATACCAGTACATTGCGAATATTGAGCTTAATTTTTTCAAGAAATTGATAAACTCATATCGCTTTTGTTACGTACTTTCTAACGTACTTAGAATCAGAGCGTTCGAAATTGTGATTGTCAATTCAATAAATAGTTTATTATCCGAGCGTTCCTTCCAAATATTGTTATTAAAATTATTGACTGAAAATATTAGTACTAGTGTTTTATATGGATGTTTATCTACAGAGATAAGTAGGACAAAGGAACCAATACATATAACTTATTTATTAAAGGAGCCATCCTTTGTCCTATTTACCTAATTAATGTATCATAAACCAGATTCCTATTCTTGGACTTATGTCAGACTTATAATCAAATGGCTTCTGGTTTGAAAATGATTCCATGACCAGTCAAAATGATTGAGACCTACCTACTCCTAACATAAACATTTAGTTTCGCTCTCGAAGTCGTCAACAGAAACAATAGTACTGTGTGTGTTCTATATATATGGAAAATTGGGAACATTTCACTTTCAATTTTAAATTCCTTAAAATGAACTGAAATTTTCTTCTTTTTTTTAGCATTAGTAATATTCGCATTTTATTATTTACAAGCTGCATTTGGGAAGTCTATGCTTTTTAGCCATAGATCGATACTTAAAATTTTCATGACTTTAAACGTGGTTCAAAAACTTAAACTTTCACCCAAACTACCATGTGTTATGCTTTGACGGCTAACCGATTTGCATGAATTTCGGTAAAGAGATAGATTGAACCTTGTAGAAAGACATAGACTACTTTTTGCTACGATAACTGATATAACCACGGGCAATAGCTAGTACGCAACTAAAAATATATTTTACATTTTTTTTTTTTTTATTTGCTGCTACCGCATTTTCCTTTTTGATGTTACCTCACAATTGTCAAGTTTGTTTGTTTGTGCTACTTTACGCTAAA
Source organism: Hyphantria cunea (assembly GCA_003709505.1). Classification (NCBI taxonomy): domain Eukaryota; kingdom Metazoa; phylum Arthropoda; class Insecta; order Lepidoptera; family Erebidae; genus Hyphantria; species Hyphantria cunea. The sequence continues at coordinate 1,327,133 of PKRV01000055.1, forward strand.
AATGACGGTTTATTATTACAAATATAAAACTTAGCTACTCCTCGCAATCGTCTGCTGAGGTCGTGTTAGCCAAGAAATTATTATAATTCGCATTAGTTGGGGGTATGCATTAAGGAGTTATAAGAATAAAATAATAATTTCATACAGTATGCGAGTGTTAACGGACTAAGAAGACAGTATACTAAGTATACTTTTGTACGCAATATTTATTAAAATTTAATGTACCTAAACCAAATCAGTATATTAGCCTCGTAATTTATGTTAATAAAACACGTAGAAAAAATTCTTATATTACAATTAGAAGTCTTAGCTAACTTCTAATTGTAATATATAATAATAGTCTACTATACTTAGCATTATTATTAAACATCATTAATTTTATCAGTAATACTTTATCTAAGAAATCCTTAAGTATAAGAGGCAGACTAAACATCGTGTTTGTTAGGGATTTATAACATAAATATTTTGCTTGAGCCGTAGCGTCGACGGAAAGCCATTTAATTCATTAAGACCGATATAATTAGCCGGTAAACTGACGAAAAGGCGGCCCGGAACTTTCATATAGGGTAACCAAGTGCTACACAAACGGATTTGTAGTATTTTATTCCTTTCATTTATCTCTAACACTGTTTTATTAATTACGTTACGCAGTTTATGTGACATGTTGTGAATTATTAGGATGTCTGTAATGAAAGTGAGATCACCACTTTATAGGAATACATACATATAACTGCAAAAACAGTTGCAGATAACCAAACTGCCAACAGAGTTAGGAAAGAAATTTAAATCAAAGGTAAATCGCATATTTATTGTACTAGGTGAACAGAGGCCATGCATTTTGTTTATTAGTCCAGTCTACCAAAACCGAGGGTGAGGTTAGTTTAAAATTAACAAAGTAAAAGGTAACAACTCAGTCGAAGTGTACTGAACTTTAAAGGAAATAAAGCTAAATGAAAATGAAAATTGATGGAATAGTTTTAGATATTGAATTCACCCTTTTCTAGAGAGCGGAAGGAGTGTCGATTGTAAAAATAAGACTTACTATCTATACATACTCACAAATATTCTGACAACTCATGACGGCTTAAATTACTAAATGCGTGTGTTAAGATTTGAAATTACTTTTAAAACGATTAATCCATTAGAGAAGGTAAGATAATTAGTAGCAGCTTTGCATTTAATAGTTTTTTTAATGTTCCATTTAAAATAAGAACGTTATGAAACTTTTATGCTTAAACATATAGGTGTTTTATTAACCATTACAAAATGACGTTTCAAACAGTTCAACAATATGACCACTTAAAACTTAAATGTGCGGAGTTTATAATAACTAAACATAAATTCGGATGAACAAAGAACCGGATTATGGTAGAACATTTAGACGTTTAACTGAACCCGAGTCGTGGAGTAACCCTATAAGTAACGTTGACCCGGAAAATTAACTCCACCCGGGCCATTACACGGTCGGCACTTCCATTTGTACATTTTTAAGAGGCACATGTTTTCCATCGTTTCAGAAAGTGAAAGGTAGGTAAGGTATTTTTAATCTTTTGCGGTGTGAGTGAGAAGCTCTGTGTGATTTGGGGCTAGTTTTAAACTGATGAGAAGGCATTTTTATAAGTATGACATCCATACATTACTTATTTATTAGATATCATCCCTATGTTACTAAATTAATTTAATTTTAAGTTTTAGAACAAATACAAAAGTGTATCAAATTTGGTCGGCAATAATACCTACTTTCAGTTGTCGGGGTTAAAGGTTTTTGTCACTAACATTCAAGGATCAAGGAAGTTGTTTTACGAGTGCCTACTTTCACAAATTTCCAATTTCACCTTTCGAATAAGTATATATTAATGCAGTAATGAATGTAGTCATTTTAAATGAATTATGTTGGTTCATTTGATTCAACAATTTATTATTTTATAAATAATATAAAGTTTTATGTTCTATAGTAGCACTTAACCGCATCACATTTTTATATCATCAAAGATCAATCGAGAGATAATACCCTGGGCATAAAGCCCGTCTGTATATAACGTGATTGAAGTTATAAATATATAAATCCACATACATGGTATCAAGTAGGTACACTACCACAAACTTAGTTTATTATCTTGGTTAAACATACTGGCTCAGTGATTTAGTGCTACGTACATGTATTTACAATGTTTATCAAGTTTGTAACAAAAAAGTCACAAGCTCTGTACTGGTTTAGTGATAGTACTAATATTATAAATTGGAAAGTAGCTCTGTCCGTCTGTTACATTTTCACGGTTAAACTCGATCGCTGCATCGATTTTAATTAACTTTGATTCTTGAGGAAGGACATAATAAGAGAGCGAGTGGGAGAGCGTTACTTCGGCACGAATGGGTCGGCTCGATCGGAGTACTACTACCTCACAGAAACCGGTGTGAAACAGTGCTTGCGATGTTTTGCGTGATTGTGATACCAGAGGCCCACATCCCAACCGCTCTCCCATCCCCTATCTATCCCTCAAAGGCCGGCTACGCACTTGTGATGCCTCTGGAGTTGCGGGTGTCCATGGGCGGCGATAATAGCTTACCATTATGCGATACGTCTGCTTGTTTGCCCCCATTCCATAAAAGAGCTACTCTTTATCCGGATAACCAACATAAGCCAGGGCGGAGCCACGTTAAAAGCTAGTATTAAGTAATTTCCATTATGAGACTAGTAATCTTTTAAGGCCTTGGCTAACTGTATCAAGATGTTTATTGTTTTATATACTTTTTGTGATTCTTAATTCCTTTGACATTATTTCTTATCGCCGGTAGTTTTAGATCTCCTTCTTTTTCAGTCCCCTTGTCAGTTCAACTAGGGTGGGACCTGCCTATCTACGTAGTCATGTTCTCCTTCTGGATCTCTTTGTGCTCATTTGGCCTACTGGTTGTTTTTTCGCTACTAGACTCACGACAAGGTATTTCATTAAAGATTTAAAATGATTACGTTTTTACACTTAAAAGAAGCAATTAAGAGATTATTCTTTCTATTGTTCGGTCTTATTAACGTTTCGCATTTTGTAATAATGGACATTGTCTAACACTTTTAAAAGTTTAATAACGATAAATCTTTATAATATAATGTTAAAATACAAAACTTAAAACTCCGATTAATTTATTTTTATTAATTTTTTACTTTTCTGCACTCCTCCGTATAAATTGTAACTGTGTCATATTTCAAAGACTGCTTCATTGGTCTAGTGATTAGCGTAATATTTCAAACTCCTCCGTTAGCATAATTTTGTAAAAAGGGGTACAAAGTTGCTTCAAGTATATATATATGTACAAACTGTTTGTTAAAAAACAAACGTTAATATCGTTCGGTCGGTCACGCTGCGTACCAAAAGCGTTTGGAAAAAGTGACAGTGTCACGTACGTTGGGTTTTAAAAAGAGGTTAAGTTTCTGGTTAAGGTTAAGAGGTAATGACGTCTTCATTTGATTTCTAAAACAGAAAGTTAACAGGGAACCTGTTTAGTTTCAAAGTTCTCAACACTTAGCCCGGCCGCACACGTTCCAGAATAAATGATCGTGCTTACTTGCAAACTTGTGAATTTAGAGGTATAACAAGATCTTTTCGAAACAAAAATCCAGCAACAAAGCACAGCAATAAAAAACTTGGAGAGACACATACGGCGCAAAAATCTAATCTTGTATGGAGTCGAGGAACACGAAAAATCATATTATGAGTTGGAGAAGACTACAATAACTTTAATAAACACACACTTTAACTTCCAGTATAATAAATATAGTATCCAAGATGTCAGAAGACTTGGGAAAAAGAAGGATACGATTAGACCAATAAAAACAACTTTTAGCGCAATGGGATTAAAGATAAACATCTTAAAAAATAAAAAGCTCCTCAAAAACACGCCATATTACTTTAAAGAGGACTACCCATTGGAGATTTTAAACACGCGTAAAGAGTTACAAGATCAACTGATTATAGAAAAACAATTAGGCAACAAAGCCTACCTCAGCCATGATAAACTGATCGTAATAAAGGATAAAGAACAACAATTTCCTCGTAGTCACACAAAAAAAATAAACTTATATGAATCACCAGAGTTAATACATACAAAAAAACAAGTAGAAAAGCAAGATAAAAAACAATCGTATAAAAAGAACAAACTATCAAACATGAAAGATTTTGTCATACAAAAACCAAAGACCAAAACCCTCCAGAAAACCCCATCAGGTACAAACACAAAAAACACAAAAAACTATCTGTTCCAAGTTCCATCCAATCCAACATTTAATGTAAGAAGTTTATCAACAAGTCACCGAGTAATGGAGCTGATGGACTCTTTGGAAAGCTACATATTATACGAATCCTTTCTGAAAAATCTTCAGTTTTAATGGAATGTTAGAACGAGTGGCCCTTCTATGACTTTATACAAATAGATATTTCCTAGATATACCGTTAACTCACAGGGGCTTAAAATGAAGATGAGTTGAATAGAAAAGTCTGGAGGAGGCCTTCACCTTCACTTAGGAGGAGTTCTTGCATGCCTGAATGAGAGATAAATTATTGAATAATTTAATTGTATCTGAGTCTTTAAATGTTATATTATATTTTATATAATTTATCAATTTAAATTCTGCTTGAAATCTAGATGACTTGACGGACTACACAAAGCTGATAATCTATATAGGTTTGAATAACACTAAAACAATAGATTTTGATTGAATTATACAGACTTTCTATTCAATACAACCCCTTGTGGCGTGAAATTGGGGAGGCCTATGTCCAGCAGTGGACTGCGATAGGCTGATGATGATGATGATGACAACCCCTTGACAATATACAATATTAACTAAGGGAAGCATAAAATCGAATGATTCCGGTTCCGCTCGTTCGATCCCATTTTGATGTTGGTTCAACTTATAAAGTTAAAAATATGCGTGCAATAAAAAGTATAAAATATGCGTGTAACCAATATAATAATTAGTTTTTATTTATTCGTAAATAAAGTCTAATATTTTCATGGACGTATGGCCTAAAACCCTCCCTTGAGAGGAGACCCGAGCCCAGCAGTGGGACATTATGGGTTGTTGATGATAATCTTCATGGAACTCAGAGCTAGATGTTATAAATTGCAACTCTTCAGTCAAAACCTCGATTACGCTACTTGTCATTTGATTTAAGTCCAACAACATCAGTTTTTCTTTGAAGACTCTATTGATATAGATTTAAGGTACCTAATATAATGTTTACATATATGTTATGATCAATAGTAAATGTTTCCCTATCTATTTAAAAGGATTTTCGCAGAAAAAGAAAAATGTTCCTTAGGAAAAATAGAACCGAATAGATTTAAAGTGTTGCACTAGGATTATACGTATTAGTCGTTTAGAAGGTTATATTTTTGAAGTATCAACGAATTAAATTTTCGCAAAATATTTAGCTTCAGATGGACTTAAGATACAGGCATTGCCTAGTTTAAGGGACAAGGTTCAAATTTTTGAAATTGCAATTTCGTAAAACCAACAAAATTTGAACCTACAATATTATAAAATATCAGTGGATTTATTATGTTTTACTGTTGTAAATATTTTAGATCAATAAATCATTATTATTATTATTATTACTTCTTCAGAATGCTATCATGTCCAAAAACGGTCTTGTTTTTTTTTATTGACTCACCAAAAAATGCTTACACCATATATCTACACGTATATATCAAAAAACAGTTTAAAAGGTGTATTTATCTAGTGTAACAATCACTAACAGATAAGCACCGCACGCACCTCTATCTTAACATATATATATAACTAATACATATATTACCACCTTTTTTTGGAGTTAAAGCAATTTTGTTGTTTTAAAATTTACAACTATCTAATCCTACCTAAAACTTATATTTAAGCACAGTTTTCCGGAACCTGCTAAACGAGTCAAATTAATCAATTCACACAGTCGTGGTATAATGGAATGGGCTTCTAGGACCGTCCTACGAAGAGACGGATGCAAGGGCGTTATAGGGGTTCCAGGATATCTTGCAGGGGCTTGAAATTTTATTTTTTCCAATAATGGAGCGCAGGTTATTTAGATCTTACCAACTTAAACACGAAAAGAGAGGCAATTATATTTCGACGTTTTTCTAGTGAAGTCATTTTAAAGTGAGTGAGTCTGGTTACACAATAACCAATCGTGTATGACAATATTTTAATATCCAAACTTTATTGTTTGAGGGGTCCAGCACCGTTACGTATAACAATGCATGTAAACGCGTAACTTTGATAAAAAACACCTATAACACAGTACTTGTATGTCTTCCTGGGAACCTTTTTCGTAAACTACGTTTGAGTCGGTTGTAATACTACAGTATGACTAAACGTTGCTTTTATAAATCGATATCAAAGTATTATAGAACAACTGTTGCCAGACTTTTTAGGGCTGCCGGTGACGATTGCCACAGATATTCGTATGGACCAACGGCTTATAGTGCTCTCCGAGGCATGGAGACGTCTCAATGACTCGACTCATCCATAGACTTTCCTCACTATCATTGTTTTACTTTTCTTGGATCACCATCTGTCAGAGGGAGATGATTATACTAAGTTGTTGTAGGGTTAGCACGTACACACAAAGGTACACACACGCGCACACATTTATACAAGACATACATATCTACAATAACTCGCATCAGGTACGCTCACAAATACAAGCATACATACTCCTACACATTATGCCATCGTTACACTTATGTTTGTTATGTCTCTTACTCAAATCTTTCACTTGTCATTATTAATCAATGTTACACTTACTTCAAGCTTTTGATTATCTAGACATGGGTGAGGCTAGCAATCTGTCATACAGGTTCTCATAACGCCATACCAGTACCAGTATCTCACTCAGATTCACGCACTCGATCATATAACACTGATTTTTTTAAATATTGTTTATATATTAAATATAAAACATAAAATATCTCTACAAATATTATAAAGCTGCAGAGTTTGTTTGTTTGGTTCAACGCGCTAACCTCAGGAAGATAGCCCAGTTTTCGAGGAATACTATAGGCTATATATTTTCATGTTATGATCAAAAGGAACGGAGTTTTAATAAAAAATGTTGCAAAATATCTGGATAAGTGCGTGTCAGGCCACGATTAAAATATTCACCCATAATGGATCGTGAATTTGGAAGGCGGGATTGTTATTTAATGCTGTAAATAATGTTTATTTATTATTTCTTTATTTTTGTACGAAGTTTTCCAAGTAAGCGCATTTTTGGAAGATAAGCCGGACAGACGGACGGACATGACGATGTTCCAAAATGTGACCTACGGAACATTAAAAAAGTTTACAATAGCACTTGTCTATCTAGGCTCACCTTAACCTTTTTTACAGCAAACAATTAGTTCACGCAGTATAATATCAGACTACGGACAATAAGAGTAGCAGGCGAGGTTGCGTGGGTCAGCAATTAGTAAATAAGCGCTCACTAATGTCACTTTCTTCTGGTTTTAGGTTCAAAAATATATATGTATCCACAATTATAACAAAAAAATAAGTTCAATTACTTATATTCTAGCTAGTTACAATTATAGAGTAAATGTACATACATAGTTTAATGCACGTTTTTAACTCTAAGTGCCATGCGCAAATTGCATAAAGTAATTAATTATATCGCTAAGTGAGCTAAATAACAGTGCAACTATTAAGAAAGAACATTTTTATACCATAGTCTATGCAAATAACATTTCAGGGCGATGATCTTGCTGTTAGTTTAACATACAGGTGAGCTTTCTTTTGCAATTATTTTTGTGATTATTGTGGTTATAAATCTACAGTAAAACTTTTACCATTTTTATTTTACTAGGAAATATGTTCATATTATAATCCACCTAAAATTTTACCGAGCGAAATTACATTCTAACGTCGACCCTAAAAAAGTTCAATCGTCTATTAGTTTAGGATTTACAAGAAAAAAACTATTTATCACATTTTAGAGTTCAAGAATTTCAGGATGGTATATATCTGAATTCGATAATTTAACGAAATCACACTATCCCGTACTTTATAGCATATTTAAGTGCACACGAACCCTAGGCTCTATATGGTTTAACGTTAATACAGTTATGAAGCTAAAGTTCCTAGTAGCATGCCGTACTATCATTAACCTCGATTTATCCGCGCCCTTCAAATTTCATCCTTCGACTGATATAGCGATCACAGACGATTCCATAATACTAAACCAATTTAAAACATATTTCACGAAACTTTACTCATAAGAACTCATACTTACAGAAGGATTAATCTTTTGTATGTATAAAAAGGTACAACTAAAACAAATGACTTGAAAATCTGACGTTCTCTTTCAAAATGAGCGGCTATGAAACGAAAAAATAAAATGATAATAAAAATTTTGAAGACTAAGAGAGAGAAGTGTGTTGTAATTTTAAAATGTCGATGCCATTTAGGTGTTATGGGGCAAAAATTTGTAACAAAAATTATTTTATAGAGGTTTATAGAGAAATACCAACACGTTTGACCTAAAATTATTAAAAAAACTTTTTCATCGCAGTCCTGTGTATTAATAAAATATCGTAAAATGAAGTTTAGATGACATATTTAGACGTGATATAAAGCAAACCTACATATTGGGTATTGTACATTATTTACTTACATTAAGCACAGCTCCTGGGGTGGTGAAATTTCTATAAGGCGGTTTCCGGTCTTTAATGTACTGGAAGATTTTGGTGCCATGGCGGAGGAAGACCACTTTATCGAGGAGATGGGGCGGCACGTCGTGCACGCAACGGAGCCGCACTGAGCCACCGCGCGCCGCCCACCTTTCCATTTGCAACTCGACGCGCACTTCTGTGTGACCACGAACTGGAACGATTCAAACAACAAAGTGTATCAGAATAACACCTAGAAATTACACAGTAAATATCTAAAACATTTTTAAAATTTTATTTAAGATATCTTTTATCTAGATCATCTTTTGGCTGGTTTTTGTTTTGTATTGAAAACTCTCCTAGCAAGTATGATCATTTTAAAGCAGTACCTAAAACGGTTAATTTGGGTAAGGAATACGGTCAGGACGAGAATTATGACATTATTGTACTTCAATGTGCATAGCTAATATATATAAAGTTAGAGCAAGCACCAATCTTCAATGTGAAGTAGATTAAAAATAAGCCCATCCCTGAGCTACTTACACCCATGGAAGACTTGGAATTTATAGATTTCGGACTAAGAGATAATTTGAGTAACACAATTCCTGCAAGCTGTAGGAGTTTGTAAGTAATGTTTGTAGTAATACTGTTTCTAGTTTGCCCGTAAAGGACCTCCGACTGTTGTTTTAGTTTCGGTCTAGTTTGCTTTATGATATACAATTAAAGTTAGCTATGCTAGGCTATTCGTAGATAAGAGTCCGTATTTCTTGTTTATCAGAAGCTTTCCCAGGGTCAACAGCTTTCTTGAATAGTATTTTGAATTAGAAAAATAAAGATCGATGATAAGTATTGCGTAATATATAATTTGTAAGTATCCGAATTTTTGTGAGAAAATCTTCCTTAATTTCACTTTGACTCACCTATTCAATCAGACAATCAATGTACACAAAATAAGTTATGCTAATGTTTCAGGTTACAAAGAAATTTATCCGGCTATAAGCGTTTAAATGCAAAAACAAATTCATAAGATATATCCCAGGCGCTTTGTAATGATATGCACACGCGTTTCATAATTTTATTTATGCGTTTATTTCATAACATACGAGTATATGCATATTTTTGATGACGGATGTACCTACATTTTAGTTTTTCGTTACCTTTTTGATAATTTAACGAAACCATACTATCCCGTATTTTTTTTAGTAACATGTAGTATCACCTTTACAGAAAACAGAAATACATAGACTAATCTTAAATAACCATTAATTTGTCCAAGATCACTATCCTCAGATCGATCGATCATTTTAGGAAAGATGATATTTTTAGGGTTGGTAGTAGACAACCAATCTGTCAGAACACACACATAACATATACTCAGAAAAAAATGGGTACTCGCTAAGCTGAAAGCGGGGCCGTTTTACAATTAGCAGGTATCAAAGGTGTAAAAAAAAACCATGGTAACTTACGTCCTTTTAGGAAAGATGATATTTTTAGGATTGGTAGTCTAACAGGCGCTCATAGCCCAGTTGCACTCGGTGATTAGAAACAATCATCGAGGGTAAGCAACGATGGCGCGGTCAGTACCTGGATGGGTGACCGCTGGTGGCATGTTACCAAGAGCGTCTCCGTGATTCGGAGGTCACGTTAAGCAGTCGGTCCCGGTTGTTATCATACGATAACAGTCGTGAAGCTTAGTTGGAGGCCTTCGGGCGGCTTAAAAACACCCAACGGCAAGGTTTATGTAGCCACAACGTATTCTTGCCAGTCCTCAACCCGCACTTGGCCAGCGTGGGGACGTATGGCCTTAACCCTCTCCTGAAAGGACACCCGAGCCCATCAGTGGGACATTATGGGTTGTTGTTTTTTGTTTGTTTAGTCTAATATAAACTCAGAAAGGAATGGATACTCTCTTAGCTGATAGCGGAGCCGGGAGTGACTGGGATCTCAGTGTACAAGACAACTGACGCATTGGGAATAAATAACGTGTCGGGAGGGACTTTACAAACATACATGAAACGGACACAACTAATTCAGACTCAAAAACAATTTGTAGATTAATTAGTAGTGGTAGTCATATAGTTTTTGTTGTATAGCTGGACTTATTCGCAATAAATCTTATTTAAAAGATAATATCTTCATTGGTACCTTCTATACGCCTATTATATGGCTTGCCTTAAATACATCAAGCAGTCGTGCCGTTACGCCCAATCGTGACTCAAATTGGCTCTCCTACTAACGAGTTGTCTAAACACGTGGTAAAGGTACTGCCACCCTTGGTGAGGGGTTGCTCCTTTATTTCTTCAAAATTCTTACCATTTTATCAATATTTTCAGGAACCCAAACCACAATTGGAACCGGATGAAGTATTGGTGACTTTAGATGTTGAATCGTTATATACCAATGTTCCAATTAAAGACTGCCTTGACCTTATCGAGTAGAGGATAAAGAACAGCGATCTGCCTGAGTACATCGTTTTAATTAGAAACTGTACAGAAACGAACTATTTTTTTACCGTGGGCAGTACTACCTCCAGATCGAGGGCGTGGCTATTGGTAAATCAATAGCACCAGTTATGGCCAACATCTGAATCACTGACGAAATGAGTCAGTGATCTGGATGGAACAATATGAAGAATTCATTAATTCACAAGAATATTTTTTCGAAGTTACATGGATTATACATTTTCAACAAAAACTTTTATCTACATAAATACCTACATGTAGAAAATGTACGAAAACATAAGCACGTCTTAAAATTCATAGCGGGTCTAAAGCGAGTATAACACGTATTATACATACATACGTATAAGGAACAAAAATTTTGTCGTTGAATATCAAAATAAAACCATTAGGACCTGGGGACTGGGATACAAAAAACCATTTGGGAAATCATTCAACACTATTTCATAAAATTATAATATTTTTGAAGCAGCAAGTTGTTGACGGAATATTAGTTTTAAGGTTAGACAAAAGTTCGCACAAAAATTACAATGAGCAGTAAACGGTACCTCTTACTGAGACTAAGGTATTTTATAGACCATATCAAGGAGTGATTCAATCTATGGCCACACCTAGTTTCATCAAGTCGTCAGGAAATTGAAAGATTTGCATTCTCATGTATGAACATAATTTTTTTTTTTTTTTTTAAAAAGACAACTCCCGCATTAGAAATATAAATTCCTGTGTCACGGGGATCTTTACAAACATACATGAAGCGGACACAAAGTACACCCAGACTTAGAACAACAATTTATGGATCACACAAAGTGTTGTCCCATGTAGGATCTGAACCCACAACACTTGGCGCAGTAGGAAGTGGTGTGGCGACCACTGAAACCACTAGGCCAACCAATTATGTATCATATGTATCATAGAAAGTAAAAATTTAAGTATAAAAAAGTCCCAGATGTACCCAGTGTCACTCTCACAACTAAGACTAATCTGTTTACAACAATTACATGAAAATACGACAAGCTGTTTAGGCTTTAGGGCGTGCCAAAGAAATATATAAATGTACATACATACATACATACACTTGAAAAACATAACCCTTCTTCTTTCGCAGTCGGGTAAAAAGGGTCCTTATTTTGTTCCACGCAAGGAGTCTTAAATCTAAGGATAAGTCATCAACATTGAGTTCCTTAAAGATTTTGATTACATTTTCAATAAATATTCATTACTTGCCGTAGCTTTTGAGTTCCTGTATAAAGACAGATGCTACTGATGAAATAGTGAGCATTAATGCATAAGTGCACACACCAAGCACTCAGCATTCTTCACAGACGAAAAAACCGGCCTTATTTATGACGTTTGTCACGTTTTTTAGAAATTGCGTCAGTTGCTTGTTATACCCATAATCCAAAAAAAAAACTATTCCATTTTCTACATTTGTATCTATTGCATTTTGAACTCTGTCCACTAAGTCCTAAAGTCTAGTCTCAGTTCGATATTACTTTAAATGTGTCTTTGTTATGAACAGTGCTGGGTGAGCTGGTAATTTCGAGGTTCGTTACGACCCGTCTTATACTGTCTGTTATTGTATTTTTAGAAACGTAGACGAGCGGCGCCTATGAAGAAAATTATTTTAAAATAATAATAAAACTAACAAAGTTCTTTGAATCAATTAGAAGTTACAATATTTTGGTCATGCTAGTGCCTAACAGTCTTCACATTATGCTTAATTTTTTTAACTTCAGTCTGTATCTATATAAATAAAAGTGAATCACAAACATGTACGTATGCGCATAACTTTCCATCGACTGCACCGATTGGATTTTTTAAAATGTGTTCATTATTCTCAAGACAAGGTATGTATGGAAGAAAATATAAGTCTAAGTCCGCGAGTGTACACCACCCGTTGGAAGCTGAGGCGGGCATAAAAAAATATGGCGGTACGAAATTCGCCGAGACAGCTACAGTTTGTCCGGTCTAAGAAGGTGATTTTAATGACAGGAGAAACTGACTCACCATAAAACTATTCTAATTTAAGTAAAAAAAAACATTAATGTAATTATACTATATACTTCTGAGTTCAATGAATGTAATGGGGCATATTTCAGTTTAACTTTCTACAAATAATATTAAATAATCGCGTGATTCTTAATTTCTGTAAGTTGCCCTATAACAACTTTAATTTTATACTTTGTTTTAATTATGTATTATGTTGAAGAATTATTTAGCTAAAGAATTAAAGTTTACAATTTGAAAAAAACATCGATCCGTGTTTACTGTCAGTAATATAAATATTATTTTAGACATCTTTTCATTTCAAAATGTTCTACACTAATATTTTAAACATGAAAGATTTGTATTTTTGTACGCCACGAATAAACTCAAAAAATACTGAACTGATTTCAAAAATTCTTTAACCATAAGAAAACTAAATCATCCCCGAGTAATAAATGCTATATAATGTTTGTAAAAAACTAAGGGTCCGTATGAAAACTTTGATAACGAAACCCTAGGTGTTAAAAAAATACCCCAAAAATTGTACCGCGTGCGCTGCGGAAGCTATTGACAATAGGGCAAAGTGATGTACTACAGTTTTATAGAGAACATCAATATCTACAAAAAAAGTCCGCGGTACTATATACCTAACTGTTACAGTTATGTCACAATAACTTTTTTTTATGTTAAAAAATATGTCGGTGACGTCGATACGAACTAGGCCCCATTATTTGTATCGTATCCTTATCCAAATAAATCATTTCATATTCAAGGCTATCAGTACCTTTTTTGTTTTTTTCCGCGTCGATTGCCTTCTGCACCATACACTACGTGGAGCGACACGAAGGTCTTGTGTGGGACTCTCGACGAATTAGTCTACCCACTAAACCCACCTTAGACGACATCCCCCGGCCGCACCGGGGTGACATCGGTCTACGGGTGTTTACAGCGGCCACATCTCCCCTAGATGTGACCACGATGATGATTAAGAGACAATTGGGATGCTAATGGCCTTTACCGCTTCCCCTTCGTCGCCTCTTAAGAGCGGAATCGGTCCTTTCCCGATCCCGCCCTGCGGACACCTTCTGAAGCATAAAGTCTTCACAGAAGGAGACCGCGGCCTCCCTTGGGCTATCAGTACCTATAAGTTATCTTTTCAATTATTCAAATCGGACATGCCATTCAAAAGTTGTGATGAGTATAATATTTACCAAAAATGAAATTTTAGAAACTAATGGTTTCAAGGACTAATTGTTTTATTTACAATAGAAGATGTATATAAATATTAAATGTGGCTAATGGTTCCTGTTTGTGTAAATAAGTGTGAAATCTTCTTTATTTAATTTTTTTTTATCACCTTATTCTTCTCTAAATTACCTGTTAAGTAATGACCAATGCGTCTCTTATAGGCTGCAAGTCCTAAGTCATCTTTTAAAATACGTGACATGGTCCTGGGTGCTATCTTAAACTTCCGAAATATTTTTTTTTTGGTTACGGACAGGATTTCTTCGAATTCTTACCTTTACTGCTTTGATTAAGTAAAAAAAATGGAGTAGGGTGATAAAGATAACCAAATCGCTATGATTGCGTTACTTAAAGTAGGTATGGAGCCAAATACAATATTAAAATCCTTCATACGCTTGGTATTAGTTAAATGTTTGTGTATATGTAGTGCTAGGTAAATTAAAACCTTCGAATAAGCTTTATATATTTTTAATAATTTTATATTAATGTATTAAACTAACACACCATAACAGTAATAAATGTTACGTACAATAAAAATATGTACCAATATTTATGGGAAGACTAAGTAAGATTAAGGTGAGGGTGGCGTGACAGGCCATACCAGACTTTTCCAGTTCGAGTATACCTATTGATAATGATGTACTCCTAGCTAATCTCGATGGAAACCAGCAAAGTACTAACTAGTGTATTATCAAACACAGGTGCACTCACTGTTCTCTAAATCTCAAATCTCACAATCCGATGAGACGCCTATCCGACACGACCAGGTGCAATGACCTTTATATATATATATATATATATATATATATATATATACTATCCGTATATGTACTATCCGGCTGCAATTGCTTGGGCCGCTTTGATTATAACAACACACGGTCTAGCGGTTAACGTATGCGACTGCCAACTAAAGTCTCGAATTCGATTCCCGGGTCTGGGAAAAACATGTAATTGAGTTTTTATGATTATAGAAATACTCAATAACATTTTTCTGCAAAGCCGTCATGAAAAGATCATGTATGTGTATGAATTTTTACATATTTGGAATCGCGTACGAATAATGCTCATGTGTGATTAAATATTTTACATTTAACTGTATAAATAAATCACCAAATGTGTTAAAGCACAAAGCTTGAGTGAATTCAAACTCGATATTTTGTTTTCAATATTTTCCTTAAGGTTACAGGAAAGGTTCTTATGGATAGAAAAAAATTTAAAAATTCAGCGGAAAATACTGAAAACAATACTTTTTTATTTTATTACGACAGGCCAATAACTTTTGGCAGAACAAAGTCTGTAAGAGTAGCTAGTAATATATATAAATGTACAATATATAATCCAAACTTAAGAGTAAATGGCTGAGTAATAAAATGTGCCATCAAGTAAAAAGGAAATGCGTGATCAAAATGATTGCATTCTTCTTGCATGCTTTATACGATTTGCGTCAGGTTTGTTATTTGCTCGTTTTATGATTTCATTGCTACATAGCAGCTGATAGTTGGTACGCCGCGGTACAATATTATAATAGTCTACTTCCCTGATCGTTTAATAATTATTTATTTAATTGTATTGATTTGGTACTCTTTTTATAATGCAATTCGTTTCAGGTTGAGCAGAGTCACATTTGTATTCTTTGAAATAAAATAAAATAATAATTATTAATTATCATAATAATAAACGTTTATTTCTCTTACACAAAGGTCCCTTAAACATTAAAACCCAACTTAACTCATTGATAAGTTGTTTTTTTTGCTATGCTTTAGATAATATTGATCAGCCTGTGAAAATTTGTTAACACTAACACAGTTTTTTTATAAACATTCAGGACAGAGACATATACAGAGGGCATATAAACTTGGGAGGGAGCTTGCTTAGTAAAATACTTGAAAATTAATCTCTTTTGTCGGGATTTTTACTGGCTTGAAAAATATTTTATCATTTTACTAACTTAGCTAGTTGAATAAGATCATAATGTATTTAGCAGTGGACGGCAATAGGTTGATTTGTGTTATTACGAGTTGTAAAACAATACAAATACGTTATGCAAATTTAACAACATTAAGGCTTAACTACTGTGTATTTCGATTCGTGAATAGAGTTTTTAGTAAAAATAATGCAAAGAGTAAATATCTATTCAAAATTAATGAGTTCTATTTACTGGCATGATGTTTTACGCTTAATTATGTAGACTGTAGTAGCAAGCCGTCCGTCCTAGATAGGTTTAAATAAGTTTGTCCGACGTTATTAAACGCGCCAAGTCAGTGTTCTAGATTTTCAAGTGGGTGATTCTAATATAAAACTTCATTAGCGTGAAAATAAGAGACCAATGAGGATATTAAACATAAAGGGCTATCATTTGATAATACTGCTTTATCGTGGCAAGATTTCACATTTAACTAGTTTTCGTTCTTCGTTTTTTTGGTCGTGCAGGGGGAGGGGCGTCAGAAGGACAGGGGCAGGACAGTGTCTTCATGATATAGACGTTTCTTTTTTCTGTATTCACTTGAATACAGAAAAAAGAAACGTCAGAGATTCCGTTTTTTAGAACGAAGGTTACGGGTACAAAAACGCTGTATTTTGAAGGCCTAAGGCCTAACGGGATTTTTTGACATCGGTGTCCGAATAGAGGTGACACTCAACTTGTTAATTTTAAATCTCATCAATCATCATCATCTCATCAAAATATAATATTTTTGCCAACTACGGCCAAACTAAAAAGAAGGGTAGTGATTTTGTATGTATGTATGTTTCACCGTAGTGCTTAAAATACTAAATCAATTTTAATGAATGAGGGTGATATAAATTTTATAAAAATCTTACGTAACGGAATTCAAACCTTAGTTTCTAACAACCAAAATATCTCACCAAGCACACTTGATATTGATACTGCATAGCTAGTTTATATATCCGATTGTGAAATGGACAAGTATGTAATAAAAAATAAAGTCTTAATAAACTATAACCGTGTTTCGTCCCTTTTAGACCCCCTTTTTTACTTAGCAGAGTAGTATTTTAGTTTTTAAACTTATTTTTTTCCTTTCTACATAAAGTGTACCTTCAGTCTATGATTAGATAAAATCAAGATAAAATCAAATCTAATTGTGAGAAGGAAAAAATGAAACTAGTATGCCTGTTTTAGAATTGAAAAATATTAACATTTCAAATTTAATTTAGTTTGACTGAAATACTTTACCTCTTTCAGAACTTTATGACGAAAAGTAGATTCATACTAAGTAATACATACGGTCACTATTCAGTGGTATGTAGGTAATTCAAATTGTTTATTCAATTCGATAAAGTAAACAAACAAGTAAGTATTATTTTTAAGTTCCGTGGGCTAAATTTGTCTACGTGAACGAATAGCAAAACTTCGGCAAAACTAACTACAAAACTATCGGATATAATAAAAACGAAGAAGTTTAAAAACAACAAAGCAATAAACTTTTTTGGATCTCAGTATTGTTTTTTAAATTGCAAATTATGCTTTCTTTATAAACATAATATTTATTCAAGAAAATACATTTTTTTATGAAATAGGTTTCCACCTAAAATTTCCAGCAAGTGTAGACAGTTAAAGTTACAAGTAAGACAAGGTATATGACAGCGAGTTAATCAGGTGGTGCGGTGCTTTCGTAGGTAATGCAGATAATTATAATAGATTTTCACTACCATTCATTGTGTAACCGTACGTGTGGAGCTTTCTTCTTTATAAATGATGTACCAATTATATAGTGATATTAATATTTGCGAATGCCTTCGTAGTAAGATACTTTAATTTGTTGCTTACAGACTGTGCATAGTGAAGTATAATAATTATTAAGTAATGCTTTAAGACCATTAGTCGACTTGTAGAGTCCACCTTTGTTGCAGTTTATATGAATTAAGTAGGTATAAATAAAATAAAATAGGTCAATGCATTATGATATCTAGCTTTTAATATTGAAGTTGTTCTGTTGTTCTATATAGTCCACTAGACCATTACAACCTTATGAAGTATGGTAATTTAAGCCAGTATTTTGTACCTAGGTAGACCTAGGCTAATATTATACTTTGAATTTAATTAAGATCGCTTTAGTTATACCTGCATTTACATTATTTACTTGCTGGTTTATGATAGCGGTTGGTAGTTTCCTGATTTCACGAGACCCTTTCAATATTATCTATATAAACTTTAGACAAATACGTGAAGCAAAAACTTTTCACCCCTTTTTACGAAAATTATGAGAACAGAGGAGTACCTTTGAAATTTGGTACATTTATAGTTTATATTGAGGAGGAGAGCAGAAAGCTACTGTTCTTTTACTTTGAAGCTTTAAATTTCATGAAATTAATGCAAATAAAATAATATTCCACACACTATTATGTGTATGACACACATACACAAATATGCATGAATACAAGTGTATGTATGTCAAAGTCTATGTGTCTAAATTTCAAGTTTCTACATAAGCCTTAAAGGGCTTGAAATTGTATTTTTTCTCGAAGGGCAGCAACGCGGTTGTGACTCCTAAGTTACAGGCTTTCTTTTTAAGTCACTTTCAATCATTTGAACAGTCTCCAATTTTTCATAAAAATAGATACGCACCATAATATTACACACATTCACAGCTAAAACTTTATGTATATAAAATTCACAAGTTATTAATATTACACATAATAAACTTCATGGCATGAAAACAGACATGTAACATGCAATAAATTACATTAACTGATTACGCTAAAATGGGAGATGTTGACCTTAAATAAATATTTACTCTACTACAAAAAATTAACCTACATCTATTATAATGAAAATCGTGTTTTTTGGCAGTTACGGGTTAATTTCCTGCTTACAACACCGGAAATGTTTTTTTTAATTACAGAGGCTTATTGTAGTAGATAGCAAGTATAAAAACATTTAAATAATGCTTACATATTTATATATGTGCGTCTATAACATAAAGGGGATTAAAGTATGAAATTGTCGTTCATACTTTGAATTGACATAAAACCTTCATGGTTTAAGATTTTCGAGTGAATTTTTTTTTCATATGATACAAATGGAAGTCCTTACTTATTTTATTAAAATGTGCAACGTTCAATTTGGACTTTCAGTTGTTTTGTTCAGTTGTAGAAATTTAAATTAGTAGTAAAGTATTTGAGTTTTCATTATGAAATCGTTATTCACCACAATAACGCTAAATTGAAGGAGATGATTTAGCGCGATCCAAGTCAAACTAGCCAGGAAAAACCAGCGTGGTTTAACGTTACCTTACCAATAATAATGACTCCTTTGAATTTACCTGATATATAATGTTGAATTTATGTATAATATAATGTTAGCAGTAAAATTTACTATAGGTAAACAAAATTAACTTATGGATAAATCTCAGGTTTTCATTGATATAATCTAGTATCCCGTTATTTTTCTTGAATTGGAATTAAGTCTAAAATATCATTATTTAAAGTTAAACAAAACGTGAAGCTAAATGCTACATGAATATGTCACCGTAATCAAAATTAAGAATTTATTTATTTCCCCGCTAACATAACAATAACAATCTTGCATACTTACAAATGTACATATGTACAGTCTGAATACAGAAAAAAGTATGTGCGTATTGTTTTTTGCTTCTTATCAACGTTCCCTAAATAGTTCAGCATTGGCGTTAAGTTAGTTGCATGAGGGAAGGAGAACAAAAATACATCGGATTACGGTGTATAAAACTTCCTCATCACTATTTGACATCGAAAGCTTGAATAATTAACCGAAATCAACAGTTACTGCCAAGTACTTAAGTATCATTTTGCGTTTGTTCTTGATTTAAGAGAACTGATTCGGTGAGTACCACACTAAACAAAGCATAATCATAAGATAAGTTATACGATTTATTATAAATGAGTATATACGTATTTTGTAAGTATTTTTGACACTGCTTTTTACTTACAAAGGACACAGAATTTTCGCCTTGTATGTAAACGATGAAACTTGATGATGAAGAAAAAAACCGTTATTTAAAATGCTAAGATGATGTTAAAGTTATAGCGGTGACTGGCGCGGCAAGGCGAGGCGTTGACAAGTCCTTTCTTATTATATTCCCTAAGGTTTTGAGAATCACAATTGATTCTGTTAGATTTTTAAGAAATTATTCGCTTCTTGAATTTAATTACATATTACAAATAGCATTTATTATTAACCAACGCATACATAGGAAAATTATAAATTAGTTAATTGCCTTAAAAGTAAATAAATAAGAAATGTTATTGAATGCGGTAGAAAAAAATCATTTGCAGTTTTTACTACATGGATTATAATATAAGCACCAATCCAAACATGTACTGAAAATTACTTACTTTAAACACATACAAGAAGATCTCAAAAGAATAAAACGTGATTCTTCATCTCGTAGTTGTGAACATGTCATGATATAATTGACATTTATGAGTGAGCATGTATTTTTGAGTATAATTACTTCTATAGCGACGAGCATATCGTATGTAAACGGTATATTGGTGCTTATTGTGCTGCCTACTCACAAAATATTTGAGTTTTAGCATATAGTTTAGAATGTCAAAAAAGTATGATTGTCATTAAAGCTACTCCAAGATGACGAAAGTTTTAAAATTCAGTTTAAGTAAGCAAGCAAGCAAGAAATATCCTGGACTCATAACCCAACTATGGAGCTATTGAACAATCTCCACTGGATACTGGCGATCTAAAAGGAAACCTCGCTTATTCTGATGTTAAGGATATTGAAATAAACTCATCCTTTCCACTTGAAATGTTTGTCTTGATACTTGCATAGCTTCCTTTATCTTATCTTGGATATTATACAAATCTATATAACCCGGATAATATTATTAGTATTAATTTAAATTGTATTAGAAAATCACAGTGTGATTACGAATCTAAATCGTTAAGATTAGTCGTAGTGCAAAAATTTAATGTTATCTACGATGGATGGCTACATGTTTTTACAGATAGCTCTAAAAGTTCTGATGGTATTGAAGCAGCGTATCGATACCTAAACGGCTCTACTATGTACAAAATTTGCTCATCTATTTCAACTATGATCACAAGGTTAGTTGCAATTTAGAAGCTCTAAATCATATAAATGATTTAGGTGGTCAAAGCTTTGTAATTTTTACAGACAGCAAAAGCGCCTTGCAGTACTTTTCTCAATGCTGGGGATATGCTGTAGCCAGAGGCGCGTCGATAGCTTATGTTATAATTAAAAAGTTACGTGATATCAGTGCTTCAAAGAATCTGAAATTGCAATGGATACGGCGGACGGACGGACGGTGATAAAGGCGGACCGATTAGCAAAATTAGCGATAAAGGAAGGGGATAATATTAATATTAAACCACATTATTCCGAGCTGTTACATAAATACAAAATTGTTGTTACAATAAATGGAAAGAATATTTTGATGAACAGTTAAAAATAAAAGGAATTTGGTACAAGACTATTCAGTTCGAGTCTCCTCTTGGTTCGGTTACTTAGAAATAAGTAGATCGTGGGTTACAATAGCTCATAGATTACGTTCTGGACACATTCCATCAAAAAAATTTGAATATCTAAAGCGTAGAATTAACTCACCAAATTGTGAGATGTGTAACATTGTGACGATGTTCAGCATTTGTTGAGGGAATGTGTTAAGAATCAATCTTAAAGTAATTTAGTAATGGAGCAGTTAAACCTGAATTATTTGGAAGTTGGTATAATTCAAAGTGTTTTGTCTATACCAACTTCAAAAAAAGCTATAAAATTGTACAGTTTAGCATTATCATATGTAAATTGTTATTTGATTAAGTTAAAGCCTTATGGAACTAATATAACCTTATAGGGTAAAAGTCATGAAAAAAAATCGGTTGTGGTTTTGGACGGTATGGTTTCATCAAACTAACCAATTAGGTGAATAAATGTTAGAATTGTAAATTTGTGTACTATAAACTCCGTAAACAACTCTCAAGATCTTACCTATTTATATTTAGGTAGGCCTTACTTCATCCAGTCTCAAGTTATGAGTCCTGCTGACCTATTTCTTGTTGAAGCGGTAGTTTATATTTTGTTTTAGACATGAAAATGTTATTTCTTGTCTCACTAAGCGAATATATTTAAATCAGACTTTTATATTAAATATGCTTTACTGCAGGTAATAAAGATTTTCGGTAAGTGGTTTTTGGGAGTAGAACTTGTATAACCATTTTTTACTTTATAGTAAAGGCGGAAAATTATGAGAAGTAAATGGTGTTACTGTTGTGATGTTATGATCATATCAGATAAAGGCCCACATAGCCATGGCCAGTTGTGGCCAAATAGAACAAGGTTGTCACGAATGCAATGAAGCGGAGGTTTATTTACACTCTTGTTTTACAGCTATAATCTACTTAAAGAGTAAAATATTATATAGTATGGACGGGTTGTCTGATAGTAAGTGCAAGGCAGTTATCCCCTATTAAATCATCCTCCCTCTCCTCAAGAAGTAGGAAGAGACAGGGTTTAAGTCTGTGGTAACTTGATTCACTCGGCTACTTTGACAGATCCATACATACAAATTAATCACCTAGTCAACTCACGCCACTTAGCCCACGCGGTGGTAATACGTGCCTTGACGTCGCAATCGATGTCATTGGTCGCGCGAAATACAGATCAAAGGTATTTGACCTGGTCCGTGCGCTTGCCTAAGTAATCGACTATACGGACAGGTGAGGGATCTGCACTGTTAAACTCGATCTTCGCCTCATTAAGCTTCAGACCGCCGCTCTCCAGCGCTACTTTCCACGACTTCCTATGTCGCACCAATCTACCATTGTCCGCATCTGCCAGCGCGATATCTTCAGATACAAGAGCAAGCATTGGGGCTGCTCATGTGTGTCTCGGATGCTGTCCGATATAACGTCTAATATCACGCCGACCTTGGTGTACCCTGACGCTGATATGAAATGTTTTTTGTCGATAACAGCGGTCCGAACCATGGAGTCGGATTAGTTGTACATATCTCGAATCATGCCAATATAGGTCTCTGAAATCCCTTTGGATCGATGTGCCTATCAGATTAATGCACAAGGAACACAGCTAAAGGCCTTCTGCATGTCCAGGAACAGGCAATGCAGAGGCGTATTCTCCGCGACAATTCTCAGGGTAAAAACAGGACCCAAGGTGCCTTAACCGGGGCGAAAACCATATTGACACACCGATAGTGTACACTCCTGTCAGATCAGGGACTCAATTAACTTTTCAAAGAGCTTCATGGTGTGAGACATCACTCTTATATCGCGGTAGTTACGACACTCCTGCACCGATCCCTTGCCTTTGAAGGCTGGAATAATGATATTAAGTCTGCATTGTCTTTGGATCTTGAAAGAGAGGAGTGCGTGGTTGAAGACGTTAGTAATGATGCTCACACCACGGGAGTCCATCGGCATGACATCTTTCCGATTCATAGTGCAAAAAAGAGTTGCCTGGACTTCAGTAGACATTATCGGTGGCACTAGTACGAGATTTGGAGGGAGATCCGGTGGTTTCACCACTATGAGTTACTTGTAAAGCAGCTCGTGAAAATAAGAGCGCCATCTCTTCTTCACCGCGAGCTCTTTATATAATAGGCTAACCCAAGGATTTTTAACACAGTGGCATTTGGAATTCTCCTGTACCGCTTTGCTTATGGAACGCACCAACTTATAGATGATCTTATGAACTTCAAACAATTCCACCTTGGTTGTAAGTGTTCATGTCTGGCTCTGGTTACAGCTCTCTTCGTGGCACGCTCTGCACGCGATATGCATCGTGGTCTTCATGAGATATGGACGCTTGACATTTAAAAAAAAATATTTCTTCACCTTAATCTCCTTCCGAATTGTGTCGTTCCACCACCAAGTTTCCTTGTCATATTTGCGTCCACAATTAGACACGCCAGTCATCGCTCTCACCGAACCAATAATAGCTGTCTGAATCTTCCCTCCCCCACATAACCGTTCAATACCGTGCATACATATATAACGGTACAAAAATTATGATTGATCCTTCGGGATTACTAGGTATTTAATTTTTTTTCAGGATAAATGAATAAATAGTAGCCTATTACCCAATTAGTCTAGGGCTGTCAACTATCTCCATATAACCGTTATCTAGTTTAAGCATTTGAGTGCGAAGAAGTAACAAAGATACACACACATAAACAAACTTTCGCTTTTAAAATATTGGTGTGATCTGCTGGAGTGAGGTTTACCCAAAAAGCAATAGGCTCTCTATAGAACTTTTCTACCTTAAAGACGAATGACCTGCATTCTACTGGAGATTGTTGTTTTATCTACAGTTGTGCTAAAGTAGCCTAAGATACTCCTTATTTCATTAGCTATTTACCAATGGAAATTATGTTGAAATCAGTCTAGCAATTTTAGAGATTAGCCGGAACAAACAAACAGACATACCGACAGACAAAAATTGTAAAAAAATGATTTTTTTGCTGAAAGTACCTTAGAACTTAGTAACTTTCACATGCATTTGGTTTAAAACTGTTTGAAACTTTATACAGACACTAATTTTATTTATTTGTATGGATTAGTAATGTTAAGTTGGCTTGTGTATGCTTGGAAAACTCAAAATCCTGCACTAATCAAGCTGAAATATTGTAAGGTTGACTTTGACAACTTGCTTCAAAGATGGCTATTATTCATTTTGCTCGACATTTTTGCAATAACAATGTGTTACAGCGAAGTGTTGCAGAGTATCTACAGATAGTCACATATTCTTGTTATCCTTCACAGACATTATACAAAGGCCTTTACCTTCTAGTAAGTACTAATAATTATTGAAATCAATCGCAATAATAAATGAAAAAGAAATTAAATTAGTGCAAATATATTCTTTATAAAACTTTTCTGTATGAAAGTAATGTATATCGATATAAGTGTCATTTTCGATGTATATCCCAATCTGAATTGTTTTCTTTACAATAAAAATATTTATTCTAACTTCTTTTAATATTGTGGATCAAGCATCTTCACGTACTCTAAAATCGATATAAGGATTTGTTATAGTAGAACACGACACATTTACTCACGAATACATACTCATTTATTTCACTACACTGAAAAAAACAATATATTGCTTTAATTTATTTATGAGACAGTTTAATGTATTATACACAAATTATTCATAGGTGAAGCTTCGCTTATAAACACAATGGCCGGAGGTTTTTCTCTAATGAATTATTTAGGAACTTGCTACAGAGTTGGTCGATTTAATATTCTGGACCATAAAACACAGCACAATCGTAAAACCACCCTGCTTTGGTTATATGCGGTATCTTTAAAATCACTTCCATGTACAATTTGCTTAAAAACGTTGTGAACAAATAACATTTTCTAGGAGATAAATATTAATTTCTGGTTGCAATGCAATCTGAAATGTATACTTTCTTACGGAAGACTGCATCTAAGGTCGGTATACTTTTGACTCAGTGCGGTTTCTTTGAATACGCCAAATATTTCTGCTAGGTCTATCAATCAAAAAATTAAAATAGTTGCCACTTTACGATATACGTGCCAGAGTTGAAAGTATAAAAGAGAATTTAACACATTAAGTTAGAACAATAAAAGTTAATTAAAAAATGTTTAAAAATATATGTTTGGAAAAGTTGTGAAGAATATAAATAAATACATTAATATATACTTCCAAATTTACGAGGACTTAGGCCAAAAATCGGTAATTCCTATGCAAGTTAAGCTTGCAGAAGTTGTATACTTATGTAGACGGATAACGAATCCCAAAAGGCTGTGTTAAATGTGTTTTCGTTCAACCTTTTTCTGAAAAAACATTTTCTATGCATGCTTGTACCACGCCTATATTTGATTCGAACCATTTCGCGGAACTCATTTATAATTTAGAGATCAATGTTTCTCACCACCAGGTTACACACCTTTGGATGTATTTCTGATTAACTTTATCGACTGTTATTATTATGTATTATTTTTTAAATCGTGAAGGAAGGAAGGTGTCATAATTACTAGGAACTAACTAAACCGCAAGATTTCAGACTCTACAAATACGCCTAAGTCTTGACTAATGAGGTTAACCTGAGTTCTAAATCAGGGATATAGAAATAAAAATAGTGAGCCATGCTTTTGGCACATATAGGTCACTCGAACTTATCAATACCACGGCAACCGGAAGCAAGCGCTAAGCAGTTTTTCATTGCTTTTTTCCTAGGGAGTGCGGGGTCTAAACTTCATGTAACTTCTATTTTACTACTTCCATAATAAATGTTGCCAAATTAGTCCAACCGTATAAGGATAAAAAGCAATAAACATAGAATATATATAATAATACACATTCACAAACTGTCACCCTTACAATATTAGTATGATGTGCCGAAGTAAGACTCATCCACAAAGAATCTACATCGAAGTTTATCACTCTAAAGCAGACAGACTGAGGTAACAGGTACCTGCATTCTATAGGAGATTGCTGTTTTTGAAACACCTTTGAAATCCTCCGTTAAAGGTCTAAGAATCTACATATATGTAGTAATGTAGGTTTGTGTGCGCTTCAAAAACTTAAAAAGTTCTGTATTTATTGAGCTAAAATATTGTCACGTTGACATTGACAACCTTTAGATCGTCAGTTTTCTGGAGGAGGCACATAGAGTATATCGCTTATTTGTTCCATTTAATAAAAAATGTACATATTAATTGGAAAACATAAATTAATAATATTTTTCTATAAGTGACTGCGAAAAGGTTAACTGTGGTTGTAAAATAATAAATAAATAAATAAATATGTTCAGACATTTTAACACACAACGCCACCTAGTCCCAAACTAAGCAGAGCTTGTACTATGGGTGCTAGACAACTGATATTAATACTTATATACTTTTTTTTTTGTAAATACATACATATTATACATAGAAAACACCCAAACTCCGAAACAAACATTTGCAGATCATACAAACATTTGGTCCGACTCAGGAATCGAACCCGAGACCTCTTGCACAGCAGTCGCATTCGCTACCACTACGCCACAGAGGCAGTCAAATTATTATAATTTAATTTATGTTAATTAACTTTTTTTTTATCAAAATAAGATTCTTTCGGAATCAATCCATATGCTCAATGAGAAACAATAAACTTTGTTTTAAAGAAACGATATGTTATTGAAATCAAAATAGCGCTTACTAATTAGCTTATAAAATAATGTACTTGAAATTGTATTGATATTTTTATAGGTACCAATTAGACGCACTGACAATAAAAACAAAGTAAAATGAAAAGAAACATGTGGGTATATCTCGGATGATACCCAAGAGAGTCATCATAGCCATGTTCCATACCTGAGATACCTTTTTTTAAGATATTTGTAGAGTAACAAGAAAAAGCCCAAATATACAAGATACAATTAAATAGTGATATTAATTGATCATTGAACATTATGACTGTGATTGCTTTACGAAGAACAAAATCTTAGAAATACAAGCATAGCTAATACATTAAATGTAACCTTCGATGCAAAAATTTTTTTTTAAACAAATGCTTGGAATATTCTTTAAGATGATAAGCTTTGGTTAAAATTTTATATAAACAATGCGATGTACAGTACAGTATTGGGTACCTTGCAATTACAAGTATTGCGACTTCTAACCACCGACCGAAGGTTTTGGCCAAATGAATAATAATTACATTATTAAATGCGTCGTGGCGTCACCTCGTTAACTAAGTCACTCTCACTCACGTAAATTTCTCTAAGTTCGGAGCCAAGCTAAAATTTGCGTGAAAAATATTTAAAAAACATGCAATTATGCGCTTTAAAAGGCAATTTTGTACTTAACAGCAGATCACACCACAGATGTTTATAAGTCACTGCAGCCGCAATCATCATCAAAACGGGTGATACAGAGTGTCCAGCCTTTTTGCAGCTGACCGTACAAGTAACTAAGGCGCGGTATACTTGACCTACATGCCGAGATTTCCCTACGTGGATTGTATCTGTTTTGTATGCAAAAATCTTGTGTGTTGATGCACTATTTACAAAAAGAGATCAAGAAACTTCAGTCCTGATTGTTAGTAAACTTAACTTTCATTCAGAAGGGTTTTTTGTGCGCAATTAAGTTTCATGCAGTATAATTATTATATTAATATTATTGTAACTGTTATTGTTATTACTGTAATAAACTATGAGGATGGGTTAGACATCCCGTAAATATGGGAGTGTGTGGGAACATCTCCGTGTGATGTCAAATGTACAAAAAACGTTGTTTTTATGTTTTTAGAGTTCCGTACCTCAAAAGGAAAAACCTTATAGGATCACTTTGTTGTCCGTCTATCTGTTTATAAAGATCCTTTTTCTCAGGAACGCATGGAGTTCTCAATTGAATGATCAAATTCATGTCAAATACTCAGTTCTACTGTACTCATAATCTAGAAATTTGGTATGAAACAACGTCCTTTAGCACAGATAAAGTAAACATTGCAAAAATATATTTTAGTTATGTCATAAAATAAGATGTTTATGCTGCAAATTGTCTACACTCTCAAGGGAATCAAAACCTACACGGTACTTCCCGTGGAGTCAGAATCTTGAAATTTGGTTAGAAGTAACGTCTTATAGCAGAGATAAAGAAAAAGTCACGAACACCATAAATTTTTAGTTACATCATATAGTATACCTACAGGTTTGTCTCAGGTCACACACACAGGTCAGCCTTTGTTGTACGAATCCGACTCGCACTTAACCGGTTTTTTTATGTATAACCACGCATAACTTTTTACAGAGTAGCCCGATTTTAATAAGTCTTTTTATTAGACAGGATATAGGTATCTCGAAATTGGTCCCATGTAATTTTTTTTAAATGTTTTATTTGCTAAAATGACTCTGCCCTGCCTGATGGAAAGCATGAGCAATCCAAGAATGATGTTCACCGTCCTCAATGCGAAGAAGGAAAATTCGGCATGGTGACCCTCATTATAAAAGCCTGGTGAGATGCTTTTTCACGCCCCGCTTAAAAGACCGGGGGTTATAGGATTATAGGAAGCACCGAAGCGATGAGTATGAGAAGTCTTCCACTATAAATCGGTGACCTCCAAGGCCGGCACATGTTTTTCTGTAGAGGAAGGGAGAGGGGGGGATCAGCTGGAAGAGCTCTTCAGAACTCTATGCAACTGCAGGGGCTCAAGGGACTCAAGGTGGCTTCAGGACTATCGACAATACGGATTGCTCGCCGCTGCAACGGATCGAGAACGTCGAAAAGATACTGCGCGGCACCATCGCGAAGATGCGAACAGTATTCCACGCACGAGCGCACTTGGGTCTTTTAAAGAAGACGCAGATGCTCGGACAAGAAGAACCGTCTCACCTTGTTCAAAACACCTAGCTCCCGCGGGGCCCCTTTATTGACACTCAACGAATTCGCGGGGGTTGACGTCTTAAAACATAAATAAATACATAACATTATAATAGGCACATTACATTACAACAATTATCAGACCTAAACGATGAGCATATTAGTCTTCACTCTCTTGTGAAAGTCGCTGTTTTATCCACACTAATATAATTGTATAAAGCTGAAAAGTTTATTTGTTTACTTGAACGAGCTAATTTCAGGAACCCATTTATCGATGAAGGCTATATATAATCACGCTGAAACCAAAGGAAGCGGAGCACCAGTCAAGAATGTTTCAAAAAACGGAGTAAAATTATCACGCTACAGACAATAGGAGACGCAAACAAGGTTGCGTAGGTCAGCTAGACTTTCTTCGCGCTGATCTAAACTCTCCTGTGAACGTGTTAATACAATTCTCTTTCTATTTGCTACCAACCTTCTCTCTTTCTCATTATTAGATTCTTCTGAACATCTTTTACTCATTAGAGCACCGTTTTTTGTATATTCTATATTGGTAAAATATATAATTGTATTTATACTCATTCAGACAGAAATATATAAAGCAATTCCATTCGTATACATATTTTTATTTTAAGCGGTGAATAGAGCATAAAAGTTTTAATGTTCTTCACTTCCAATATTTGCCTTCTATATTTATGAAGATTACATTTTAATATATCTTTAAAAGTAAATCGGTCAATCTCAAAGCAAACATTTAGTATTGGAATAAAACTTAATAAGACTCAGGCTTTTTATTAAGTAATACTCAGGATTATGTGATCACATTTTTCTTAGAACCATGTTCTGAACATACTCCCATTTGATCGTATTTATATAAAAAGTATATTAGGGCTTACGGCAAAATTCCATTTTTTTAACAAGTAACGATTTTATTTGGGCTATGAAAGATTATTTGCTGGTCTGAACTTTATTTAATATGAAGGAATAACGGCAACTGTGATTAGCCATACCTACTGTTCTGTTGCACGCAAAACCAATCTTGTTAATCTCTGTTAATATGTTTCAAAACCATGGCTGTTGGAAAATAATTCGACAAATAATGAGATCTTGTGGTGAGATGTTTCTTAGGTTTTATATAATAATAATAATTTAATAATAAAATCATTTAATTATTTTTAAAACACGTCCAACCCACGAAAAAGTCTTTGTCTAATAATCGTAATTTTTTTAAATGTTTAATTGCAAATTATTGGTAAATGTTAGTTTCATCATCATCAGCCTATCGCAGTCCACTGCTGGATTTTTTAATTGAATTGGAGAGGCCTATGTCCAGGCCTCTCCAATTTCACGCCACTTAATTCGATCTATGGCTTTTCGCATTCAGCTCCTGCCAGCCGTCTTGCGCTAATCATCGCTCCACCTTGCTTGTGGACGTCAAGCGACAGGATCATCTTAGAAACACAGAGCTGCATTTCAAAACTAAAGATGCGGATGTGGTCAAGAAGACTACCAGGTTAAAATGTGATTAGGCCGGCAACGTATGTCGTATGAATCCGGACCGGTGGGCCTAGGTCGTCGAACTCTGAGAGCCTCAGGGTTGACGCCGACGACGAGGCAAACCCCGTAAAAGATAGCGTGATGATCTTGACGCCTCGAATAGAGAGAAGTGGCTTGTTGCAGGGGGTCTTCGGCAAGCTGCGCGGGACAAAATATGATCTTAAAAAAACAAGAAGAAACCAAGCTTAGCCGAGTGCTAGGAACCATTACTTTTTTGAAATGGATCTTTTAAAGAGTTCTTAAATCAAAATAAAAAATTCTGATTTGTATCAGTATTTTTCTTATGGAAAGGAAGAAAAGGATAGATTTTAGGTGTCTGAGCACTTAAATTCATTAAAATAATCTGAAAAGATATGTGAATTCGAAACCAGACTTGTAATTAGAGTACCACAATAGTTTGCACGTTAATTGTCATGTTTTTGAGAGTTCAGGTATCAGGTATTTTTTGTTCTAACACAGGCTATTCTATAGCCTAGCTATGAGAATTACCCTTAGTCAAAATATTACTGTAAACTTAAAATTGTAACGTTAACTATTTATAAGTCTCAAAATTGTGTAAAATTTATTTCATTTCTGTTAATATTATTATTATTATTTGAGTCTAGTTAAAATGTAACATGCTGTAGTATACGTGTTTATTGAAAGCGAAACTTGAAAGTTCAGAGTCCAGGTGTGCTACTTATACAAAAAGAACTGGAGCATCTCCAAAAATTTAAGGATTCATTATTTTTCCGTTTCGTAAGAGTGGTTATGGTCTATAGCGGCTGGGTCAAGTAGATTTCAATCTTCATAAGTAACGTTCGCGACTTTTCAAGTTGAGGTCTCTCAAGACGTAAACGATATAAATTGATAATGAAATAACTCATACTAATTATATCCAGTTTAAAATGACATAAAAGATTAACTAAGGCCAGGCTTCAATAAATAATATCAGCTAGACTGGAGTGATACCATAGCCTTATGAAAATGTTTAGTATCCAAATTAAACAGAATTTGTATTATGAAAACCAAATAGACTGAAAGACTACTTACAAACCGCCGTAACAAATATTAACGAATCATACAAACACATTTGATCCGACTTGAGAATGTAACCCGAGACCTTAGTACAGCAGTTGGATATGTTACCACTGCGCTATCTAGTTGTCGTAAAACTATTATATTGTTGCTTTCACCAGGTGAGTAACATTGGGCCACTTTTTCCGTCTGATTTGGTTTGGTGGACTACTCAAGGGGTCCCAGAGCTCTTAAAGAGCTCCAGTTTTCTCCAGCTCAGTTCAGAGGTCTCGTCTCTTATACTACTGTAGTATTGATTTTCATGTCAACTGTTTGTTCATTAAAGGAAGTTTACATCTATAAATGTGCGAAAAAAGTAATGCATTTCTAACATAGGTGAAAATACGATTTTATTAATAAAATATTAAACAGGAGAATGTGCGAAAAAGCCTGGTACCAGTACCAGACCATTATTATAATATGTATATGTTGCATATGATACTCAGTACGTAATTTTTGTTTAGGTGGTTTGAAATTGAAATTTAAGTGTGGTTCAATATACGAGTGTGAGAATGAAGTTTTAACCTCTCCGAGGCAACGATTTTAATAAATAAGTAGCAGTTACCCATTCAAGGACCAACCGCGTAGAGGGTTGTTTAACTAAATAAATCGAACTATAAAGTAAGCAAACGAGTTTAGTAACAATCTATTTTTTATATTCTATATAACAGGATTCTTAATATGAAAGTAGTAAGGTTAATTACTTGTTGTTATGAATTCTAATTTATTATAATGTTATTTCATTACATATTACTACAAAAAATTTAAATTAATAATGTGTTTGCATACAAAATGAAGTTTCAAACATATAAGTCTTGAACTAATATAATGATAATATTAAAAAAAAAAATTAACTTTAACTTTAGATCGAACGACTTCAACATATTCAGTAGATTCAATTTGGTAAGGCGTCCACGCTCTGCGTCTAGTCACGTATTCCGCCTACCAAGCATGTCTGATTCAAGACCAACATAAGTTTCTGATGTAAATAAAATGAGATAGTTTACAAAATACTCTTCGGTTACCCAGACATGTACCATGAAGAAGGAAATTTATTTCAGTTTTTACCATCGTAATGTTCACTACTGTTGGTAGGTATAGTAGTGACTTTTTACGTCAGAGTGAGAAAAAGAGTAGACGAATCACCTGATGGATGATCAAAATGACTGCCGCCGCCTTAAAAGCCTAAGTTTGCGAAGATAGTTTATTGGATTCAAATATGGTACATTATAGAGAGCTTAGGGCTAAGTTTCAGATCTTCATGTATGGCTTACTGAATTCAGCATGCAAATATACAATAGTTACAAATATACAAAATAGATTTGTTACTATTTAGGTCAAAGTGTAAATATGCAATTCAACAACAACATTAAACGGTCGACTGCTGAACATAAGCCTTTCCTTTGAAAGGAGATTTTGGTCTATTACACCTCACTGGCCAAACGGGTTTGTATAAAGGTGATTTTAAGTTTTCTTTCTCTCTGTATTGCTATTATCCTGTCTAGTTTGTCCCTTAACGATACCCACAGGAAGAATATGGGCGACAGCATTCCATATTCTTGATTTGTCAGCACACAGACATCGACGTTATACCATTACACAACAATAATTCAAAATACTTATGAGACTTAAATATTCTCTTAGAGTTATTATTAGATCCATGAAATTTAAGATTGCTTCGTATTTTAAGTATTGTCAAAAAAGAAAATCTTTACATATCTACCACAAAATGAAAATAAATAAAATTATGAAGGCACCCAGCTTCAATATAAATTGAAAGATTTTCCATTATAGAAATTTAAATAAGAGACATGAATTATATATTGAGTTAGGGCTGCCAACTCTAAAATTTGGAAACTAGAACAACTGCAATTTACCCGGATTTTAAATTCCAAAACACGGACACGCTAACTTTTTTTATTAGGACAATATAGAAAACTAGTTCAATTGGTCCTAAATTATTTATTTTTAGAATAGTTTCAATTAAATTTAGTCACTTTTCAGACAGTTTTAAAAATAATCATAATGCAGTTTTCAGAAACCTTTTTAAATAACAGTATATTTTGTCAATATTAAATTATTGTTATTAGGATCAATTCGTTATAATTATTGCTAATTAAGATGAAAAAAAACTTAAAGTTACAACTTATAAGGCAAAATTTTAACATTCAGAAAAAATTGCAGAAGTCCAGGAAAATCCGGACAAATAATAGCCCTTTTTTTTTTTTTTTTTTTTT
>PKRV01000055.1:1362032-1605969 GCA_003709505.1 Hyphantria cunea
AAGGACACCACCGCGTCCCAGGACTCCTCGCCGTCGACCATAGAACGAACTACGGCCGGCAGCGAGAGGTCACTGCCTACTACAGAGATGAGCGCACGGCGCGGCCCCTCCCAAGCGGCACACTCTGCCAGCGTATGCCACGCCGTATCCTCCCGACAGTCGACGCAGTGGTGACACTTAGCGTCCGGCTCCCTGCCTATGCGACACAGGAACCTCCCGAAGCAGCCATGCCCCGAGAGGATCTGCGTCAGATGGAACGAGAGGGAGCCGTGCCTTCTCCCGAGCCACAGGTCGAGCACTGGCCGAATGGCCTCGACAGTGACTAGCCCGGCGGAAGGGCTTGAAAGCCTGTCCCGCCATTCCACCACGAGGACCTCGCGTAGCTGTGACCGACGCAGCTCGATAACTCGCTGCGTCAGTCTTTCACCGCGGGCCCGCGCGTCCTCACGCCACCAATGTAACGACGCGAGGACTTTTGCCTCCAGGTCCCAGGGCGGAGATCCGGCCAGCACACAAGCCGCCTCATAGGAGATCGTGCGATAACCCCTAATGACTCTGACGGCCATCACCCTCTGCGGCTTCCGCAGAACGGTGATTGAACCGGCCGTCAGGTCAGCCACCCAACAAATAATAGCCCTATGTTATATCTACCGGTGAACGTTACGGTGACAGACACTTAATATTTATTTATTAAGTACTAGTTGTTGCCTATGGTTTCACTCGCGTGTATGTAAGTTATCGCGGTAAATAGCAGCCTCTCTCTTGAGAGTGTGTAGCCATTTAGCTGTGAAAGTGTAACGCCCCTCCATCCCTGCGCCGTGCTCCCTCATAGTAGGCGCTTAATGGCGCTTCATTTCATTCAATCTTATCGTGATGATTTTTCAACTATTTGCTAAAATTCAGTCAGAGACAAAGTTCATCTACATTAATTACTGAAAGTCAAAAATGTTAAAATTTTGATAAGAATTCCGAAATGTGCAAGAAAAGTTTTATATTTGTGTTTATGGCTCACTATTCAGTATATACTGGCTTTCATATAAAAGACAGATGCTATCGTCGACTTTTTTTTAGAACAATTTAAGAAAAATAATCCCACCGTTCATTATTGTTATGTAACTCCATACGGTTTAAAAGTGTACGTCAAGATAGTTCTTCAGACTGCTAGAATTTTAACGACTTTGATACTTATCGTTATTATTTCAATAGATTTCTTTTAATAAATCTCAATCCATGTGTTATTCTGATATACCTATAAGCTATATTATTGCAAAGTTTCATACCAATCCATTCTGAGTTTTTCTTGAAAGAGTAACAAACATCCAAACATCCTCACAAACTGACGCATTTAAACTAAGTGAATTGTAACCCCGTGGTTGGTTAAGTTGTGTTTTGTTGAATTATACGCTTGTAACGCAGTCCGTCAGCTCGTCACCTTCCCTCTGTAAAGTTTCAGGTTCACCTTCTGGACGCGTTGCTGCTTAACCTGATCGCCGCCTACAGACTCCCTACCGTCTGTGAAGTTTTAAGTTCACCTTTAGACGCCGCGCTGCTTACGAGCTCGTCACCTACAGGCGTTCTACTGGTGCGAATGCTTATAGGAGCGCACGATTCAGATTTCTTGTCTGGTCGGCCTTTTCCTATAATATTTGTATTTAGGGAATCGAACCCTATTTGTGGAATAAATTTTATTTGATACGGTCTTAACAGTTTTATTTTTTAGTAAGTAATTACGTACAGACGTAACAAGGGTCTTTACCCCGGTTGAAGCCAATAGTATCTCTAAGGTTAAAAAACATATAATAATTGGAAAGGAACCTCATGACTGCTCCTACGCTTATAACACGCGATGATGTCAACTAGTAAATTCCATGCCAAGCTGTTCGGTTTTGCTTCCACACTTGGGTATCTTTTGTTTAACTGGGATGGATCTAGTGTATTGTCAATATCATTGCGCCGATGTAGGCGGAGAGTCTGTCTACTAGAAATTGGTGCCTGCCGCGTTTAGAAGATTATAGCGTATGTGGCATACAACATCGGATGCAGATCTATGGTGTACAGTTCAGTGCCGGGTAGGTGGTAGCATTGAATCATATCTGTAGAGGTACATGAATACTATGAGGTGACTCTCAGCTATACAATGTTCAAGCAAAAATTTAGGTCGTCAAAGAGTTAAAGTTGCACTGTGTTTTAAACTTAATAGCGTGATGGTTAATTCGTCTTTTTCTCAAGACCGTTCAAAATCAAAAACCAAAACATGACAGTAGCACAAAGAATCTTAAATGGCCTCAATCCTTGAATAACCATAAGTCACTCAAAAACCTCATTTCACTTTAAAGAGGTAATTCGTTGACGGATTCGTATTCGGTGAGCCACTAAATTCGGGTGGGCTATATAAAGAAAATGACACAATGTTAATTTCCAACTTGATTGTATTTTAGGGTAGCTAATAACCTTTTATGAGTGTATAAAGTTATTTTAAAGCTGTGACATTTGTGTCTTTATGATATGCTGTAATAATCTAATCATCCATAATGATATTTTTTGTTCGCTTAGATCGTTTCAATTTTTATCGCACTGTAGCTCAAGCTGAACCAAATTTCGTAGAAGACATGTCTGTATTTATACTTACTAATTGTTATACTCTAGCTAGTTCAGTCTTGTAATTTCTTAACGTTACGGCTACTGAGAATCATCAATATGTTTAAAATGTAAACAAGTAATTTGCGCGATATACTGTAATATTTTATTTTAGTTCATTGATTTGTACCACCCCGATTATTATAGCTACTATATATTTCTGGAATTGTTCAATTAAATTAATTCTTTTCTTTCTTTATCGAACTTTCGTGATCGTATCAAAGATACAAAAGTTATTAACGCAACATTTAAAGAAATAAAATAAATAAATATCTTTTCGGACATCTAACACACAATCATCTTGGTCCCAAATTAAGAAAAGCTTGTATTATGAGCACTAGCCGATGATGACTTACCGTTAAGTAAATATTATACAGAAGAATTCCTAATTTTAAAGAATAGAATCGTCCTACAAAAGTTATGGTACATAGGAGCCATCTTTTTGACAAAAGCAAAGATTTGAAGGGCCTAAATTGAGTAAAACTTTTGCATGAGAGAGAATTCGCCGGGACGACTCGAGTGTAATACTCGTACTCACATTCACTCACACAATCCACACTAGAGCTTATATAATAATTTAAAAATAACGATTCAGGTTGAATAAAATTGTCGCTATTTATAATTGACCTCTATCGACATTTAAACCTAATTATTCGAGCAATTAAGTAAACCAAATATTTTAAACTACTTTCAGAAGGAACGGTGGTTTAGTAATTTCGGTATCAGTCACTTCACATATGGACGGTCTTTTGTTACTATTTCTACTATAGTTTAAAATTGTATTCTCCTTAAGGTCAATATAGCCCATCGTCTGCTGTGTCAGTCTTAAAAATTAAGTGGACTTAAACCTGTACGTTACATACTCGATGCTCTATTTGTGTCAGACTATGATCATCGCAGATATGAACATCATCCATATAAAAGTAATTATTTTACTAACAAAGGTCCTTGCAAAACATAGAGTTAAGTTGATAATATGCTATATCACTTTAAAATAAACAATATATTTTTAGAGGTAAACTACACCCTTAACTGTATACGCCTATGTTAGTTGTGGAGCTCTGGCGCAGTTACTTAAGAATAAAAATACAACATCATATAAATCGCTACTTCTTATATGGCTGTGATTATCAAAATTATTGATATTCTTGATGAGAAAAGAAGTCATAGGTATTAGCTTTTTTTAATGCCTATAAGAATGTTTGAAAAAAAAATGAAAACGAATGCGAAAAACAAATGTGTAAGAATAAGCACACTATGCATTTAACTAGAAATACTAGTATAGTGTTGCATTTCTATTTTGAATTAAGGTCAAGTAGTTTAAAGTGAATGTTAGGCGAGCCAGAATTTTGTATTTAATTTTTAATTCTCTAGAATTATCGAATAAGTGCGTATAAAATAGGTAATATAAGATAAAGGTGAAAATAAAAGAAAGAGATCTAGGTAGTCAAATTCGTCTTGGAAGCCCTTAGAGAGTTCATAAGCAACCAGTAGGATAGGATAAAGTGTTGTGTCGCGTCCCTTGCAACTACTTTCATGCATAGAAACGGACTCCCGGACGGACAAATTCATCTTATAAGGGTTCCGTTTGGCTTGCTGACATTTTGATACAGACTTTATAACTTCGTAAGTGATTCCGCTTTTATAAATGTTTCCTTTTTATATAGTGGTTTACTAAATAAAAACGTTTGGGGTATTGAACCCCAATGAATAAACTAGTTTACTAAACTCGTCTCATGTCATCTGTTGTGTAAAAATGTATCCGCATATAATATCCGAATTTATTAGCGAACAGTCGTGAGCAATTTGAGTTTTACCGCTCGTCCATTATAATTATGAGCTATTAAGCCATGTAATGGTTTTGAGTGGACCTCCACTCGTCTGGATAATGAGGTTTGGCGTTTCATTCCGCGCTCTTCAAATGATGACGATATTGTGTACCAATTGAGTGAATATAATGAAATAAATTTATGTGAAAATGTATAATAACGTAGATTGTCCAGTCTAAAATGAACTATGAGTATGTCAGATATGGGCCTAGTAGAAATAGTTTAGTATTCGACTTAAATTTGAAAGAAGCCAACGCTGTATGAATGAATCATAAAATTCTATCACAACCAAATGGCGATGATGCAGAAGTTTTGTTCTTTTATTCATGTCGATTGTGTTAAA
Source organism: Hyphantria cunea (assembly GCA_003709505.1). Taxonomy (NCBI): domain Eukaryota; kingdom Metazoa; phylum Arthropoda; class Insecta; order Lepidoptera; family Erebidae; genus Hyphantria; species Hyphantria cunea. Next base: position 1,366,842 of record PKRV01000055.1, read on the forward strand.
AAGATGTGTGTATTGCAGTGTACGTTTTAGGGTATGGTAAAACTGGCCGGCGTAAGCTGAATTCTCTATACAAATTGAATACCAAAATAATTAGCAGTTTGAACCTGTTTCCACCGGATTATATTGATATCCAGATTTATGATAGCAGTATTTATCACGCTCCTATTGCCTTTTTATAAAAAAAAACTTACCAACTAAAAATCTGCAAAATTTAATATGATTCTACTCTACTTTAAAGTTAAATCGAATTTAATTATAAATACCAAAATCCGCGTTTTTAGGTAAATGTTATTAAGGTCGAAAATTTTTTGCAACTGTATTTTTTATTTGCATTTTTTATAGATCTTTATTTGCTTTTCTACGATTTTTTTTTGTTTTTGATAGTGTCTAATAATTATATTAAAATAGTTTCATGGAATTTATATATTTTTAATATCGATAACGGATGTTACCTAAATGGTAGGGTTGCCTACAGGAATAGGGTGTTCTTTGTGATTAGTCTGGGGTAACTACTGAGTGAACCACGAGGAAGGCGTCACAATGACCTATATATTGTGTTTTTAATAACAGGGCCAGATCTCGAGATATTCTCGTATGTTGAGAAATAGGCGCGGTAAAAATAAATCCAAATAATGCATAACTGGACTTTATGTTCATTAAAGATTCCTTAAAGTAACCGACAAAATGAAGTAAAGAATGAACACACGTTATTTTACTAATGAAACCTAGCTGAGCCCCTCGGTATTAATTCTCCTTATCCCATAATAGTATTAATTATATTTCGTACATCTGACACATAAGTGTCAGATATCCGAAATATTATTATTAACGCCATCGAGTCCCAAATTAAGCAAAGCTTGTATTATGAGTAGTAAACAACTGATAGAAATACATATATACTTTTTTGTAAATACATACAAATTGTATATACAAGAAAACGCTAAACATATTTGCAGATCATTAGAGCCGAACTGGAAATCGAACCTGTGACCTCAAGCATAGCAGGTGCATTCATTACCACTGCGCACACCGAGACAATCAAATGTCTGACTCGCGTCGTATGAAAGTCGATATGAATAACAATCCACTCACACACACACACACACACACACACACACACACACTCACACACACTCACACACACACACACACACTCACACACAGTGGCTCACTCGGCGGATACATTATTATTTGTCAAGCAATTCTAAACAAATTTCAACTTGCAGTTGCGAGCGTCGTACGCCGGATTCTTAAATTATGCGTAAAAGTAAAAAAAAGAGGTTAAAAAAGAACTATTTTGTCTGATTCATTAAATCTTCTTCTTCCCATTGGGGGTCGGCTACTAGTTCAACCAGTTTTATATGTGTATCCGTTTCCACGGAGTGACTGGCATAGCATATCCACTTTTCTTTGCTAATCAAAAATCCCTATTGAAATATCCATAGTAAATTTTGATTCACTTCCAAAACTCCAGCTTTCACAGTACAAGCTCTGCTTAGTTTGGGACTAGATGGAGTTCGATGAATCAGATTGTTGAATCTGTATCAGATTGCCGAAAATATTTTATATTATTGTAAAATATATATTGCAGCTTTCTGCGTCTTTATCGATCCCGAGAAGACCTATGATCGAGTGGTGAGGGACGATTTGTGGTCAACATTGTAAATGTATGGTGTAGACGGCCAGATGGTGCGGGTTCTTAGAATTCTCTTTTGAGAATTCTGGAGCCTAGCATAAATAGGGCCTACACAGTTTGGTTTGACATCTCGAGAGGTGTCAGAAAGGGTTCAAATCAAATCAAAAATCAAAAATGTTTATTGGCACTGCAAAAATTACACATACGTGTCTCTTGGCCTCCAAACTAAGTATAAACTTGTAATATGGAAGCCAAGATGATTCCCTCTCGTAATTATACATGGGATGTGTAGCGACTCCTTGGCTGGTCAACTTATTCATGGATAGTTATTTGATGGATTTGAAATATTCTAAATTAAAATTGAGAATGGGAGAGTTATCAATCAAATGCTTTCTCTATGCTTATGACATGGTACTACTTGCGTCGACGGCGGAGGAGTTGCATGATATGGTAACACTTATGAGTGAGGGATTTAAAACAAAAGATATGAAAATTTATGTTATAATATTATAAAACCAAAGTAATGATTTTTGAACAGGAAAATAGTATGACTGACTTGAATATTACGATTGAAGATACGAGAGTAGAGTAAGTGAGGGAGTTTGTATATTTATCTTTGCATAACGCCCCAACACTTATGTATCTTGGGAACGGCAGAAGAGGCACGAAAGTAAAATAAATGCTGTGGAGATGCGGTCCCTAAGAAGTGAAAATTAGTAATAGAGTCAGGATTAAAGTTACAAGCGATCGCTGTGAATTGAAAGGATATGAGTGACAAAGATTGAAAATATGCACTTCGATGGTTTTTCCGTTTAGAGAGGATGGATGATAGAAGATTTACGAAAGGAATTCATAGGCGAATGTGTGTGGAAGTGTCGGAAGAGGTCATCCACTGTCAACAACTAACCGACCAAATTGGTGATGTTCTGAAAAAGGGTAATGTAAAGTGCACCAAGAACCGACGAGCATGCATGTAGCGATTAATCAATGTGGACGAAGTAAAAGAGGTGTATCAGGTCAGTAGTGTATTATTATTAGTGGAGATCAATTGTCTCTGCTTACCCCTCTGGGAAAAAGGCGTGACTGTATGTATATAAGTATATTACATAAAAAAACGAAAAAAAAAATTAAATCGATATTTATGTATAAGCTTACTCATGTATTTAGTACAAGAGCAACATTTTATTGACGGATCAGGAAAATCCTAAACGAATGATTTTAATTTCAAAAATATTCTTCTTCTTTTGATGAGAGTGCAACCAGCCGGATCAGCTACTTCTGCCAATATCAAGTATTTAAAGTCTTCAATTCTAAGTCTTCGAGTCTTCAAGTCTTCGTCGTGATGGAATTAATGATTAAAAATATAAAATATGTGGATGACCTGAAATGGGGACTGACTTTCGCAAAAACGTCTCAAAAATATTGTGGATGCCATCTTGTTGACATAAATGACAACAAGTATATAACAAATATATAAAGTAAATGGATGACATATGTCATCCATTTACTTTATATATTTCATTACAATCTTAAAGTTAAAATAGCTTTTTAACGTAATGTCCTAAAATCCTGGGAACTTACAATGTTACTGTCGGTGATATTAGCAGCCAAACAAATACAAAAACAATCCCTAGCATGAGATATGCAAGACGGTATAAAAATCCCAAACAAATCTGCCATTGTCCTTTCCTATAGTGAAATCACCCTCAATGGAAAGCTATTCGGAGGGTCTATACAGACCAAGAGAACACCATCTCAATCTGTTAAGCAAGCATCTTGTCTATCTGAAGTGATACAAAAAGTGGCAATCTCAATTTATATTTAAATTTTCTTTCTAGAAATATTAACTTAATACTCTGAATATGCAGTATTTATGACTCAATAAAATCTATAGTAGCACGTGTGATAAAAACATATTAACAACCTTTGTAACAGTTGTTTGGAGTTTTTTGGAAGTGTTAATTATTACTGAAACATTACCCAATATGTTATTATTTACGTAACAAGAATAAATCTACAACATCTAAAATGTAGAGAAACGTTACCACGCACATGGGTATATTACTCATGTATGTAGAAGCATTTCCCTTAATGATACAGAAATGGGTAGCCATGAAGGCATTCATCAGTATCCTCAAGACCGAATCTTTCTTTAAATCTATCACTTAAAGTAACGTAATTACTTTCGATAAACTCCAACGAGGTGAAACTTGAAGTATGTAATCGGCAAGCATTTGTCACCTACGTTTGCTCTGCTCGCTTGCTGAAAAATTAAGATATTAAAAATACAAAGAGCTGTATTTGTATCTGTGTTGTACAGCATTATAGCACATCCTTTTTTTCGTATACAAAACTTTCACATCAACCATTTAACTAATGCCAAGTTAAATTTCGTGGTAATCCGTTGACAATATAATCGCGTTGTAAATATAATCAAATTAATATATTGAAAATACTACGAGAGGGTATCGGTGACTATTAAAACCATATAACAAGTGGTATCATTTGTTACCAACCATATCACTTTTTTCAAGAAGCACTCGGTGGCTAATTGGAGATGATGAATATCTGCAGAGTCGAGATCATTGCGGGTATTATATTCCGAGACATCTAATAATTTTAATAATTTGAGAATGAACTACAAATAGTAAGTTTTATTGCAATGACACTGGTTTATTTTACTTTTCTCTTAATTCTGCATAAGAATATGTAAAAAGTTTTACTCTATTCCATAACTTATCTACCTAAACATTGGAGTGATTGATTACATTAATAAAAAAGAAAAATCATCGTTTTAAATATCACCTCAGTTCACAAAACAAGCAAGGTAATATTATTACAACATATGTTTTGCTATTAAACTTTTGAAATGCTGTCAATACGAAACTTGCTGTTAATTCGCCTTGATTCTCTTTCACCCCTGACGATAAGGAGAAAGTATTTAAGGCTTTTGGGGTGAGGGGTTGTTTGTGCAAACCAAAACACATATATCTCCAAACTGAAACTTCTAGTACGATTTTGATGTGGTTTTCAGTGATGGATTTAAGACTTTTTGGTGCATATTTTTAAATAGATATTATGGTGATGATTCACCCGATGGCACTGCGTTAAAAATTTGTTTGTGCAAAATAAAAACCTCTACTCCAATTTTTTATTCGGTTTTTAGTAATAGGGCTTTATACTTATATGATTACCGTTAAAGAAACTATATCGATATGTAGGTAGATTAATATGCACAGTACCTATGCTCTCTTCAAAGTTTATTGTAATAGATGTGAAAAAGGAAAGCGATTAATTTCACTACATTTAGAGAGATAAGAAAATAGTCGTTTAAGAATTCTAGAGCTTCCGGCTCTACTATCAAACTTAAACAATGAGTGTTAGTTATCAAACGATTATGGGATCCGATATTACTAGAACGCAAAATACGTGTTCTGTCTTATCATGATGGGTCTTTCTTAAGTAATGTATTTTCATTCTAATTTATGTGACTTTTTTATTTTTAAGTTATAGACTTAGAATACATTATATAGAAAATTATTTTCCTAAATTAAGAGTAGGAATTTCAATTCAATATAATTTGCAGCTCCACTTGCAGTCTGTGTTCGTTCAATACATATTTTAGCAAGCAATCGAAATGATGAAATCTCAAAAATATGAGGTGAACCTGTACAAATTTATATCATCCACGTCATCAAAATATAAATATATAGTCACAAGTTAACCAATATTTTGCTCAGTTCAAGTTGTGAGAACTGTTTATACTCGAAAATGAAATTACTAAACAAACTAATTCTTCTCGTGAACCCAGATTTGTCATTGACATATCCCATAAACTTTTAGGTGTCGTAACATTCTTTATGTGCACGTAGATAGACGGGTCCATCATCAAAATCATTTTTGCTTTTGTTCTGGCTCCTTTCCTCTTCGGCTTCTATAGCTGGTTGGTTCGGCTACATACATTTTACATGATACATTTTAGCATACCTTCCACCGCTAGGACTTATTCTACTGTCAAACACCATTCACTGCGGTTATCGCAGCCTTTCAGCTTAGGCACATTCATTATATAGTTCTGACTTGTGGCCATATTGTTTGTGAATCGACGAAAGCCACGAGGCACTTTATAATTTGCTTTAAGTGTATGATATTGTTCAACACTTTAACAATAATATAATAACTGTAAGTCCACACAGAAAATACAATTTTTATCACTGTACGAGCAAAGTCGTACATTTGATGTGATAGAATAATAGATATGAAAAGTTAGCAAAATTAGCTTATATCATCGTATTTGTTCTGCACTTATGTTACATTATGCACTTTCTTTAAACACATATTTTTGTACATTATTTAGTAGGAGTAAAACCATCATTCGGTAAAGTTGTCTACTCATTTACCAAACCAACTATCAGTAATGTTAGGGAAACTACCCCCACATTAATGGTCCTTCCAGTGTAACCGTAACACGAGACTATAACGCGAGTGTTCAATCAAGAATATTTCGTGCTTCCGGTTACGGACCTATCAACGAACCTGCGGAAACGAGCAGCGTCACTTCTCCCTAGGAGCAGCCCCAGGAATAAGCACAGCAGTACACATACAGTGTGTTTTGCATCCAGCAGTATCAAAGTACGATCTTTCCTTTTTTACCAAAATTCATGAGCCAAACAATGGAGAACCTTGCAGAAAATCAACTTCAAATCATAGCCATGAAGCAGTTCATAGTTAATTTTAAGAAGACTGGATATGAACGTAGAACTGCAGACTATATCAAGCGGCGTCTGGAGACTTTAGATGCCTACTGGCAAGAATTTCAGACGAATCATGTTACTTTGAGTGGTTTTAGAGACGAATCTTTAGAGTATTTCGCTAAATACCGCTATCATCAAGCAAGAGAATTTTACTTATCAACTCGCGAGCACATAAAACAAACGGCTATAACACCGGTTTTGAGACCCAGTCTTGAACATAGTTAAAAAACTTATCTACTGCGAGAGATTTATATAGAGCTGGGCCCATAACATGTAACAAAACGACGTGTTCGGTTGACAATGAACGAGAGAGAGTTTTATTAAAAGCGTTTATATAGGTGATATTACTGTGCAATGAGTGGTGCTATTACATATTTTGATTTAAAAAAACAGAATTTCTATCTCTTACAACACCTACTACTCTGAGTTAGAGTGTTGTAAGTTTTTAGTCTATATTGTTGAGAAGTATGAACGCCTACGCTAACTTATATGGCAATACACATGATGCGATCACCAACCCGCCAGCCCAGCATGGTGATTATGGGCAAATCCCTCCATGAATAAGCAACAAAAGCCACGGCCCCCAGTTCTCGATAATCCCGCTATTCCTGGTCATGGTGGCGACCACGGTTACAGCAGGACAGGGGGTGCTAAGAATCACCGGGTCACGGGAGGCCACCACAAACGACTGACCCTGGCAACGTTTAAGTAAGTGGCGTGAAATTGGAGATGCCAATGTCCAGCAGTGGACTGCGATAGGCTGATGATGATAATGATGATGATGACACATGATGCGTAAGTCTGCTGTAAATATAGCAGAGGCGTTAGTTCCCATAAACTTAAGACGAGTCTGGGACGGTATTTGGCTCGTCAGATTTCTGGCTCTTTGGAAAATATTTTTGAATATTATACTTAATGATAATGATATATGATCTGATATTATGATTTTTCATCTTTGATACTAGCTAACTGTAAAACGGCCCTGCTTTCAGCTTAGCGAGTATCTATTACTTTATAAGTATATGTTAGACTACCGATCCTAAAAAAATATCTCTCCTAAAATGACGCAAGTCTGGGCTGACTGGGATCTTGGACTTAATACTATTGACAAATTTGATGATTTTAACTCGTGTTTTTTTTAACCCTTTTTTAAGACAACATAAAAAAACAAAATGTGTATTTTCTCTGGCACTGTAAGTCAAACCGCTGCAAAGTCAATATTCTGAATTTATAAAAATATACCCACTACGGGTGATGGAACTACATTGAAAAACTCGTTTACTTTACTTTTCTTTCTTTATTTACATGTAGTAAGTACCCGCTTCAAGAGCTTTAACTTTGATAATGACAGCACTTGCTTAAAGTTTGGATGCGATATCTGAGAAAGTTAATTAAGAACAAGATGGTTTATAGTTAAAATATCGCTGACACAGGCATTCGGGTCAGCTTTTACGGGAAAAGACGAATATTAAATGTAAATCCTATATTACATAATAATACTAATAAACTAACTCCTGAAAAAGTTGGGACAAATATTGACCAGCTCGAGCCTTTCCATAGATTTTTTAACTACAAGAATGTTAAAAACATGATGAGCTCACTATACTCAACTAGCTCTTAACTTAAGTGCTACCTTTTTGGAACCAACTTAGACACAATTTTTTCCCATAAAGAACAGGAAAGTACAGGCTACATTCCACAAAAATAATTATAAAGAGTGAAATGGTGATTGATTTTAACATCAAAATAGCCAGAGAAAACAAACTGATAATCATAATCATAACTATAATCTGAATTAAGACCATATCTCCAACTATCGTAAGCACCTTAAGTGGTTACCCATTCGCCTTCACCGGAATGCTCATATTCTTTCTCTTCTATATAATATTTGTATTCAATGCTTTCACTCCACTTTACCTTAAATTGCGGTTTTCTTTTCTACACATCACATTCCAGATTATTGAGATCGTCAGAAAACCTGAAATGAAAAATGCCTGGATACTCTACCGAATATCTGGACCATTCTTTTTCTATTCAAGCGATGCGTCTGTGGAACGCCCTGCCAGTTGCAATCAGACGTGCACAATTACTGACCGTCTTTAAGCGACGAAACATTACTAAGGAGATATCAATAATCCATACTTAACTGTTATTTTTTTATATATAATTAGATAAGTATATTGGGGCCAACTCTTTTTCTTGCCTATATAAACGACCTCTGTGGACTAGAAATTGCAGGTGGCAAAATAATCACATATGCTGATGATACAGTCTTACTTTTTTCGGGACATACTTGGGATGAGGTATTTAGGGATGCCCAACGTGGTTTTGATATAGTCTCCCACTGGCTAAGTAGTAATATCTTGACCTTGAACGCTGACAAGACACACTACATTGCTTTTTCAATGCGCAATTCAAAAACACCTTTGCCTTCATACTCTTTAATTGCACACCACTGTTGTAACGATGAAGTCTGTTGTTGTCCGACTATAACCAGAACGAATTCAATAAAATATCTTGGCGTTATTATAGACAACATTTTAAGTTTTAAATACCATATTGAATTGGTTTCGTCTAGACTAAGAAAATTAATTATTGTTTTCAAAAATTTAAGACATGCAGCGGACCCCAAACTAGTGAGACAGGTGTATCTGGCACTGGGTCAGTCCATACTGGAATATTGTATTACAGTATGGGGTGGTGCTCCTAAAACTACTCTAAAGCCACTTAAAATAGCACAGAGAGCTGTCCTAAAAGTATGTACCTTTCGCCCCTATTTATTCCCTACGTATGATTTGTATCAGTCTTGTGAAGTCTTTACTGTTCGACAATTGTTTATTTTAAGTACCCTATTAAGGCAACATTCACGTATTATGAACTTTGATAATTCCACTGCGGTCTCCAAGCTGCGAAATCGCCTTGCTTTTTCGAATACACAAACATTCACGCATGTCTATGTTAATAATTATTTCTGTTTCCTGGGCCCATATCGCTATGTTAAAATTAATAAAAGTCTAAACATGAAAAACTTAAATAAAAAAGTATGCAAAACTACTTTATTCCTTTATCTCCAAAAGTTAACCTACAATGAAACCGAATACCTACTTTGTGTCCTGCGATAAGAAATCACACACACACGCAAGTATACGTACACTTGGATACACTGACATACACACACGCACACACACACACACACACACAAACACACACCAACATACACCGAACACACAGATTTCATACTATTTTCTTTTTTATTTTTTATTTTCCATATTTGGTTTGATAATTTCACTCAAGTTAAACTGATTAGAGTGAACTGTTTTAACATGTTTCTATGTAAAGTCTAATCTCAAAGAGGAGCGCTGATGTCCGAAATACAGATAAATCTATCTAGTTCGGACACAGATATCCAATTAATTTTCTAGCTTAAGATTTAGTTTTGTTAAACCACAATTGTTAAACTGTATCTTTATGGTTAATAAATATTATTATTAAGTACAGTATTTAATTCAGTGTGTATAACATTTATGAATTTTGCTTAATATATTTATTTCATATGTATTTGTATCTTCATCCACACTATGTGTAACTAGCACTCTTCATAATATTGATTGTTTATGTATATTTACGCTACTTCATATTCAATTCTCCAACTATTCTCGATTACACCAGACATTATCATTTACATCCTGTATTTTTTCCGTCCCATGGTTGCCTGGAAGAGATTGTATTTGAGCTGTAAAATTGTACTGACCTAGAATTAAGTCTTTTATTTAGTTATTCTGGTGTGCAATAAAGAGATTATTATTAAAGATATAGTAGTTATATTCATACTAAATCACGGTAATGATCATAGTGACTTGAAAATATTATTTTTAACCACTGCTAATATCACAAACATCACAAATTAAGTTAGTTATTTCATAAAATTTATTTGTACTTTTAATGAATTTAATGGGTTGGTAGGCATAGTTTTGACCCGGTTATTAGTTTTTGTTATTAGCTACAATAGTAGAACTGTCCAGCTCTCTCATTTTGAATAATAATGTTAAATTGAATATGGTACTTAATATTCATTTATTTTTCTTCAAAACAAAGTATGTAAAGAACATTCAAAATAGCCATCTAAGACCAAAATAAATTGATATAAGTAATTAACAAGCTTAAAAAAGTCGACCAAACAAAAGGCGAAATTGAAATTAGAACTAGTTCCGTTACTATGAAACCGACCTCAGGTTTATTTTCGTTGGTTATTGTTCGAGTCAGAGTAAATAAAACGTGATGCGTAATATCAGTTGACCATTATATTTTAATTTTGTAAAAGTAACATGCTTTTATATATCCTAAAAATTCATAGCAAAAGCTTCTATTAAAAGGTTTCTATTAAATTTGCTTGAAATAGGAATAAATATTATCATAGGATTACATTACTTTTAACTAGATGCATACCAGCTAAAAGTAAGAACCAAAAACTTATATTTTATTTAGGCCTAAAATAATTTATTCAACTCCATCAAGCATTTTAAGCAGTGGTTTCTCCACGCTACCGGATATTTGGAAGTTTTTAAAATTTTCAGCTGTAGAACAATCAGATGAAACTTACAAGTAATTTAACGTAATAGGTTTGAAAAACCGTTAAAGACCGTATAACTATATCTCTATGCTAAAAAGGGATCCAGACTTATAATAATTCCGACCCACCAATTTATATCCTATTAAATTTGTTGCGTGTTCCGAGGCAGTTTAGTATTCCCTAAGGTCTTTGGAAGGCTTTCACGGTATTTGAGTACGGTGCTGCTGTTGATCCTAGTTTGCAGACAAAACAGCGGTGTACTATTTGAAATAATTGTCTTGGATATTAATTACCAAACCTTAATTCGATAAGGGACTTACTTGTTGAAGTGTTCTTGTATTGTTTCTAAGGCATAACTATTCCAATAGCCTTTTTTAATTTTAAGGGTTGATTGATTTTTATTTAAGCTACAGTATGAAGGTAATTTACATTTAAAGGTATATTCTATTCTATTACTACTAGAACACATCCAGAAGGTTATCGTATTGAAAAAATAAGTTTTCAAATGAAAGTGACTACTTTCAGGTAAGCTGACGATTATTATGTTTTTCGCGCGAATCTTGTACATATGTTTTTTTGATTTTTTTTTATAATCTCGTGTCTCCCAAATAACTTGATGCATATATATAGACTGTTCTTTGAATGTTTCTAAAACATGATTTTTTATTTATCGGCCTCAAGAATCCAATTGAATTCGAAGACGTCTTGATATAAAAAACAAAGTGGTGGATTTTTGGCGCAGAATATATATATATATATTACTAAGCCTATAAGGTGGGATTCCAAATTTAAGATGTTTATAAGGGGGTAAAACTAATATCTAAAAAAATCGCTACGGTATATTACAAGTATATTTAGGATGTTTATTTAAATTTTATAAAGCAAAAATCAATTGATTTGAAAGTTTCATAAGATTCGTTCAATATATTTTCTATAATTTAATCAGGTAATATAAATCTGAATATCTCAGAAACAGACCTTAGTCAAAAGATTGTCTTAAAAACCTTTTTATTTTAAGACACCTATTTATGTCTTGTGAAATTATTCTCAACAGCTAAATTAATTTTTTCCCATTTTTTCTTAATTATTCATTTCGGCAATTGTAATTTAATGGATCTTTACCGACAATAACCAATTTATTGTATCCATCTCAATCTTTTAAATTTGTTGTTTATATTTTATTATTTATATAATACATTTATGTTATTAGCTGCCTCCATTTGGACTCTTTTTCTATATGAAAGTTTTATATACTTACGAATTCTTATGTAACTAAATTTAACCGAAACTCCCAGCCTAATTCGTTTATGAGTTTAATGTCATTAGTATCACTTTAGTCATTGGACATCCAATACTTTATTTAATTTATAGTAATCAATGTCATAAATTATAATTGACTTATCGTAAAGAATATGGTAATATCATTGGTTCTCTTATATTTAAATTTTACTACTAGGCATTCATATTACTTCTCACCAAAAGTTATCATACAAAAGTAGGGTTTCTGCTATGTGTAATTAGATGCGTCGATTAGGCTTTGGTTAGTTGGTGTGCATTCTACGGATATACATCTATATCCACACAAGTCACAGCGCTGATTGCGCGGACTGAGCAAACTGAATAGACTCCCAAGTCAAACACAGATTGTCAGCGCCATACTGGGGTGTTCTTTGTGTAGTTGGGGATGAAATTTAATTTATACTGTCCAGATATATACTCGTATCTATACTGTTTTTGTGGCCAATCTAATATGCAAGTGTACTAACCAGATTCTATGGAAAATCCAAAGTTTGGTCAGCCGCTGCTGTTTAATGAATACATTTATGTTAAACCTTTGTTGTTGTGTACGTATTCCTTTACTCAAAATGAGATTTATTTTTTATCTTTTCACAGTATGTAAATAATGTGTTTTTACATGTAAATATTTTTTAAAGATAGTGTTTAACCAAAATGGAAGTGGAAAATATGTTGTAATCAATTTGATCAATTAGTCAATGCGGAAGATTCTTTTTCTTCTTCTTCTTCTTTTGATGAATGGCAATCAGCCGGATCAGCTATTTCTGCCAATGTCAAGTGTTTCAAGTCTTCAATTCTAAGTCTTCGAGTCTTCAAGTCTTCGTCATGATGGAATTAATGATAAAAAATATAAAAAATGTGGATGACATGAAATGGGGACCGTCTTTCGCAAAAACAAAAAACGATCCCCAATTCTTTTTCTTGCTGGTGTGGTCTTCTTGGTGACGTCTCTCGAGGCGGTAATGGCACCTCTTATTATTCCTGTCATATTAACGCGTCAGAAAGGCGAATTGTCATTTAACCCTTATATTATCAACTTTAAAATTTTTTCTTGAATTGCACAATAAAAAGCCTAAGCTACCAAAGTTTCAACTTAATAGCCCCAGTGTAAATAAATTAGTCAGTCAGAACAAATAATTTGTTATGAACGTATAGATGAAGTGACGGGATCGAAATGTGTATTGATAAAAATATTATGTGGTCCTTTGTAAACTTATTCATTAGATGATCCATTGAACTTTCTATCATCGACATCTATAATTCTTTAGATCTAGTAGATTGTTTTAAAAAAACCGAAAGGGCTACTTTACAAACAGAAAGTGCATTGATATTTCATTCAAAGTTTATATTTTTTATATTTGTAAATATTTGACCACTAACAAACATGTATGTCGGTTCGTTGTTATAGTGACCATATTTATTTCACATTTTTATGCTTAAAACATAATTGCGAATACAATCGCTTCGTTGATTCCAATCGCAAAAAAATACTGACTTCCTCCGTTTTTTCGATGATTGAAAATGAGGGTCATTTTAACCCTCATTTTAATTTCATTCAATGTTTATTTATTTGAGTGGATTCCCCACAAAAAAAACAGATAAGCTTTGCAAATGAATTTCCATCCAAACGAGCTATATAAGTTCTGTTGTCGGGACTTAGCCGTAATGATGAAATGACACAAAAAACATTAATTATTCGTATGCACTAATAACTTCACCACATAAGCCAGCTGAAAAGCCTTTTATGTGGTATTAATGTGACAAGCCTGCGTGTTTGTGTATTTTTAAATATCATCAAAGTGAGTGCTCATCGTAGGGCTAAAATATATTATGTATTCTGTATCCAACGAGAAATCTTTTTAGGTTATCTAACCTACATACAAGGGAGGGTAGTAAATAATTATATCACTTTTGGGTTGGAGGGACATGACAACTCTACACATGCACACAAAAAATGCAGAAACCAAGAAATGATGTTTATTTAATAAATATAAACCAAACAATAATCTTTAAGTAAATGAATTCGTATAAGAATAAGAATAGTAATAAGAATAAGAATTGAAGCCAATTTTTTTTTGGTATTTGTTTGTTGTATATTAAAATATTAGGTACCTAAATTATTTTATGTAGTCATTTAAAAAAATATTAAATAACAATAATATATAACTATTTCAAAAACTGACTTAACAACTATTTTCAATAAGGATTTGTTTGGATGATACCATAATTTCTTCAAATTCTTAAATTAATATTAGTTAACAAAAAACAAGTCTGTTATACTATCTTTAGTATAGTTCAAACTAAACTTCATGGCCGTTCTGAAGTTAGCTGCGCAAGGAGGTTTGCGCAGGTATAGTTAAATCGAACATAATTAGATGAGTGGATATAAATAGAATATAAAATCTGTTATTACATGTACTTATTTTATAGCTACAATAATTTATAACAATATGAATGGGTGCCTACCATTCTTAACCGACAATATTTAAAATGATTGATTATGAGATGTTCTTCGAGGTAAATAAAATATGATCCCAAATAAAAATTATATATTTTTTGGAGGCCTTGTAAAAGTGTTTGTGAAAACCTATTTACAGAGATAATGACTTTGACTTAGAAGATTATACAGTCCGTGAGGGATTTTAATCGGCACAGCAAATATGTAATCATCGAAAAGTTTACATAAAATAAACGAAATAGTCAATAACATAAGTCAATACTATTATTAATTTAAAAAGTATTATTATTAATTAAAAGTCAATAATATACAATAAAACAAGTAAGTAAAAATAATAAAACAAGTAGGTTACGAAACAATCGAAAACTATTAACTACTCAAATGTAAGTAGACAAGATTGGGCGTGTTTGTGTGTGTGTGTGCGTGTGTTTGAATGCATGAAAACGATCAATGCATGGAATTATAATTTTAAAGTAAAAATAAGTTCTCATGTTAGTGGATTTTTGAGAATAAATTATTTTAAGCTGTTATAATAATATGTGTACTAACTTTTCTCTACTTACAGGTAACAAGAGAAAAATTGGTTATTTTAACCGAGATATCTATAAGCCAATTTAGTAGTAATTCCGATATTCAATATCTTCTTAAGCTAGAAGGGAGAGTATTAAACGTCGCATTTAAGGTTGAAATGAATGCAGAAGATGTTTTCAATTTTGCATCAAAATGTCTCGTTCCTGTTGAATGTTGAGAGCTATGCAATAATGTTGAATAGCGCATAAATTGACAATTTGCCCCTATGTCTGGGAAGTTACTGCAATCCATTTTGTTATATTATATATATCAGGTATAATTTTTGCTACTTCTAAGGCCACATTTGTACAATGTAGAGTAGTAAGTAAAATAGTATACACCTTACTTCTAATTAGAGACCCATGCCCAGTGGTGGTCTATTAAAGATTCCTGTTAATGATTGTCGACCTAAATTCAGATAGAGTAAAAGTTGAAATATATATTTGATTTTAATAACATAAGTACAGCAAACACACCTAAGCTTATTGAAATTCACTGTAGTTGCTACAAGATCATCATAGCATAGATTCAAGTATTGAATATAAACACGCTAGCTCTAGTATGCCGAAACTGAATATAGAACAGAAAAGTTGTCAGAGCTTGTTGATGGACTTTGTTAATAAATAATAAATAAATAAATAAATATTTCGGACAATTAACACACAACGCCATCTAGTCCCAAATTAAGCAGAGCTTGTATTATGAGTACTAGACAACTGATATAAATACATAAATACTTTTTTTTTGTAAATACATACACATTATACATAGAAAACACCCAAACTCCGAAACGAATATTTGTAGATCATACAAACATTTCGTCCGACCCGGGAATCGAACCCGAGACCACAAGCACAGCAGTCGCTTTGGCTACCACTGCGCCACCGAGGCAATCAAGTTAAGTTGGGACCTTACTACGTTTTTATTAAACAATCTCTACTGCAGTTAATTCATGAAGCCATTATCTCGGCCGAACAGTTAGAATGTAATTTTATTAGTAATAAAAATAATTAATCTTTTCTAATTAAAATATATCACAGTAGATAACATTGAATTAGGTATCTGTCTTTTAATCATGTGAATTGTGAATGCAGATAATACAACAATACAGTGTGGTGACTCACACTATGGCGACCTATTGAGAAGTTTCCGCGTCATCATTTATTTATTTATTATGTACACATGTTCATGTCCAAAAAATCAAATAGATTTAGTTTCTTGCTGATCGGTAAGTCCTGAGTTTGATTTCAGGGTCGAGCAATTCTTATTGAATTTTGCCGAATTCTGAACATCAACATGGAGTTTGGAAATGTGCCCGGTAAACAGCACTTATTACTTATTCATTGTATATAATCCGAATAGTGTTGGAACCAAATCATAAGAAAATGTTTTCGCAGTTTACTTTCATTTAAACAGCCATTCGTAAAGTAGGGCGAACGTGCCAGCCCATTAATAAAGAATGACTTGTAAAAGGTCATGCTTTCTGACATTATTTTTTGTTTTAGGTAAACCAACTACTGATATCCTAAAGACTAAGTTAAGGTATTTTTAAAATGGGTTAAGAGGTGGTATAACAACAAATCATGCGTTGCTTGATGCCGCACAGTTGCGGATCCAGTATGTGTTTTGCAGTAAGTTAGCTTAGGAAGCTATGATTTTGTTTTGTAAGTACTATTATCCAAGGTTAATGTGTCGTTGGCATATTTTTAAGCTTGACTAAGCTTTTCATAAGAAACTTTGAGGCTTTTGGGATGCTTAATATTTTTTAAGTTTACTTAATGGTAATATACTAATATTGCTAGAATTTTTTATGCACTTCAAAATATGTATGTGCGTTGGTAATATTGAGTATGATATTGTTTAAACGGTTTTCAGTTACCTCACTAACTCGGTAAAAATATTATGTGTATATCCATATGTAATATAATATATTTTAAAGAACAAACCGAAGCACATTGAATAAAGAACGTACCCGTGGGAAAATCTGGATATGGAACATCGATCGCAATAAATAGAAAACAAAAGGAGGACCAATGTGGAAACGTACTCAGACACCAACCAGAAGGCCGCTTTCCGTAATTTTGAACACTCGTAATTCCAGTCCCAATCTAATAATATTCTGATTTCTATCATACGGTTGTTACTTATTACAAGAAAATAAACCATCAAGCTAATTTTGACACTAGAAATTTTGCACAAGCACGGGTTTTATCATGCCAATTAAAATTTGAATATAACATTTTCCATGCATTCTATAATAAAACTCACTTGCACTTATTCCACTATTTTATTTATTTATTTTTACACCTGGCCGGTTTCGCCTCATGGCATCATCAAAGGTAATATATAATTAGTAATAAACTATATAAAATAGAATATTCCCTTACTAAACCCAGCAACTGCGGGTACATAGAAATTTCATTATGTCAGTGTAAGAAAATTTTCCAAGAAGAGTGTAGGTTTTGAGTTCCTCGCGAGTGCCAAAAATTTGCAGTATAAACGGCTTATTATATAATGTAGCTAAAATTTATGCATTTTACATTTTTTTCCTTATATATCGCTATAAAACGTTGCTTCATGCCAAATTTCAAGTTTTTGAGTTCACGGGAAGCAATCTGTAGGTTTTGATTCCCTTGCGAGTGTCGAAAATTTGTAGCATAGAGGGCCTATTATATGATTTAACTACAAATTTATGTTTTTCGCAATTTCTCGTTTACCCGTGCTATAAAACGTTGCTTTGTATCAAATCTCAAGATTTTGAGTTAACGGGAAGTACCTTGTAGGTTTAGGTTCCCTTGCGAGTGTCGAAACTTTACAGCTTTAACCTGTATCTTTTGATTGCGTTGGCTTAGAACTTTGATTTTTTCACAGCTCTAAGGGACATTAGTCCTGAGTATTAGAAAAGAATTTCAGTTTGACACCTACACGCGTACTTGAGAAAAAGGGTTTTGATTGACAGACCCAGACCTACCATCCCATCCTGCGATACTACTATGCAGGATATTCGCCTCCGGATGAGTGATGTCCGTGCGGAGCTTCTGTCACTCGACGTCCGGAAAGCCAATGAACCCGACGGTATCCCAGCGGTGGTTTCTTAGGAACTGTGCACCAGAGTTGTCCGCGGTATTGACACGCCTGTATCGCCAGTCGTATTCCTCGGGAGCTGTTCCAGAGGCTTGGAGAGAGGCGAATATTCAACCCATCCCTAAAAAAGGCGATCGCTCCGAACCTGCCAACTACCGTCCGATAGCCGTCACCTCCGTCATCTGTAAGGTATTTGAAAGGACAATTAACAAACAATTGGTCCATTACCTGGAAGATCACTCCGTATTAAATGATCGTCAATATGGTTTCAGACCGGACCGGTCCACGAGTGATCTTTTAGCGTACGTCACATACCTTTGGGGTGAGGCTATTGACAGGCATGTGGAATCCTTGGCCATCAGCCTCGACATGGCCAAGGCTTTTGATAGGGTTTGGCACCGTTCGCTTCCCTCCAAGCTACCGGCTTTCGGTTTGCCCCCCAAACTCTGCAATTGGACTGCCGCGTTTCTGCACCAGCGCCGCATCAGAGTCCTTTGCGACGGTGCGGCCTCCGAGTATCAGTGGATTAACGCCGGAGTACCTCAAGGCTCCGTCCTATCGCCTACACTGTTCCTTCTGCATATCAATGACATGTTAGCCCTTGGCAACATTCATTGTTATGCAGACGGCAGCACAGTTCATGGACACTATTTTGGACAGCCCTCTAACAACCAGCAGATGTTGAAGGAAGACGACAAGAACTTGTCGCTCAACTTGACCATGTTCTGGGCCGCATTTTTCAATGGGGCTGTAAGAATCTGGTCGAGTTCAACGCCAAGAAAACACAGGTGTGCGCGTGCTCAGCCAAAATGTCTCCATTCCTTTCCCTTCCCACTTTTCAGTGCACTCAAATGCCATCACAAAATAGGCTCGCTATCCTGGGCATGGATATCTGCCGAGACCACGCGAATACGTTGAGAGTATCACTAAAGCGGCCTCACGGAAGCTAGGTGTGTTAAACAGGGTGAGACGATTCTTCTCGCCCGGGCATCTGTGTCTTCTTTACAAGATCCAGGTTCGCTCGTGCGTGGAGTACTGTTCTCACCTTTGCGATGGTGCCGCACAGTACCTGTTTGACGCTCTTGACAGGTTGCAGCGGCGAGCAATCCGTATTATTGATACTCCCGAAGCCACTGAGACCCTTGAGCCTCTAGAGTTGCGTAGAGATATCGCCTCCTTGGCAGTCCTCTATCGCCTTTACCATGGTGAGTGTTCTGAAGAGCTCTTCCAATTGATCCCCCCTCTCCCTTCCTCTACAGAGCAACACGTGCCGGCCTTAGAAGTCACCGCTTTAAAGTGGAAGACATACATTCTCGTACTCATCGCTTCGGTAATTCTTTCCTGTGCCGAGCGGTCAAAACCTGGAACTCACTACCAGCGCACGTGTTTCCTTCCCACTATGATCCCGGGTCCTTTAAGCGGGGCGTGAAAAAGCATCTCACCAGGCCGTCATAGTGTGGGTCACCATGCTGCATTGATCTTTTTCNGAAGCCACTGAGACCCTTGAGCCTCTAGAGTTGCGTAGAGATATCGCCTCCTTGGCAGTCCTCTATCGCCTTTACCATGGTGAGTGTTCTGAAGAGCTCTTCCAATTGATCCCCCCTCTCCCTTCCTCTACAGAGCAACACGTGCCGGCCTTAGAAGTCACCGCTTTAAAGTGGAAGACATACATTCTCGTACTCATCGCTTCGGTAATTCTTTCCTGTGCCGAGCGGTCAAAACCTGGAACTCACTACCAGCGCACGTGTTTCCTTCCCACTATGATCCCGGGTCCTTTAAGCGGGGCGTGAAAAAGCATCTCACCAGGCCGTCATAGTGTGGGTCACCATGCTGCATTGATCTTTTTCGCATTGAGGATGGTGACCACCACTCTTGGATTCTGCTCATGCTTACCATCAGGCAGGGCAGAGTCATTTTGGCAGCTTAAATATAAAAAAAAGACAGACGGACAACAAAGTGATCCTATAAGGGTTCTGTTTTTTCCTTTTTAGATCACCCTAAAAATGTGGATATTTTTCATCAAACAAGAATAAAGTAGTTTAAGTTCAAGTATTAGAATGTTCATCTCCTACATACAGATCCTGAACGTATACATAAACACAAACCAAAAGGTTTATTTAGGACACCTCACTGGCTTGTTAAAGTTTAACCTCACTAGTTGGTTAAGCCCGCAACTCGTAGGGCGAATTCGAATTTCTAGTCTGTGTCGAACGTTCGACTTTAGTTTTATTTGCAAACGTTGCAACAGGAATATTAAATATGAAAAGGTACTATGATAGTAAGGAAATTTATACTTAGTTTATTTTTTCCTAAGGGTATAAAGTAGGAATCGAATAATAAATAAAGGATTAGCGTAGAACATACAGACAAAGAGAAAACAGATGGGCAGATAATTTTCGATATTTTGGCTAGCTTTGACAGTTATCGTACTCTATCCATGTCGGTAGTAAAGTGAGGGGTTCAGCGGTTGTTGCAGATAGTTACCTTTGATTAATTTTGTGAACTTGTAAAAGAACGGGTGTCATGTCCCTCTTACACAAAGGGAGCATTCTGCGATCAGCCGAGGTGAGTAAAAATTATAAGAACTAATTACGTAAGTAATTTAGTAGGCATGTATTTAGACTACGTCTATGTTTAGTGCGACAATTCAAGTTTTATGTCACTTGTTACACGTTTTAAACGTTCAGCAAAGAAAAAAAAATGGCCTAACTTACTTTAGCATAGCAACAAAATTATACTCTTTAAAGTAATAAACAAGCGTGTGTCTCTAATTAATGTTTCTTTGGTACTGAAGTAAGCACAATGATAGCTGAAATGTGAGATGTCGAAAAATGAACCAGAAGCAGGTATTAAAGTATATATTCCATCAATTTTTCTTTGTGAATTTTAGTTTAGTGATGACAATAACAGAATTAACACCAATTTATCTACTTCAAAGTAACTTTCGCACATAAATTCAGGGTGATTTCAAACTGTCACTCTTTTCAACGATTAGGCGTCTAAAAGGGTCACGTGTCATGTGTAATTTATTAACACACTCTTTTTTTAAAACGAACGATATTAAGATTTCTCTTTTAATAACATATTAATTATTTATTCATCCATGCCATCAATAACTCACAAAAACTATGCTAAACACACTCAGATACCCTTGCGTCATTCTTAATTTATTTACATACAGCCACAAAGCTTATAAATTTTTTATAATCCTTGACGTTAGTCAGCACCAAGATATACTATAGTAAAGTTAATTAATACGGATGTATGTCGCACATACAAAAACATGTGGAAATACCATAAAAAATATACAGTAGTACATAACACTTTTCTTTGTATACGCAATGATGAGTAACCAAGGAAGAATATTTTGTAGCATTCAGGAGTAGTTATAAATAAAGGCATTCATTTACTTTTAAATTTATATACACATATTTAAAAGATCTCACGTTGGAACTGGATTGCGTCATGGTGAGCTTTGACGTGGTGTCGCTTTTCACCAATTTTGCAATAAAAGAATTCTTAAACGTCGTAAAAGATCTACTGACAGAACAAACGGACTTCAATTATTTTTATTCTTGCTGCGAGTTTCACTGCCAAGCCAGCTTCCGTCGTTCTAGTGCTAAATTTTATATAAATTGTTTAATTTCATAAGTGTATAGGTGATATTCAGGATGTATTCAGGTCCATGGTACGAGTTAGCGTTTCAATTTCTACTGGTACGAGTCGTAGCGAATGGCGTTAGCGTCTGCAGCCTGAGCTTCGTGTGACGTCACTGTACTGCGGTACCGACGAGGGCCAGTTCCTCTATTCCCCAAGGAGTTAAGCCGCTGGGAGCGCCGAACAGGCACGTTCTTCTTGTACGCGACCCCAATAAATTCGGCCTGAGACGAAGGTCCCACTATCCCTAAATATTTTTTCTTCTGTATATGAAAATACTGTGATGAACTGAATGAATGAGTTTTTTTTTATTTCACATAAAGGAGGTAGGGTTACAAATATTACCTCCAAATTGATAGAGTCGCAATCGGAAGTCATGTAGCCCCAGTACTTGCCAAATCTGCATGGAACATTTTGAAGAGAAGGCTCTAAGTCTCAGCCCGAATACCGTTAGGCTGTGGAAACGGTTTATACATGACATTTAACGATAGTTAAAGGAAATAAACAAGAACTAGATTAATATTTACAACATCTTACCTGTATTCACCCTAAAATAAGATTTACATCTAAAATGGAGACGGATAGGTCATTATCCTTCTGGGATGCTAAGGTAAGCGTGAGATCAGATGGGTCCTTGTCACATTGTGTATACCCTAAGCCTACTCATACGGGTAGATACCTACACGCCACGTCTCTTCATCACCCCCGGCACTTTCAAACTGTTGTAACTTCACTCAAGAACAGAGCTTACGATCTCTGTGACCCTAAACATTTAGAACGGGAGCTAGAATATGTGCAGGAGATACTCAAAGGTACTGGATATTAAGTGACTTTTTTTTTTTTTTTTTATATATTTAAGCTTCCAAAATGACTCTGCCTTGCCTGATGGAAAGCATGAGCAGAATCCAAGAGTGGTGGTCACCATCCTCAATGCGAAAAAGAACAATGCAGCATGGTGACCCACACTATGGCGGCCTGGGGGGAAAGGGGATGGTGAGGGGGATAGGGGGCGTTGGATTGGGGTATGGGCCTCCGGTATCCTCACTCACTCGATGAAACACAGCGTAAGCGCTGTTTCACACCGGTTTTCTGTGAGGCCGTGGTATCACTCCGGTCGAGCCGGCCCATTCATGCCGAAGCGTGGCTATCCCACGGTGACTGGAGGATGGAAGCAACGGGAAATAAGACGCAAATATCCAGAAGTGAACAAGCAACCAGCCTAAATGCTTTTTGTCCAGGCAGTTACGGATAAGACCCTTGTTAAAGAAATACTCCTTTCCAACAGTATATACACCAGGCATAAAAGACCCGGACTTAAAGCTTCACCCGCTTAAAGGACCCGGGATCATAGTGGGAAGGAAACACGTGCGCTGGTAGTGAGTTCCAGGTTTTGACCGCTCGGCACAGGAAGAAAGCACCGAAGCGATGAATACGAGAACGTATGTCTTCCACTTTAAAGCGGTGACTTCCAAGGCCAGCACGTGTTGTTATTCTGTAGAGAAAGGGAAGGGGGAGCGTGGCAGATTTAATAGTTGTACATGAAGCGATTGAGATTAAAAAGCATAACATTTTCAATCGGGTAGATGGTTTAAAATTATCTGCAGCTTGGAATCCAATTTAAATAACATAGCACCTCACTTTTCTGCACAGTCGGATAAGCACCAGAATAGGAACAGAACAGTTTGCTTATAGAATACGTACACTGTTAGTGTGGTATATGGTAGGAAATGGTGAAACAAATTTATCAATAATATCGAAAATGGGCGGGTTGATGTAGAACCTCTTCTACTTCGCGGATTCGACGACTGAGGGTGCGCGCCGCTAAGCCAGTTAGCCTGTGACCATGGCCACTGCAACCTGGTCAACACGTCGGGCAAATCAGAGGTATGTAATACTTTTGAATAAGTGATCGCGTTAATTCCCATGAAAATAATTACAATACGAACTTATTAAAACCATAGAAGTGACATCAGAAGCCACCTTAAGTTTGTTTGACAAATACCTATTACGGTATTGCAAAGCTAAATATTTATATTAGGACGCAAAAAAACTGACTGAACTGAGACTGAAGAAACTGAGTGAACTGAGCTAGAGTAAACATATAGTAACTTTAAGAAACAGATATAACGCTTTCAGCCTTTATAAGATATTATTTCCGCTTAGATGTGGTTTGTTCTTTGCAAGTTGTTTTGAAGACTGTACCTAGAAGCGAAGTAACACCTTCAATAAAGGCGAAGGTATACGGCGTATAATTCTCACGGGAGCTGTATCTTGTTCACTTGCTGTTCGTCTCGGCCTATACTGTAGTAAGTATATATGTAGCATTTGGAAAACATGTTAAATAAAAGCACTTGTTTTTATATTGATATATTGCCTTGAGTCAGTTATAAATGCGAG
The DNA here is from genome assembly GCA_003709505.1 of Hyphantria cunea. Classification (NCBI taxonomy): domain Eukaryota; kingdom Metazoa; phylum Arthropoda; class Insecta; order Lepidoptera; family Erebidae; genus Hyphantria; species Hyphantria cunea. The sequence goes on from PKRV01000055.1 coordinate 1,391,264, forward strand.
AACGGTAGCATTCTACCTACGTATTTGTAACTATTTTATGTAAATCAAAACAACATAAAGCCCCATATTTAATGTATAACATATTAAGATATTCGTAAATCTTTTATAGTAATCTGATTTACACTGGCTACTGACATTGGATTCTGCTTGTGCTTTTCATTAGGAAGAGTAGAGTCACTTTGGCCGGTTCATATATTACAAAAGAAAAAAGAGGAGATTCTCAATTTGTCACTATGTAGCATAGTGTACAGTAAAGAACAGTAGTACAGCAACTAATATAGCGATTCTTACATTTTATATCATCATCTTCTCGAGATAATTTGGGGTCCGCTACTAGTAAGTTCAGCCGGTTTTACTTAGATATTAGTTTTACACAAGTGACTGGCATTGCGCTTCCGTAACCCTGAGGGTAAACTGAATTCAAAGGTTAAACTAGTTATCAGATTGTTTTAGGGCACTGTCCCCAATGACATATATTCATGACAACAGGGACCGATGGCTAAATTACGTTAAACAGCCAATTTATTGTAAGTAATAATAAAATAATCAAAATAAAAAATAAAAACAAAGCTTACATTTCTTGCAAATATTATATTTAAAACTATATCATCAGCATCATCATCAGCCTATCGCAGTCCACTGCTGGACATAGGCTTTTCCAATTTCACGCCACTTAGTTCGATCTATGGCTTCTCGCATCCAGCTCCTGCCAGCCGTCTTGCGCAAATCATCGCTCCACCTGGCTTGTGGACGTCCTACACTACGTTTGCCGAGACGCGGTCTCCACTCAAGAACTCGTTTACCCCAACGGTTATCTTCTTGTTCTTCATTTAAAACTATATTTACTTATATTTATACTTTGCAAGAAAACCCATCCTCAGGTGAAGGCCTCCTCCTAAGATTTACATTTGCTTCTGTCTTGTGCCTTATATTCAAGCAGCATTTAAAAATATATGTATTTTATGCTGCTTGGTGCTTCTGTCAGCTATAGCAAGCGACTATATGATGACAATGTTATTTCATTGTATATGCAACGTAGAGCTTATTGTTAGTACAAGTTTTGATATTTTTCTATTAGTTTTGATATTATTCTTGTTAGTAATACCCGACATTGATAACTGGACAACCGACCACTGGACCAACGAGGCAGTTGATTTAGGCATATAACAATACGTAAGTAAAGTAAGTACATAATAATAAGCATTCGTGGGAAGAGTATTAATTATCACTCAATTTTTGAAAAAATCAACTTCCATAATTAAACGAGGATTAATTTCAAAATTAAGAGTCAAAAAGTAAGTATAAAATTGCGACAATTCGGCACTGTTTCTTTTGTAATTCTTTTAATTTAGTTTGAGGCACATTTAAATCTCACATTTAAAGATCGTTTCTGAATAAGACATTCTTATTTATGTAAAAATAATATGTAAATAAGGGAATATTCTTTTTTCTAAGAATGTTTATTAACCTTCTTAGAAAAGAGAATATTTATATATTATTATATATTAATATATTTATATTATAAAAATTTTCAATAATGTCAAAAATGCCTTATTAGGCTTATTTGATATTATTGAAAATATTTTTTTGAGAGAGACGGAACTCAAATATAAATATTTTTGTCCTGTCTCAAAAAAAGCTTTAATGTAATTTAGTATAGTGGCTAAATACCGTCGTCTAATTGACGCATGGGACGTGTGTAAAGATACGGAGCATTCGTAACTTACCCTTATCAACGCTCTGTAATTGTCCGCAGCTAAACACGGGTCTGTCTCTCTGAGTGTTTCCATAAACAAACCGAATTAGTTTATGTAGTCAACTAACTGCCTTGACGGGGATTGCGATTTAGGAACGTTTATACGATCTCACTGTAGATAGCAGATACCTATCTTTTTCACGTCGAGGAATAAGTATAACCTTGAATATATCAAGCTTTAATTTTCAAACAATCATGAGATAAATTATGTTTTTATTACTTCAATCAAAATATTAAGGTTTTTATTAAATTATAAATTTACGCCTTGGATTAAACTTAGAAGTGAGCGGTGACAGGTTGATGTAAAGTTATATGATAAAAAAATAATAAACAAAATAATTAGGTTAAGGAAAAAAAAATCTCGTGTTGTTACTATATCTAAATCGTCACTACTATGATGTCGGTAGAAATAAGAATGTTCATTATAATTTTAAATAATTTCAAAATCCATTAAAATGCTAATTTATAAAAAACGGATCATCCACAAGACTCAGCTTAGCGAAAGCGACGAAGTGGCCGCTTTGACCGGTTACAGTGCTCAACCGACAGCGGTACGTACCTCAGTTGCGCTTGTCATTAATATGAAAACTAAGTTTTGCCCGCGACTTCTCTTACGTTAGGTTTGATTTTAAGTGAAGGAGTGAATGTCAAACACAGTAAATAAAAAATGTTTAGTGGATCGTGAAGTAGACTTTGAGGGGAAACTGTAATCGCTTAAATTAAAACGGAAGATCGTTCGTAATCAAAGATATTTGTGTAATGCATACAGTTTCTGCTTGCGAAAACCTTGTTAAACTATGACTTCCACCATATTTCTTTGTAAAGCTTTTACTATTAGCCTGGTTTCATTCCGTAATTTAGAAGGTTTTAAGTTTCATAACAACTTAACAGGGATGTCAACGCGCAGAATAAGCCTATGGCTATATAAACCGGAATAGGGCGTATGTACATCGAAATAATTTAATTTTATAAGATCAATGTGTGCCTTCCAATTAATATGTGTGTCTATTGTTATACCTCTTATTTTTATGCGGGGAATGCTTTTCGCTCTATACTCTACGTTATGAGACGAAAGGCGTGTGTAGAACTCACAGAGGACCGGTCTACCCATCAAACCTCGCGGCGTAGCTCATGGCTGAGGTACGCTGTACGCGCTGCACAAAACCCGGGACCGGTGACTACCCATGGACGGCATGTGCGGCAGGGAAAGGGAAGGGTTATTGTCTAATTTGGATCGTCATCCAAACCCGGGGTGACTTTGGTCACCCCGTGATGTACCTAAGTCGCGAGGTACGCCGCGGGGTTTAATGGATAGACCGGTCCTCTGTGAGTTTTGCGTGGATAGATCAGTCAGTAACAGTTGCTTTATATATATATATATATATATAATAGATTCGTCAGTTCTGATAACTCTGTACAGTTGGATCTAATGTACGCAGAAATTTTAAAATTATTATCTAAATTAACGATCTTGGGGTTCGCTTTCTTGTCGAATGCAAGTTGAGCACGTTGCCAAAATATCACGTTTATAATAAAGTAATGTAATAATTATCAACATATTATCAAGAGTTAGAGCTTTTAGTTGTATTTTTCAAACAATAAGTTTTGAAAGCAAATGCTATTATTCAGATATAATTACGAAAGCGGTTGCAAGGTAACTTAAGCGGTTTTGGCTTACTCGGTCAACGATGTACGTGGAAAACTAATATTTCACTATTAATCATTATCGCATGTAACTATTATCCTGGATGCTTCAAATAAGTCCTGTAAGATGACTAAGCGAGATGGGTACAGCAATATTTACATAATCCAACTTACTAATTTAAACAGTGGCGATTAGAGCCGAGGTGTTTTTGTTTGTGGCGTATAGGACAAACACCCACCAAGTTCTCATCAGAATATAAAATCACTTTATATTTTAATACACAAAATTTTCATGAAGACAATTTTTTTTATTTTCATAGAAATACAGGATAAATTATTTTAAACTTACGTAAATCAGTTAATGTTTAGAACAGCTTTTATAAATATGTAGTTAATAATTTCATTACTACGAAAATAATGTGGTTACTATAAACAAATAGATATTTAGAGAAAAATGTTTTTCATTTATATAATAGAAGTGTCCGTTTTTTATTTATGTTTTTGAAATCGGTTTAACATCATAGGTGATTTAGACATTTTCAACTAAAATAAAACATTTCATTTCATTCATCAAATAAACTAAAACAGCGGACACATTTTCTTGTATTGTATTTTTCAACTTTCAGAAAAATATTTTCATGGAATTGTTATTCTTCCAGCGTGTAGCGTACTCGTACTGCGGTCTGCGTTATCATAATGTTTTTACCTTCTACGCAAACAAAGTGGAAGCAAGTAGGTTACTTTATAATCTGATGAATCGCTATTTTCTATGAAACGAGTCATTATACTCGTAGTATGAATGAATTGAATTTTGTAGAGTTAACTGATTTATTAATACGAACTATTGATTAACGAATGTTATCTTAGCATATTTCCACACACACTAGCTATTGGTGGGATAGCATTTCGGTTGTTTGTGTCTCTGTCTTCAGTAGATAACTTAATAAATTTTAAATGATGTCGGTGTTTGTCTTTAGAACTTTCTAGACCCAACGGCTGTCTTATTTGGGAGCAATATGCTCCGCCCTATGCCACAAGCTTTGAAATTTTTCGGGCAATATTGGTGACCTTTGTTTGTCTCCGGATCTCTTAGTTACTGATTCGATTCACGCAAAGAAACTCCGAGTAATGATGTGTCCCTTGCTTTTTAGGTGACTTTAAGCATTTACCGTTGTCGAATTGGCATCGCAGGAGAGACTAAAACATTGAATCGAAAGCTTATTCGTTGTCGACAAACGCCAAGCATAGTAGAAGGTTATATTCTTCGGACTTTGGTATAACATGTAGCACCGTATATGATCAGCTTATTCAGGAGGCTGAAGGTTGTCAAATCTACTTTTGAGACGATTTGTATTGACTCTCGAGAACAGTTTATAGACATTACACAAAAGGAAGAATGGTGTGTGAGAATTATTCAGAAGTGTTTAATCACCACACCACACTCGCAAAATAGGCTTCAGCCGTCTATGCAATAAGTATAATAGAATTGATTCTGATTAGTCTTTTGAAAGAGTTTAAGACCGACTGTGCACCCACATTTAAAAGCTAAGCCGTAATTACGCCTTCACAAGTTCTTGTGATGTTTGAAAGACATACTAATCTTATACAAGCGACTATAATAGTCTTCAGTCTTCTATTTTGTCAACAAGACTGTACCCAAAAGATATAGCTCTTAAGAATACTTTTTTACATATGTTTCAACTTTATAGCATGGTATTATAGTATTAAACTGGCCGAAGATCCTTAATCTGTCATTTGTTTAGATATCTTCTTGAAATATGAACATTCAGGATTAGTACATAAAACATTCACATGTATGAAATATATTTAATCATTGTTGAAGTAAGTATTCTTCTAAATCAAATTTTTTTCTACAGCAGAATGTTATTTTTGTTCTACAGCCACAATGAAAATAAAAAAAAATACAGACTTAGTGCGTTATATCCAAACTTAAATTAAATTTTAAATAAGTAATTGTGAAACTTTTGCCAAAGTTTTAGATATTATCAAGAGTTTCAAACAAGATTGCATATTCTTATTACGAAAATATGTGTATTTCGGTTGATTTTAAGTGAGAATATTGTCAACAATCTCATTCTAAATAATGATTTTATTGTCTGTCGATAAATTTCGTGATTTTAAAGCCACACATAATGGCTCTATAGGCAGTCTATATTTGTAAGCTATTAATGGTAAAATAAAGAGATTCAAAAGTCGAATAACATATTTTCGAATTATAATAACAGTAACATTAACCCAGGATCTCTGATGATGAGATCTATGGAACTCATCATCGGCGCAGCTAAATAAATTGAATTGGGCACCCGATGTAAAAATGGATTCATTGTAGACTAAACATCCATTTAGCGGGTGCGGAATCATATCTCGTAAGATTTTGATTAGCACTAAGAAATTGAATAAGAATTTTAGAAAATACCCTTTCATAAATATTTTTATATTGATGTTTTCCTAGCCCAATACGGCCGCGGCGGCCAGTCTCAACGGAGACCAGCTAACTACGCAGGAGATATTATAGTGCAAAAATGTGTGCGCAAACACAGGAGCACTCTCTGAACTCTCACTCTCATAATCCGATGGGACGGTTCACCGACACCATCAGGGCGAGATCAGGTGCAGGACCGACAGTTTTACGTACTCTCCGAGGCACAGGGGTTCACAGACCCAACTTCCAAACTCCAAACTCCGAGCTGTTATTAAGTATTTCTATAATCAGAAAAACACAATAACACTTTTGGCCCGGCCCGGGATTTGAACTCGAGACCTCTTGATTGGCAGTCTCATACTTCAACGGCTAGACCAACGAGCCAGTATTATTATATTAATATATATATAAATAATATTATATATTTTGTCTTTTTGAAATTTGCAATACTGTAATGAACCAAATAAAATTCCGTACGTGTTTTATTGATACAGCGTCTTACCATTTTATTATTGCCTACATACATAATGATAAAAAGACCAATCCAAATAGACATGAAGCACAAAATCATTCAAATTCTCAGTCGTAAAATAGCTTGAGCTTTGAGCTTGTGAGAGTAGGTACACACAATTATATGCCAAAACACTTCTAAGGGTAAAATAAACAAGGGAATACTCAAGTAGCGAACTTTTTATCTAGAGAGTTATCAACTCGCTAGTTAAAAGCACATCGCAAAAATCGCGACCGACCTGTGACAGGCCTATTACTTTGTTTTGCGAACTTGTTAGCTGTACAAACATTTTATTTCCACTAGCTAACTTGGTTATTATTAGTCATTAGTTTCCTGAAATTGATGTACCCTACTGTCACTAAGGTTGCGATAAAAAAAGTCTCGCTAATGTTGGTGTCAAATTAGAGGGGGTCGCATTGATCAGGCAGAATTTATTTTTTCAATCTAAACCATTCTCGAATCCTCAGAAATTGACACAAAAAATTGCATTAAAATCGATTTAGCCGTTTAGGAGGAGTTTAGTCACATACACTCGCACAGAACATTTAAATATATAAAATTTATTTAGACGGAAGTTTACTATGCAGCCGCCATCTGTGAGAATATCATCAGTACTATAGCAGTATAAAGTAAGTAGTGCCTCGTTGGTCTAGTGGTTAACGTAAGCGGCTGCAGATCAAAGGGTCTCGGGTTCGATTTCCAGGTCGGTCTGCTGTTGGGTTTTTCTTACAAGAAATTCTTAATAGCAGCCCGGAGTAAGGAAGATAGCTGTGTTTCCCGTCCGTGCCTCGGGGAGCAAGTTAAGCCGTCGGTTCCGGTTGTCATGAAGTCTATGGCAATCGTTATTGGGAAGTCAGTGTCCTCAAATATACTGACAACTAGTTCAACCTTTGAGTTCAGTTCACCCTCAGGGTGGCGGAGGTCAGATGCCAGTCTCTCTGTGTAAAAACTAATATTCAGGTAAAACCGGTTAAACTAGTAGCCGACCCCTAAATAATCTTGGGAAAAATAAAGGCTAGGAAGATGACATAGCAGTAAAAAGTGAAGGATGTGGAGATTGTGTTGAATACTACTTCACCAGTCTTAAATTTAAAAAAAAATCCTGACACATAAAAATTTCGTGGAGGGCCCATGATGCAGACGTATCCCTAGGCCGTCATGGTGTGGGTCACTATGTGGTATTGTTGCATTATCTGCATTCGCAGTGAGTATGGTGACCACCACTCTTGAATTCTGCTTATGCTTTCCATCAGGCAGAGTAGAATCGCTTTGGCAGGCCCATACATTATTTTTTTATTCTGTTAAAGTTCAGTAATTTAATAGAGATTCATCAAATAATATGTCAGTTTTGAAATTTTATATAATATTTATACCGATAGCACAATTTCACTTCCCGTTCCAGATATAAGCTTATCCACATGCTACTTGTTACTACTATTACTAATTGAACTATGCAGCTATTCTGGCATACGTACATTAATAGACATTTTGGGACAACCCGTCTGCAATAAATCTTTGAAATCATGGCATGGGCATGACTCGCTTGGATCAAAATTGGTGTTTGATCGCACAACATGTAATTTTTTGACATTATTATTATTATATATTTCAATTTGCTATTAAATAAACGGTTTGTTATTTTTAAGCCAATGGTTATATTGTGATAATATGTTTAATACATTTATACTTAATTGTCTTGCAAATTGCTTAACTTAAGCTGCGTTACTCTGCGACACCATTCCAAATATCACTCAGATGCAAATCCGAGTCTCTCAAACTTTGTTCTGAATGTCTCTAGATTTACTGATTGCTACAATCTTGCTGTACACCATATGTTATTTTACTTGTTAGTTCGGAATTATGAAAGAGAAGTTTACATAGTAAATTATAATAGACAACAAGATACTAGAAGGTTGCCTGGAAGAGATTGCTGTTGGCAATAAGGCCGCCCTTTGTACACTCCGTCTCACATTTTATGTATTATCTACTAACTGTAATATTATAGTGTGCAAATAAAGAGTTTTCTTTCTATTTATCTATCTACTAGAAAAAAAATTATTGCTCTAGTAGTAGTAGCTTTGTAGTAGGAGTAAAAACTTGAGAATACCTACTGAATATAATTCTGAAATGACAAGTACTGTTAAGAAACGTTGAATAATTTACGGTCTCGACCAAACATGTACACTGTGTTCACAAAAATAAATAAAATGACAAATAGGAACACTATAAGTAAAGTTGAAATAGAGTTTTCCTAAGCATTGCAGTTTTTGTCTGAAATAGAAAACAAAAACTCTTGGAGTTATCGCTCTCATTTTAATACTATGAGAGAACATTGAGGCTTACCATAGTTACCTATGCCATCTGGGGGCTGACGTCTAAAAGTAAGAAGAAAATAAAGATAAGAAGAAGCCAGTGAGCATTGTTGATTTTAGTATTCGGTACGAGTTCTAACTCAACATGTGTGCGAAAAACATAAAAAATTCAAACCACCTTGGGATTTTAACTTACTAGTATCTACCTGTATTACAGAATATAGGTATATTTTAAATTTCATTTTAAGAGCATTGGTGCTACAAAGATTGTAATAGAAGTTTTTGTTATATGGCGGGACGTCTACGTATATAAAATCAACTAAATACTTTTAGGAAAGTCTAAAAGTAGGTATTTAATATGAGTTGTTTGTGACTATTCGTTTTGCATTTTAAATAAACCTCTTTATTTTATATTAACGATGGCAATGAATTCGTCTTACTTGTGGAAGTAGCAGATTTCTCAATTAAGACTATTTCACTACTCTAATGTATTGTTATGTCAGTCTGCCCAATTTTATAAGGCATTGTAGTAATAAACCAGACTATAATGAAGGTTTCTGTTTATATGCATATTTTCCACTGTAGCTTTTTTTGGAATGAAACGAAAGCGTGATGTTGATTCCTTTCGTTAAGTTCACCTAAAGAATTAATGCGTTTGTCTTTATTGATTAATTAAAAACGTCTTCATTATTTTGTAAATTATTATTTCAGGAAGAGCTTCTGAAGAAATGGTTATAAGCAACTGATGTTAGTGATGAAATGAACAAAACCGGAATACGCATCATCATCAGCAGCTTGTGTCCAGCTTACATGTTGACGATAAAACAAAATTACCTCTTTCAAAGACGGTTTCAATAAAGTACACGCTTAAGGATTCGCAAGCTGAAGTGGCAGTGGGCTGGCCACATTTGCCGAAGAACCGATAACTGTTGGGGTAAACGAGTTCTTGAGTGGAGACTGCGTCTTAGCAAACGTAGTGTAGGACGTCCACAGGCCAGGTGGAGCGATGATTTGCGCAAGACGGCTGGCAGGAGGTGGATGCGAGAAGCCATAGATCGAACTAAGTGGCGTGAAACTGGAGAGGCCTATGTCCAGCAGTGGACTGCGATAGGCTGATGATGATGATGATGATGACACGCTTAAGGTTAGGTACTTTTTATTTAAGTACGGCGCTGGAATTGAAATTTTCTACAACATTTGCCATTTTATATATTACCAACTACAGTCAATTTATTTCCAAATAAGTTGTTACAAAATTATGAAATAATTATAGAATATAGTTCAATATTAAAAATAATTAATTCAATATAAAACATAATTGTAAACAGACGACTTACTTTAATTATTTAATTTGAAATAAACAGTTTTCTTTTGAAAATATTATCGTCTTTGAAATCGTTAAAATCTAATTTAAATTGAATCAAGTTTTATTTAACACTTAAAACAAATCATAATAATTGTAATTGGTTCTATCTAAAGCATTACATAATAATTTAAAAAAAATGATTAGGTATTGATGTTGGTAATTTATCAATTAGTGTTATTATTCCGTTGGAACCGTAAAAGCCCATTGAAAGAGCAAGTACTGCAAAGAGAAGGAAATAATGACTTAATACCAATCCGTTTGGTCCGCGTGGTATGGTAAGCCATAATTTCCTTTTTAAGATGCCTATGTCATGCAATGAACGATTCGAGGCTGTTGCTGATGACGATGAAGAATAAGTATTTCAATAACAAGTGAGATGTGTTTATACAGTAGATGTCTATTGCAAGTATGTGTTACAAGTAATAAATCTATGAATTACTCCTCTAATAGATAATAAAGTAATTGGGTAGCTTTCAGTGAAATAAATTGGTAGGAAACGCAACAACAATAAGAATGTTGTTCAGATAATTAAAATAGTTTTACTATTACTGAGGTTGTTAAATAATAACGTATACACGTAATAACGTACGTATGTGCCTTTGTTATATTTCATTAGGTCCCAGTGGTGTATTCGAAAACAATTGTTATCGAGTAACGATTTCAACTTTGTATAAATGCCTAGTTCATTTAAGTTTTTAATAATTACTGCCAATACAATAAAATATATTAAAACTTTATAATTTAACAATCAAGTAAATAGTTGTTATTGTTAATTTATTACCTACAAGTATATTACTATAATCTTGTATTATCAAATAATAATTGTATGTTGATAATCATTACAATAATTATGATAAAGAATGTTTAATATCAATTGTTAAGTTTGGGAATTTAGTATTGAATTGAATGATCGGGCCTGTCAGATGTTATAAAATACCGTCGGTTCGATTAATTCGGGGACATTCAAATTCTAACCGTTTTACTTAATGTGCATTGAAGAATGTTAAAAGTTTGTGCTACTATAACGTGTTGCTTTGCTGCTATCTTGACTAACCACGTTACACAATATAAGAAACATGAAACATCATTTGGCTCAGGGCGAGAGTCCTTCATCTAACGATGTGCTTGCTACCTGTCTTTGAGTTTTGCCGAATGAAGGTAAAAATATTTTTTCGCCATTGCAATAGGTAGTATGTTTGACTTGTACCGTGGGAGAGCCACGCTTCGGCATGAATCGGCCGGCTCAACCGGAGTGATACCACGGCCTCACAGAAAACCGGTGTGAAACAGCGCCTACGCTGTGTTTCATCGAGTGAGTGAGGATACCGGAGGCCCATACCCCAATCCAACGCCCCCTATCCCCCTTACCATCCCCTTTCCCCCAGGCCGCCATAATGTGGGTCACCATGCTGCATTGTTCTTTTTCGCATTGAGGATCGTGACCACCACTCTTGGATTCTGCTCATGCTTTCCATCAGGCAGGGCAGAGTCATTTTGGCAGCTTAAATATAAAAAAAAAAAAAAAAAAAAAAAGAGATCTGTATACGGCCTACTGCTGTAAACAGGTTCATATAGAGGAACCGCATTAGATGCAAAATATCTAACAATTGCTACATAGCCAGTGGTCTGTTCGTTATTATTTTATATAAAAATAATTGCAACCAATGTTCGTGAGAGAACTTAGTTAGATTTTTTAAAACACTTCATCTGTATCCAAAAATATAATCAGTTTGACTAAGAGAAAAATATTGTTTTAAACCCTATTTCATCGAAAGTCACCTTAGTAAGTAGTTCAAAATAATAATGAGTCCATGTATAATTAAGGAGCAAGGAAACGGCACTTACACAAAATAATTATGTACAAGGTGAATTTAAAGCAATCAATCAGCCGAAAGCTATAGATTGATCGAATAACCTCACGGAATGGAAGTTATTGTCACCTGCCAGGGTCTAACACTCCGGTTTAATCAATTTGACACAAGTGTTCCATTTTAGTGGGTTTAACGCACTTTAATGTATGAAAATAGGTTGAAAATTGATTCTTGGCTAAGAAGTTTCAGTAATGCAGCATGAAATTAACTTATACTTTATCTGTGATATTACCTAGAGGTAGGTTATAGTTGTATATTCGTAAAAATGTACTATAAATTTTTTCGCAAAGTAAAAATTTACAAATGGATACAGTAGTTTATAACAAGATATTATTTAAATAATAACATTAATTTTAATGTCATGTACTGCTAGTCTTTGAGACTAGCCAATCCCAAACGAGACCAGCCTATGAACCTCGTTTTATAAGATAAATAAATAATTTTAGTGGGTCTAGGTCACAATCATCATGCCTATTGTTTGCTACGATTTCAGGCCTTAAGGATTACATGCCCGTAAAATTTCACCCCGTAAAACTTTCATCATCTGGGGATCAGTCGAGTAGATACGACATGAAAGTTTAATAAACTACGAGACACAGATGTATTTGCATTCATAAGTCCTAGGATTGCTATCGTCCTTACCCAGCGGCATCCAAGGAATGCTGCTCCTATAGGATTAAACTATTAGCAGTTTGTTTTGACGGGCTATTACCGCACTTAGCCTCTTGATTGGGCCGTTATTCGTGGGTTTGTCTACTCCAACCACCGTAGATCATCCCAGCAGTTCTGCAGCCTTTTCAGGTCACTTTATGTTTTCGGGAGTGATGTCGATTGGAGATTGTCTGTCCGTTGATCTGCCACATTCTACTTTCTGTGAGAACGTGCCTCCATGCATCCATTGCACAGAGAGCTGTCTGTTGCGCCTATAGTGAATAGGTGCTTGATTAGGAGGGGACATCGCCAAGTTAGGATACCTATAACCTTCCTGGAATCGTCACTTTTCAGTCTCATCAGGTAGCAGACTAATCTTTTTGATGCTACCGGAGCTGCACTTTTTGTTTTCCCGTAACTTTCGTTGTTTTTTGATTAAGTTTTGTGTTTTTTTTCGGTATTAGTGTGCAGCCATGTTTTTGTTTGGGCTTAGGGTAGGGTAATGGTGTTTTCGGTCTACTGACTGTCGTTTCTGATCCCTTTTTGGCCAATTCGCCTGCAGTGTCGTTACTCTAGTGTTTACTATACTGTTATTCATTGCAGAGTGATTTTGGCTGTTAGCAGTTTAACAGCTGCAGTTTCTGAAAACTAAATTAAATGGAGTACTATCCCAGCCAATAATAGCCGCTTTGTGTACTTCCAATTAGTTTCACTTTTTGAGATTAGATTCTCAAGTGGTAACTTCCAATCATAAAATCAATTGAGTTCTCCCTATCCCCATCATTCCATCATTAGAATTTGACTTGGTAACAACTAATCATCGTTCAAAATCTATTTAAATGCCTTTACTAACCGAGTTTCAACGTTAACTAGATATAATCAAAAATAAAATGAAATAGAATCTTATTCTCATTTCGCTCTAGTAAAGATAAGTTTTCATTTGGAAGATAATGGTGCTAATTCTGTTGTTGACCTCACTAAACCAAAATTCACTAAAATTTGTTGTTGAATCATATACTTTATTTTTTATTGTTTACAATTCATTTTTTTATATTTCAAATATTAGCAGTTATTATGTTTAATTCAGTACCAATTGAACGTTAATCAAGACACACGATTGTTTATTAATTGAAAAACTAAAATTTACTTTGGCATAACTAAAATTAGTTAAGATACTCAAATTAGGCCATAATTTTCTTTTGCTTTCTTAAGTCGAACGTTTAAAACCTGTAACGTGTGACGTAAGAAAATGACATGTCGCACTTAAATTAGACGTCATCTAAATACATGCCAACTAACTGTTTATGGCAAAATTCATTGCATTTTGTGGAATCATTTTTATGATGATAGCAATTATGCTATTTTAGCTCTAGTCAGTTCGGTGTTAAGGTATGTCTTTAAAATTGTCCTTCAAAAATCACAATTAAGCAAATAATCATGTCATTTCTATAGCGACAAATGTTTTTGTTAATAAGGCGCAATCTTCGACAGATGTATGTTAGGGTTTTTAACTAATAAACAATCGTGTCCCCGATCAGCTGTTATTTTCCACTGAGCTGAATGAATACGTTCAGTGAAAGCTAACATTTGAGATATTGAAAAATGGATTACAAGTGAATGAAATTAAAGTATATAATCCAACAATAAATTTAAGTGAATTTTAGTATAGTGATGTCAACAACCTGTACCTGTCAGCGAAAAAAATAAAATAAGATTACCGAATTTATATGAAGACGTTTCTCTAACGGCTATAAATAAGAATGTTCGTGTCGTAAAGAAGTTATGTAAGTGATGTTCTAGGGGTATGAGGTTCCGTTTTGTGATAAGCTTTTCCGATCGACACCCGGTCACGCGAGCTTTGTTGCGTTGTATCATGTACATTAAACACTATCTTACACACAATCAATTAACTACTCGTACATTACTTTTTGTCAGACTTAATGTGACTTTAATTGCCTGTGTCACATTTTTATAGCGGTTTTTGCGGTGAATGTTTTCCTGTCAACAATATTTGCTATACTAATTTTCACTTTCAAACTAGTATGTAAAACTCTACAACGTCAGTGTACTACTCTCCTCTGTATAATATCAAACTGCCATTAAAACATTTTGATATTACATACCTACTTAAATAATACATTATCTCTAGCTTTTGAGGTTTTAGTTTGCATTAGAAAAATTGTAATATCAAGCCACGTGATGGAGGCCTGAAAAGATACCATTCTATCAGTAATTGATACTCGATATGCCGCTAGCAGCTGTACTAAAACAGAATACTAAACAGAGGAACATTAATTCTAATAAAAAGACTGACCCAATTTAGAACCCTCGCTAGAAAACAGATCAGGAACGTGAAGTAAAGTTTGTTGATCATGGCGGACATGTATAGTTTTCGGAATTAGGCCATTTAAAGTTTAAAGTTGTAATTCAACGGTTTAAAATAACTTACTGTAGTAACCATCATCTGAAAAACCTGGCCAAGTGCTTGTTAGGCCACTTGAAGGCCACACATCCATAATGGTACGTGTATTTAGAATGCAGGGTTGGTATTTATTATTATGAACAATGTTTACTTATTATTTCGTTTTTTTTTGTACGAAGTTTTCTAAGTAAGTTCATTACACATCACATGGACTACCATAGGATTTTTTCAGATTTTAGCCGCCATTCGTTTAGCTTTTAGAGGAGAGGGCATCGCGATTTAATGATAGCACTTTGTTTGTCGATAAATACACATACCAACATATAAACATTCATCTATCTATTTAGCACTAATGGTTTGGAAGGTAAGCCGAGGACAGACGGACGATCATGACTAAACTATAAGGGTTCCGTGACGTTAAATACCGAACCCTAAAAACAATAAAACTGCACTTCATTAAAAGTTATTGTAATCTGCTGTGAATACGTGAAGCAAAAAAAGCAAATACGTGAAGCAAAATCTTTCCTTGCCAATCGTATGGATTATCCATACGATTGGCAAGGAAAGATTTTCTCATAAAAAAAGTGCATGCTGCTACTGATAACTGGCCTTAACGTTTTAAGAACTGCATTGCAGCCAATGGAGACCAATTAAAATAAGGTTTTTTAATGGTTTTTAATTATTTTTAACTGAATTTTTATCAAATCATATTTTAGTATGACCTATGTCTCTTCTCAATAGTGTCGCTTAATGTTAGTGAAATAACTTTCAGGATCGGATCAGTACTCTCGAAGATTATCTCCTACAACCATGCAGAGTTAGTAACTTTACCTCTTTTAGATATTAGAATACATGTAATTTGGATAAGGGAGATTAAAAATATGTTTTTTCTGCTAATATTTTTGCATTAAACACACACACACACACACGCACACGCACACGCACAAGCACAAGCACACGCACACACACACAGACACACACAGAGAGAGAGACTTGTACACACACAGACGC
Organism: Hyphantria cunea; assembly: GCA_003709505.1. Lineage (NCBI taxonomy): Eukaryota > Metazoa > Arthropoda > Insecta > Lepidoptera > Erebidae > Hyphantria > Hyphantria cunea. The sequence continues at coordinate 1,407,251 of PKRV01000055.1, forward strand.
TAAACAGATTTCCAAGTTTTATGCACCATGTATAACATTATTCTATAATAGAAAAAGATAGAGGATAAAAATAGGATTTTTTTTTGTTACACGTTACTGGTTTCAAGAATGTTATATACTAGCAGGTGCCCGCGACTTCGTCAGTGCATTTTTTTATTTTTTTGATAATTCACACAATATCTTTATAAATTGTAGTCTATGTGTTATTCTGATGTATAAGCTATATTATTGTTAAGTTTCATCAAAATCTATTCAGCACTTTTTACGTGAAAGAGTAACAAACATCCATCCATATTTCGAAACTTTCGCGTTTATAATATTAAAGTAGGATGCCACAAGTTACGTTGGTACAGTCTGGAAAATTTGAGAACCTGGAAAAAAGAAAATAAAGGAAAAAATAACACACGAATTGCTGGCACAGGCATATTTATGATACTGGAGTAGGGAGACGTACTTTAGAGAGCGTGATGCGGATTACAAGTCTCCATATCCCGCTTCTTGATGAAGGGTTCAATGTATAAAATATTACTCGCTACAAAAGGGTGTTATGCGCTGTTTGAATGTGCAAGACGTCGGGCGTTGGTATACTTTATTATATGCTATTATATTATATTTCATAATTTGGGTTTCTACATACATTTTTATTTACCTACTAAAGGTCAGCACAAAAGTATATGTGATTATAGCTTGTGCATTAAACATTAAAAGGGTTTAATGTTATAAAACTGTTTATTGTTAAGAAGATCCGGTTCTCAGATTTATTTGTTTTTTATTTTTCTTAAATGTAAGTTAGTATTCGTATGGATGAATACCATGAGAAGCTTTAGGGTTTCACTCTCATGTTTCTAGGGACGAACCCAGGTTTTAGATGAACACTACTTTCGTGAATTTTATCAAAATAGAAAGCAATCAAAAGTTCGTTTGGAGCAGTAAGGTCTGCTCTCTCAAAAGGAATACCTTTGCCACATTTTTTAAACATTTCAAATTGATGCGGGGTTTTTATTGGTCGAAGGGTGATAAAATGATGTTTTGCGGCCTTTCTCAATGGTGAGGTAAATGACTGTATCGCAAATAAATACCGATGTCTCCTTCATTAAAAAGAATATTAGAAAACATCTCTGAAAATAGAATTATTACAGCTTTTCATTTCTATTACAATTTTTTATTAAATAAACATTGAAATATATTGCTCAATTGAGTAGTCTAAAACAGTGACGTCACAAGTTTGTAAGTAGTATATTTTTATATAAAGTTATTGTTTTGACATATGATAAAAAAATAACTAATTTGTCAAAGGTGTCATCTAACCTATTCAGCTATCTTTAAGAATATATAGGTGCTGACACGGCTCTACCTTCACCATTTTCGGACCTATACACTCCTGGATTTCAATCTGAATTTCTTTTATCAGCATTTACTCTTTAATACTGACTTTAATTTATAATTTATGAACTTTATTTATCAAATAATAAATATATTATCTGTTTAAAATTTTATTCTAAACTATTGTTGCTTTGTTATTTACTTTAACGACTTAAACAATAAGATAAACATAGATATTAGTGATGTGCTTATTAAGACCTTTCTTATGATACCAAACACGTAGTGATTAGCTTACTTTTTTCGGTTAGGATCGTTTTAGTACTTTAGGCGCTTCGGTGGTACATACAAACACACATAGACTATTGAAGTTTTAACTTGAAACTAAAACTTCCTTTTGACTTTACCGTCGACGGGTACAAACAATCATTCGTATCAATTCATATTTAATTCGTATCAACATTCATCTAAAAAAAATATTTCAAACAGTTTAACGTTACTAGAACAAGGATTACTCGTTTTAACTTTCACACATGGATAGGTTATAAAATTAAATAAATATAAAACCTTTACTTTTTCGTTCGAAATTCGATGGCGGCTCAGTTAATTTGATAAATCACTCGGACTAACTGCAAGCGTTCTATCGAGCTGAATTCCGGTGCCTAAGGTACAGGAAACTGAGGTAGTCGAATTTCCCTTAAAGCGGTGGCAATCTGTAACATACTGTGAACACGTACATTTATGTATGTACTCTAATTGAGGAACCTGGAGTCAGACGATTTTATCGGTAGAATTTATCTCTTGCCCTTTTATACCATCAACATCTAAATACTGTCTTGATTTTATCTACACAAAATAAATAAAATTGAATTCCATAAGTTCCTGCAAATTAACAGAATTTCAATAAATTTATGTCAAAGTATATACGGTACTTACAATAAAATAACATTTCTTTTTGTCTGACTGACTGTATATCTGTTTGTTCCGGCGAATCTCGGGAACGTCTGGACCAATTTTGACAGACTGACTAGCAGATAGCTGGTGATACGAGTAACTTGGCTCATTTTTCCTTTTATTTACGACTAGCTTCGCCCCATGATTGTTTTTGTAAAGGTACAACAATCACGGGATACACCGTTGGGGGCACTATTTAAAAAAACATTGATTTGATAAAAGAAATTGAAAATAAAGAAAGCTCAAATAGTCCTAAGCGCATCGCCGTTACATAATAATAGTACATATACTGCCGTGGCACCAGTAACTGATCTGAGTGACATTGACTGCTTTACCAAACAATATAAATTCGGGTAGTATCTACAAGGGGGATACAAAGATAATTAATTTCATCTGTACATCTATAGATACAAATAAATAAAATTGAAGTGACTGTTTGAAATTTCAAATTAAAATTTTTCAATAAATGCAAATTAAAGTATATACGTTATTGATATCAGAAAAATCAATTTTTAAAAATTTTGATGGTCTTTCTATTTGATCTGGCTAATCTTTAAAACGGCTGTTGCCAATTTTGACAGGACTTTCACAAGCAGACAGCTGATAATAATTTAAGGAGTAGCTTGGGCTACTTTTATATAAGTCTGGGTGGGCCCCGCGGGGTTACTTGCGACTGCTGATGCAAAGGTACAAATACAACCGGGAGTAACACCGCGGGGAGTAGCTTGTATTTAATGTTAAAGATGCAGGCATAAAGTTTTACTGATTTTCACATAGAACTTTGCAGGGATGTTGACAGTATTTAAAAAAATGGTAATTACTTGTTTTGTTGTTTAAAACTTGTTACGTAACTTATACTTTAAGTTATTTGAAACTTATGTTACTAATTATTATATTATATAGTAGGTAGGTGTGGGTATATAGTACATACCTACATATATGTATTATGTGCGCATCTCCGAACGCAATTTCAACAAGACACTTTCAAGAAATTGAAACAGAAGTGTCTCCGAGAGCCATTCGGATGTTCCAGTACAGTACTACTGTATCTACTCGTGTTCGTCTTTTATTTCAGTAGCTGTGTTTTATTATACGAACTGAATTGAACATGATTGTGACTACGTCGTATTTGTTGATGAATTCGAGTAGTGTGGGATTTCGTGTCATGATAAATTGATGGATAATCAAGTACCAAATCGCTATGCTGGTAAATGGTGCGAGGATATGAAAAGCAAAGCGCAGTGACAGTATTGTGATTAAAAGTACATATGGATTTTTAAATAAATACCACCTTTAGATATTTATTAATCATTTAATTCAGAAGGAGAGAACAGGGGAATAAAGTGACTTCTCTGCCCGATAGAAAGCATAGGTTTTACTTCGATACATTATAATATAACGAAAAATAGTATGTTAAATTGTAAGCAGTTTGTCACAGTTGACAATCTTTCGACAGTTTACAATCTTGCTATGTAGATTATAATTTAACGGTGTTTACAATCTTACGGTGACACATGTATACTTACCAATTGGGTCGGACCAAATGTTTGTATGATCTGCAAATATTTGTTTCAGAGTTTGGGTGTTTTCTATGTATGATGTGTATGTATTTAAAAAATAAAGTATCAGAAACATTGTATCAGTGGTCTGGTACCCATAATAAACGATCTGCTTATTCTGAACCTAGATGGCGCGGTGTGTCAGATGTCCGAAATATTTATTTTATTTATTTATTTTATCATTATGTTATGACCGTTTTAATTTTTATTTGAAAAAACAAATTAAATATCATTGCTTTTGACATCAAGGCCGCCCTTTGTACACTCCGTCTCACATTTTATGTACTCTCTTCTAACTGTAATATTATAGTGGGCAAATAAAGAGATTTTTTATCTATCTATCTAAATACCATCATTAAATTATTTACGTTTTAAACTGCGTTTTCGATGTTGCATTACTTTAGTAGAACTTCAAAAGTACTTTCATTTCGATATATCTAACTATATCCTTATAGTTGAATTGTAGTTTCTCTAAACCAGCTTCTGATTCTGTTTAAATTAACATTCTAAACCCCAAAGATGACTAAGATTCTGTGGAAGAATATATTTTATGTAAGTACCTATATTCTATACAATGCGAGTTCTCACACCTACGCGCCTTTCAATCTACTTTCAAAGGACCCTTGACTCTATTGTTAAGAATGAGTTGAATTGTTGGTCCGAAATAAGTAAGATGGAGTGCAATCAATGAATCTACTCGACTTCATGTAATGTTACTTATAGAGTGAAGGCAGGATTTTATAATGAACTCGCTTTAAAAATAAATCGTCTTGTATCCTTAAACGAAGTATGAGCTATTTTCGCACATCGACAATCTTACCAAGACATTGCTTAAGAACTGGTGTATAACGATTATAACATAAAAGTATATTTAGGGAGGCTGTTCAAAAAATAATCAGTGAAATCAAAAATAGAATATAACCAAAGTTTATTCACAGCTTTTCAAAATATACCACACTCCAATATCAATGCATTCGGGAGAATCAGTTTTTAATATATTTAAAAAATGAAAAATAACTGCCGAAATACTTCGACGGCCTCATCAAGTGCTAAATTTTCGTCCACGAAACATTTTTTTTAATCGTGGGAAAGAAAAACGCATGTTGCTAAATCAGGGCTGTATGGAGGATGGGGTAACATTTGTACCCCGAAGTTGTCAAATAGTCCATTGTGCTAGCAGCTGTGTGAGCGGCCATGTTATCTTGGTGAAAAAGAGTGTTCGGACGCCGCTCCTTGCGTACTCGCTATCGAACGCCCCGAAGGCTTGAGGCATCATACTTCATTTTACTATTCACTAGTAACTGTTCTACAGTCTACTAGCGGAATTACTACTACTGGTCCAGTGCGTCGAAAAAGATACCACTATCATTTTTTTATTAACGCTCCGACCACGAGCAATTTTTGTGGACAAATCGTCCTATACAAAAACCCATTGCGTGAATTGCTGCTTCGTGAGAGCACAGTAGCTATGATTCGTCGGTTATAAGAATATAGGATATGTTTTGCGACGTTGCTCCTTCGAACTTTTATAACATAAATTTGCACTAAAATAAGGTAACTATTGCGAAGCAAGCTTCCCAACTTTAAGGAGTTAATGCAGGATGGGTTTCCACACGTCAGAAAAAAGAAACTGGTATTGGGTATTTTATAGTTAAATCTATTAAGAATAATGGTCCCTACAATCCTTTGTAGTATAGGTACTAGACGTAGAGGTCAATCTTAACTTGATTATGCTCCTTTCGTGAATTTTGCCAGGCTTTCAAATACCGTTTAGCTAGAGAGACAAGTCAGCAAGTCTCTTACTATAAATGTTTTTATATAAATTTTTATTTGTTACCTGAAAATAAAATCACTTTTGAATTGTTTCATGTTAAGTACTTTAGGCATTAGCGAAAAATAAAATAACATATTTGGAAAACCTTTTTTAAAATGTTTATACTTATATGATAAATATTACACTCGCCTATTTAGAACAGTAGGAGTGGTGGTTGAATGCTTGTCATATGATTAATGTTGTTAGCCGTTTGGGGTAGCGCTACACCTGTACTCGTATTACATTCCTAACCTAAGACGACGATATTTGTTTGTTCCTAAATATTTGACAGAATGTTCATATTTGCACGAGAAGAAAATCATAATTCATGATATTCAATATTATAATTAATGGCAAAGTCAGCATTCAGGATTCAGTCAGAGTCAGGAAAAAGTAAGTAAAAGAAATGTTTTTCTGTATGAGTTCATGTTTATGAATGGTATGTTTTGATAGTGTGATACAGCAAAAACTACTTTTAAATCACTTAAGAAGATATAAATATTTGATTTTATAGTAAGTTTAAAAAGCGGAAGGCTAAAAATGATGTATATTTTATTAATATGCAATGTTGAAGATACTGGGGAGGATATTGAGTGCCATTGATTCTTCCTTCGAACTTCTGAATCTCTATGGTAAAGTTATTTAACAAAAATTGGGAAGGGTTTGAATTGAAACAAGTGTTAGAAAAACCGTAATCGGACAGGACCCATTATATGTATTCTAGAGTAATATAAAAAACTACTAAGTTATTATAAAATATTCTGTTTTCTTATTTATTTCCGTGAACGAGTACCTCATATTTCGGCATTGTTGTAATCAAGGATGGAGTGTTTTCAATCATGGTGGTATACAATACAAAAAATACAACATAAGGGTACTACACACAGGAATTTATTACAAAATATTGTACTACCTTGTTGGCGCAGTGGTAGCATGCGCGACTGCTGTGCATGATATGTACATATAATATGTGCATGATATGTATTTACAAAAAAAGTATATATGTATTTATATGAGTTATCCATAATACAAGCTCTGTTTAGTTTGGGACTAAATGATGTTATGTGTTAAATGTCCCAAAACATTTATGTATTTATATGAATTATAGAGTCAAATTTGGTACTAAAGACAAAGACTTCAACAATTCCTTGGATAACGGAAAATATTACCTCAAAAAATGATCGGACGGTAAACAAAACTAAAAAAGACAACTAATAATTTAAAAAAAAATCGACCTAGTGCTAGTCCGACTCACGCAGAAAGGGTTCCGTACCATTATCTATACAATTCAGGCGTCTACTTATTGCCGTTATCAATATCGAGCCAAAACCAGCAAAAAAATCACGTTAGTTGTATGCGAGCCCCCCTAAATATTTATTTTATCCGGTTTTTTAAATCTGTGCTTTAGGCTTAATGTAAATAATTTTAACGTTCGTGTTCTTTAATCCCACCCAAGACCCTAGTTATGAAGAAATATTTCTAGCACAAGCATTTTCCTAAGCTCGAGAAATTTACGAGAACACTAGTTTAATTAGTTGGCTAGGCCTTCTTGACAAAACGGGGTTATAAATACATGGGGATTAACATGGTTAACTAGTTAACCATTCTAAGCAGAGTAAAAAATATACCTATTTAAATTATTCTTAAAATTATTATATTCTTAGCGATTTAATAATCATAAATAAACCAGCTAAAATTAAAATTTTTAAAAACCCCATACTCAAGCTCTTAATCGAGTAATCATACGCTAAAAATGCCTTACATCATTTTGAAAAAGAGCTGGTACTCTTACAATTCTGAACCGGTAGTAAACAAACATAACTAAGAACTACCGCAAGGAAACTGGCTATCAATTGAAAAAAATCGCATCGAAATCAGTCCATCCGTTTCGGAGCTACGATGCCACAGACAGACACACACACGGACAAACAGTCATCGATGTCAAACTTCTATCCACCCTCTTTTTGCGTCGGGGGTTAAAAAGATCACATGTAGGTTAATTTTCGACGTTGAATGTCTTTTTGTTACTTTCGGGACCAGTATACTTGTTAGTGTTGTAGTCAGTTAGTGTAGTAGTCGTTGAATATTTTTTAGTACTGTGGTGAGTTTGTGGTGGGTATGTGTTTGGTATTACATAATATTGAACTTTATGGTCTGTGTGGTATACATTATTTATTATTATAGCTGCACTTCTATATAATATTCTACTAGATGCTTATATATAAAATTGGCGTTTTGTATGGGGGGAATATAAAGTCATTTTTTTAGTAAAAATATATTTAATAAATCAAAATATGTACCAATGTTTTACACTTTTGCCATCACATAAGTAGTTCATTGATCTCTTTACTAAAAAACATTCTTTGAAAGTGGTTTGGTCTACCAAATCGTAGATAAAAAAAGCCTTGTAAGAAGTTATCCCAATTTCGGTTATTTAGGTAATCTGCTGTAACAAGGTCCGGGGATTGGATGTCGCAGAAATTCCGATTGCAGCTCCTTTAGTTTAGCAGCCGTCTGTTATACAGTATGTGGTGGAGTGTTGTCCTGAAGCAGCAGTGGCCAAAAGCGTTTGACCAGCGTCAGTTGTTTAGTAGCTAGTTCTTCCATTATGGTTTGCAGTTGCTGACAATACATATCTGCCGTAATCGTTTGACCAGATTTTAGGAAGCTGCAGTGAAGAAACCAGCACTACTCCGACGAACACTCACAAGTAACATTTTTGAGTTAATTTTCACTTGGGACAAGATTTGCCTGGTCCTCCAGAGTTCAACATTACGACGAGCACTTCTTATTATCGTACAGGATCCACTTTTCATCACTGGTAATGACCCGACTTAAAATCATTTCATTATTATACCGATTGAGCAATGTAACTATGCAGTCAATGCGTGTTTGCTGGTTCGCTTCACTCTATTCATGAGGTATCCATCGTTCAAGCTTCTTCAAGTGGATTTAAAAAATTTTATCACTCACAACAAAGCCTATAGCCAACTGTCAAGTGGTTTGCGATGGATCCGCTTCCACAATGGTCTTTAATTCTTCATTATCCACTGTAGTCTCAGGCCATCTATGGGGTTTGTTATGAAGGTCGAAATTTTTAGAACGAAAACTTAAAAACCAAAAACGTACGTGTTTCCTTTTGCAACACCAGCGCTACACACCTCGTCAATCCTTCAAGCTGTTTTTGCAGCACTGGTGGTGGTAAAACTCGTACTCTTAAATAAAGTGTTATTTCAAGTTTTCAGTTGTGCGCCATGAGCAACGCCAAATAAAAAACTAATGGGGGAAAACAAATGAATAACAGCTAAACGGATTTATAACTTTGAATTTGGAATTCCTAATAGCTCCTATACACGTTGGCCGAGCGAGTTTGGTGAGTGGGTTCGGCCAAAGCGTACTGAGCCATTTTCTATTTATTTGTCTTTGGCTGGCAACATTCGCCAACGAACCCATAAGTGTCCGTTTTTCAAATTTAAAGAATTTGGCGCAAGCTGTAAACAGGGTTCAAACGTTGGCCGAGTGTTCACTTCATAGTCACGGGTCAGAGTAGACGGTTGTGTTGCGCTTAGTAATAATAATAAAAATGTTTATTTTATCTCCACAAATTACATACATCATCATCATTTACAGTATTGTTGAAAGAAATTTTTACAAGAAAGTTGCTTATTTGTTTCATGAGCATCGAGACATGGAGTACTGAGGAAATATTTTGGTTCATTGATTGTTATCAGAATTAATCTGTTATATCGAATCCCAAACACTTGCACTTTTTTCATGTACATTTAATACATACATATTTTAACATCAGTTTTATTTCTAAGAAACTTCACCCTAAGAAGAACACTACTGAATTACTGACAAGTTCAATAAGCAGTAACAAAGCCTTGTACGGTTAATAGCACGCCCCTAACAACGTGGAAAGAATGACACCAATTCACTTTAGTCTTCCTTTTCTGTTTTCTCTGGGGAAGTGAGATGGGTACACATAACGCTAGTGCTGTGATTAGGTATCGAAAACCTTATCGACACGTATTAAACTATAATTTTTGTTTATTTCATATTCAGTATTTCGCTTTAATGTTGAATGTCATACTGTACACAGGATAGATTTTGAATAAAGCTTTGGTAGCGAAATTTCCTAAATTTTAAAGTTATAAAGTGCCGTCCATAAAATCATCATAATAACAAAATAATTTGTAAAGGTTCAATGTGATTCTCATGTTTGCATGTCGGGTGAAAGTCAAAATGTAATAATATCGATATACTGTTTCAATAGTAATAAGAACTGCAATTAATTTGGAAAAATTGTTTAATTTTTCTTTTTAAAATATTCACTCAATACTTATCTTTTATAAATAATATTCTTGGATTGTTTAATATTAATACAGTGTACATCTACACAAAAAAATATAATACAAGTATCGGTTTTCAATTTCAAATTAACAGCTTTTCGCTATGTATATAAAAGAATCCACGAAACCTGCGTATAAATTCAATTGAAAAATGTTTGCCTGTCCTCTTTCAGTTAACCTCTGAAAAATTAAACACATTTTTCATTAACTTGTCAATTTAGACTTATTTCTTATATTCAATAATATTCATGTACCTTATTTCTGTGTTTTTACAGATTAAAATTTCACCAACTCTATTCAACCCAAGACTTGGGTGTTATAATAGGCGACGAAGAGAACAATTAACTCCGAACAAACTTAGCAAGAAAACTTGATACTAACCATAAACCAACCCGGTCTGGCCAGCGTGGTTTATTAGGCCAAAACTTTATTTATAGGAAGAGACCTATCTCCAGCTGTGGACTGTTGAAGGCAGTTGATGTAATGTGTCTGACACTATTTTTTACATTAGTAAGATTGCTATTTTTGCGTCCCTCACGCAATTCTTTTGCTGCTTCCAATAATAACAAAGTTTGATATTAATTTCTATACCCATTTTGTATGTATCAGCTGGATTTTATAAAACTTAACAAAAATTGTGCGAAATATCCTCCTAGACCCAACGGTTACAATCGTGCGTTGATCGATCAGATCAGTTGGTGTGAGTCATCAGTTTTTTGTTTTATAATAATATTAATTTAAAGCAAGTATAAAACTTAATTCAAATTCAAATTTTCCATTCCCCATTACAATTATAGTCAAAGTTGTCAGGAGTTCCACGACGACATAATTGTATTACAATATGATTAACAAATTCGGATATGTATGGTAATCCATAAAATAATGCAGATATATTCTACGAAAACCCTCGGATATATTCAAGTGAAATAAGGGCACGCCACTTCCCGTAAGCGCTCTTACGGGATCTTGAATCTCGCCGGCGCGCCAAACTTATTTCAGTATCGCATCAAACTTACAAGTTACGAACGAATGAGTTTATGCCTTGAAACTGTGCTCCCTCAGAAAGTAACTCACGCCTTTTCTTTTCTGTTTGTATAAATCGTTTCTTTTAAAAAATCTATCAAATTGGGAAACTCGAAGGAAATCAAACTTATTTGTGCAGCTGAAGAAAACTCGAATTACTTTCTTCAAAAATAAGGTTGAAAGCATTGATTGTTTTGTCAACGAGATACTTCTCTCTTTCTGGTAAGAATTGCGAGTAGTTGGAATTTAATTACAGTTGCAGGAGAGTTGTTTGAAGGTATTTTAATCTACATAAATAAATACCTATTCACTAGCAATAGAATTTCTATTTCTCTCATTAGAATTAATATTGCACTGTTGTATCGAAATGAAAATTTTATTCCAATCTTTCAAAGCATTTTGACCCAGTTCCTGTAACGTAACAAGAATGCCGGATTTAAAATGAAATGACATCGTTATCTTTGGTCACGGGCGTAACTGTTAAAATATTCTTAAGAATGATTTTCATGCCCCTCGTGGGGCTGGCCAAAATGGTTTCACAAAGATTGCTCTTTTTTACTTTAATTAGGAAAAGATGTTTTAGTAAAGTTGATGATTTATCCTTTTTTTCAATACTCTATTGCCTTATGGCTAAGTGGTAATCGAGGTAGTATGCATTCTTCGCGTCCGGGAAGAACACTTTTTTAACGGGCGGTGTAGCCCGACTGACATATACGGTTCCATCCATCAAGGGAGTCGCTGCGAATCTGGCGCTTGACACAGGTCGTAGTCAGGCTTTGTCCGGCACAAAAGTGCCGCTTCCTTAGCCAACTATTTGATGCGCTCGTTGCCATCGATACCAGTGTGAGCCATGACTCAGTACAAGGTTATATCTTCGGTTGCATTCGAGTCACTGTAAATGCCGCAACTCCCCGCACTGCAGTTGAGGATTTCTCTGGAAACTCTGCATACGGCCTGCTTTGCTGGTAGCTTGGGCTGGTAGACTGTGCAGTAAGCTGGCAAGCACAGTTTCCAGCTTCGCAGCTCTCCCGGCTGTCCCATACAGTGGTAACTTTCAACGTCGTAAAGAACTAAGTGGCCGAGGGTGAAGCACTGAGGGTCCTGGAAAATGATGTGACGACAGATTTCCGCAGTGAAACCTTCTGCACCTGGCGCCTTCTTTGGTTTGAAACTGGACACCACGGCGATCATTTCGCGCGAAGTAAGCGGCAGGTTATGTAACTCATCATGGATCAAGTCTTTTACCCGCAGTGTGATGTCCCGGGTGCTAATAATCTTTGTTGTCCGTTTGCAGTGAGTCCTCCGGATAGAAGGTCTCCACCAGGTGCGATGTTAATGCAGCAAAACGCTGTTTTGATTAGGGCTATGTACTACTACATAATGCCTTTTGGCAACCCTGCCGATAACTCGGTGAATGCCCTCCCGGACCCCCACCCTATATTCTATTTTTATATTCTAGGTGCAGAAGTCCTTCCAAATTTTCTTTCGTACTCATTTTTTATTTGCTGATACTTTGCCACGACATGAGCCCGACGAAGCGGGCTGCGCAGCGGTTTCTCCTCTTTTTGGTGGCGACTTCTCGCTTCAACACGGCGAGCCCCTCGGACCACCACGGCATCGTAAGTTTTGTTTTAGATTTAATTTTTGAGATACAACTTTCTCACACTTTTTAATGATTGCCGAATACGACTCTAGAACGTGTTCTAATCTATTTTTGGATTTTATATTGCCTACAGTAATTTTATTCAAATTGGATTCTATTTTAAATGGGTCAGTTTCCCACGAAACTGGTCTCAATTTGATTTTTTAGTGTTGTAGAGTCGGGGGTTTTTATTTCTACGCCTGATGATTTATTTTACCTGATGTTAAATACGATGCCTTTGTGGTCGGAGCAAGTCATGCTGACATCTACACGCCATCCCTCTTCCAGTTCGATTAAATCCGCTGAGCAGACCGCTAGGTCAACGTGGTTGCTGAACGTATTACCTGATGGTCTAAAACGTAGGCGTAGTGCCGCTGTTGAGCAACTGCAAATCCCATTTCTCTAATGTTCCACATATCTCCTCGGCTCGCTAGTCCTCAATTGTGATGCTTCAGGAACTTCTGACGTTCACATCAGTTCTGATTTACAGGATACGGATCCTAGCTTCCACCAAATTCCTTGAATTTGTTCCAGTAATCGTAGTATGGATCGTAAGAGACGAAGACCACTACGAGGTCCCGGACTCGGCTGTGGATTCTCACCACTACGGTGTTGTGTATGGTGAGTTCTAGATACTGCTCATCCTCTAGGCTTGTGACTTAGGCCGCTATTGCAGCTTTCACAGTTCCGCTTCTGATTCCTGGAATATGCGCTCCCCGCGATAGTCTCGCATCCGGATGTTACCCACACACGGCTCCTGAATAAGAGCCATCGCTGCTCTTTTCTCCTCGGCAACTGCAAACAAGTCAGCGGTCACTAGTTCCATCCGTTGCAAGTTGGCCTGCAATACCGAATACGCCTTTGTTCCGGCGCGAAGTGCTCATGGTTTCTGCGGCGGGGCTCTTAACAGTAAACTATGTAACTAATATATAAATTCATATTAATTTACAAATATGTAATATAAATTCAAATTATGTAACTATTATAAAAAGTATTAAAGTAAGCATATCAAATGTACGATAGAAAACTACCATAGACTTGATACGCTTAATCAAATAAATTACCAGGGGGCAATGCGGATAAAATACAAAATGACTTCAGTGTAGCTAAGAACATACTGTATTTTATCTACTACCGTATGTATCGAGAGTTAGTTGTGACCTAATAAGCTTTTATGGTCAATATATTGGGATCTTAGAGGCAATATTAAAGGAGGAAACAGCAGCTAACACTACAAAGTAATAATTACAAAAAAGCTGCACGTAATATGGGAATACATTTCAGAATTGCGTGTACTCTACGCAAATATTTACTTTATTCTTATTATCTAGATGCTTCCTAACTTAATCATTTGAATATAAACAAGGTGCCTAGTTTGTACCAGAATAATTAAACGTAACCATCGTAATGACTTTGTTCAGTCCTTTTATTTTCTTTTTAATAAGTCTATAAGTATCTACTGAAAACAAAAAAACAATATTATATGATCGATGTGCAGAACCGATTTTATGGTAGTAACACATTAACAATAATGTTGATAAAGTATAAAATTCACTAAACAACTGTAAGCCCATTAGAGTTCTTTTATTTACATGTGAAAACCCCCATTGGCCTTCATCCCACCGGGGTTAGCGGCGGGGCGGTGTGTTGGAATCGAATCGACTAAAGCCACATGGTGTGCCACTCTGCGCCTGAGACGGGAGGGATACAGAAACTGCTGCTAGTAACGCATCCGAACCTCTCCTAGTGCCTGCCTGCACTGAAGCCCGCACCGTCTGCAGATAAAATTCTTTCTGCGACGTACGGCACATACGTAACAACGCCTCCTCGCGGCTCTAAAGTGGATGGAGGAGAAAACCCGTCCCGATCATCCGCGGCCACACTCAGGGCGGCTTGAGGCGCTAGTATGCACGCCTCTACTGTCCGGTCCACTGGCAACGGATCGGGTCCGAGTAGAGGTTGTCCTCCCGGGCCTTCTCCGCCGCCTCCTTCTGCGAGATGACATCTTTATAGAAGGTTGCGACCGCAGTAAAACTGCTGTCACTACCGGTCATGCAGCGTACGACGGCCGGTAGCGATGCCTTTTAGCCTATTTTACTTCGCTTTGGCCCTATTTTTAAAAAAGTAAAAACGTGATTTCGTGACAGCATCACGTGAAAATTCGCTTAACCTAGATTAGTTTTTGAAAACAAGGTACACATTCGTTAGAGTTTGTCTTTTTCTTTTCGTAGTTCATCTCGTAGACCCCCTAGGGGTCTCGGGGTAACCTTTCCAGGTTTAAAACCTGTCAATGTGGTCTCAGCACCGCCTGCAACTACAGGTGGGTCACTGGGGTGGGCCCAATGGGCCGATTAGTATTTCCGGGGTTTGGTGGGATGGGTGTATCCAACGGTGTCGTGTCTTCGTGCGTAGGCCCCACAGGGTGAACGACCTGCTAGTAACGCCCGAGTCTAGATCAGTATAGTGACCTGTTCTTGGCGAGGCCGAGCTCCTAGGGGTATGGACCCTGAGGAGCGCCCGTCAGCCAGCACTAGGTAGGGAGTTGTGGATAATTTGGGAGGGGTTGCTAAGGAGAGGAGGTCTCGTGGCAGGCCGTACCTGTCCAGCGGCCGCCGATGATAGGAGGCGAGCTCCCGCAGGTGGCGGGCTTGCGATCCGTCGGCACGCACGAAGAGGTTGGTGCTCAGGCGTTCCACGAAGTCGTCCAAGCTCTCCATGCGCAGATCCCTGGAGATTGTACTGTTCCGCACCTAGCGAGGTGCGTCTACAAGGGTACATAATGTGAGCGACTGTTGCGCACGTAGCCGACGGCGGTTCGTTTCGGAAACGAGCGTGAATCAGGCCGGGGCACCATAGGTAAGTCGGGTGCGGATGTACGCCTTGTACACGCCAAGCTTCGCGCGGAGTGGCAGTCGGGAGCATAGTATGGGCCGCAGAAGGGACCGCGCGGTACGAACCTGGGCAACAACGTTTCTTACGTGGGGCTTCATGGAGAGGGTGCGGTCGATGGTCACGCCTAGGTATTTCACCGTCGCGGGCCACTCGATATTCAGCCCCATGAGCTTTAGTTGCGGCAGTGTCACGCTTCCTATGGAGATCGCCTGAGTCTTCGCCACGTTGACCGTTAGTCTCCAGTTCTCCAGCCAGTTGGGAAGTGCGTCTAGTGTGTGCTGCATCTTGGCAACAGCGTTGGCATCGTTAGTCGATGTCGCCATGTAAGCCGCGTCATGTCATTCGTGTACCAAGAGTAGCACACTGGTGACAGACAACTTCCCTGCGCCACGCCGGCACAGATGGGTCGTTCTGTGGACAGGGCGCTTTCAACCGCCACTTGAAAGTGTCTTTCTTGCAAGAAGGTGGCTACAATCTTCACTACTCGACGTTGAGTAGTAGACGTGGACAATTTGTACAGCAGACCAGCGTGCTAGACGCTATCGAACGCCTTCTCCATGTCGAGGAAAACAGCAATGACCCGGCTACGCTTATTACGTGCGACCTTAATGTCGTGCAGTACCCTCGCTAACTGGTGAGTCGTGGAGTGCTCGAAGCGAAATCCGAACTGTTCGTCGCGTGGCTGAAGATGTGGGATCATGTGCAGCAGTAGCAGTTTCTCGAACAACTTCGATGTCGTCGAGAGGAGCGTGATGGAGCGATAGCCACCTGGTAGGAGGATGTTCTTCCCCGGTTTGGGCAGCATGATGACTCTATCAAGTCGCCATGTGGTGGGAAAGTGTCCGGTGCGGAGGATGCCGTTAAAAAAACGCGTCACCGTTGCGATTGATCGCGGTGGTAGGTGACGCAAAGCTTCGTTGGTTACCCAATCAGGACTGGGCGCTTTACGTAGAGGCGTCCGGCGAATCATTCGCTGGATTTGTCCCGGGGAAAAGATAATGGGATCCTCGGTTGGTGGTATCGGCGGCTCGAGGTACAACTCGAGTATCCTCTCGACCTCTACTACGTGGTGCACGATGTGGGCAGGATTCGGTTTAAGCTGCGCTTCCAAGAAGTCGGTGAACATCTCCGCTCAGTCCTCGGCAGGTAACGTGGGCTTCCGTCACCGTGTATTAAGGGCCTAATCGGAGCTAGTTTCCCGGAAAGTTGACGGCACAGGCGGTGTATGCCCGACCAGTCTTCATTAACTCGCTCGATGGTGCGTTGCCAGGACTCTGTCGCGATGTTAGCCAGCGCAATAGAGATCCTCGCTGCCAGAGCATTGAGCTGGGACATCATGGTTGGACATCGGGTGCGCTGCCATTGCCGACGCAGTTTCCTTTTCCTCTCGATCATCGCCAGGATGCAGGCGGGAGGCTGGAAGGGCTTCCTTGCGGCGGTGACATCGAGTTTCGACTCTCGAAGTGCGATCTGTGAGGTCGCGTCGAGATCCGTCGCTAACTTCTCGACGTCATCGGGTGTTTCCACGGGGAAGGAGGGCGAGTGCTTTGCTATATAATTGGTAAAGCACTCGCAAAACTCACAATCTTGACGTGATCGAGGGGGTAGCTGGAGCGTTTGTGGGATGTCGTCCAGACACACTGGCTGTCTGAGATAAGGTGGTCGTTCAGGACGTCAAGGTATACAGCCGCGTCGATGCCGCGGATGACAGTCAAGTCTATGACGTCCGGTGTGTGGGCTGCGCAGTACGGGTAATGAGTTGGAACCTTCGATCCAAGTACCTGTTACTCGTTTCGGTCTGCATCGTCCAGAAGGCGGCGGCCTTCCGGGCATGTGGAGTTGGAGTTCCATGCCGTGTGTTTCGCGTTGAAATCCCCAGCAATTATAGTAGGCAGTGATGAGTTCAGCAGGGTGTGCATGTCAGCCACTGCGAGGCGCTGCCCCGGTGGCCTGTAGAAGGTGAACACACGTGTCGGATGACTTCCGATGCAGACCTCTACGCCCAGAGCGTACGCAGACTGTAGTATCGTTACTGGCAGCGCTTGGTGGACGACATTCCTCTTGACCAGGATTGCTAATCCCCTGTATGCAATCCCTCTTGGCGAGCGTTGATCCTCATGGTAGACGTGGTATCCACTTATTTTAAATTTATCTATTGGCCTAAGATGGGTCTCGCTGAGCAGGGCTATGTCCACTTGTCGTTTTGCTAACATCAACTTTAATAGCCTGGTCTTCTTTTGTCTTCTTCAATGTATTATTTTGTAAAAACGTTGCAAATAACAAGTAAAGGAATGTATAGAATCTTGTTGGCTAATTGAATCACTTGCTATGCTGGGTTCAACTTAGCAACTCTTTTCTAAAAGCTTAGTCCTAGTCATTACCACGCCGCTGATTCTCTGCTGCTAATATAACAAACCGATTTTAATTTACCAGGATGGTATGTTGAAGTCGGACATTTTGAGTAAACTTTTCAATCCCTAAAAGAAAAAATCCTAATAATCCTAAAAAATATGTATAACTCTATATCAAAATTATGATATTTTAATAAATTTTTAGTTAATAATAGATTGATATGTACGATATATTTGTGTGTATGTATTTACGTTACGGAATTTGATTGTAATTTTCACCCACTTTATAAGTGAGCTTGAATTAAAACTTCGACGCTCATCAAGTACTAATGAGAGTACAATAATATAATAAAATGGTTTGATTATCCTGATTAGGATCTTACCACCCAAAGAAATTAGACAATTTGCCCGAGGCTCGAGCTAACTCTTTTGTAACGTAACGGCATTTAAGACATACTTTAAATATGTTAAATACAATGTTGCAACTTGTGATTCTTGGTCCCTAGCATTTTGCATCTAAATAAATAAAAATGAACAGCAAAAATGATTGCACGCACATAACTTTCGATCGACTGCACCAAATTGAATAACTCCTGTTTTATGTATTTGTTATTGTCAGAATGAGCTTTGTATAGAAGAAAATTTAAAAAGGAGGTGTATATATAGGTACTATATTCTCTTAGTAGGCTTAGTTCTATACTTACTTCCTAAAAAATATTTTCAAATATTTAAAAAATAATTACAAAACTAAATAAGGCAATACGAGGTTCAGCGGATCAGCTAGTTTATAGTGTTATTTATTAGTAAGAATTGTAAAAGTACATATTCTTCATCATCATCATCAGCCTATCGCATTCCACTGCTGGACATAGGCCTCTCCAATTGTACGCCACTTAGTTCTATCCTCGGCTTCTCGCATCCAACTCCTGACAGTCTTGCGCAAATCATCGCTCCATCTGGCCTGCGGACGTCCTACACTACGTTTGCAGAGACGTGGTCTCCACTCAATAACTCGTTTATCCTAACGGTGGCCAGCCCACTGCCACTTCGGCTTGCTAATCCTGTGGACTATGTCGATGTCCCTGGTTCTTTGTCGAATACCGCAACCAGTTCCGGTAGTACATGTTCATGGAACATGACTTTGGTCTCGTCCAAGTTCATCCGTAGACCGATGCACTCAGAAGAGTCAGCCGGGTCGTTCGGCATCTGTTGTAGGTCCTACAGCATTTCTGCCATGATGACGATGTTGTCTGCAAATCTGCAAGTGAGAGATGTATACGCCATTGATGTTGATGACGCGCCCTTTCCAGTGCAGCGTCTTAAACAAGTCCTCCATTGCATTAGTAAACAATTTCGGGGATATAACGTCCACTTGTCTCACTCCTCGATGCAATGGCATGGGTCTTGTATGCTGGTCCTGTACCTGGAGGGACATAGCGGCGGCTTCGTGGGGACATCTCAACACTTGTATGTATCGCCAATCCACTTGGCAACGCTGCAGGGACTCCAGAACAGACCAGATCTCGATCGAGTCGCGTCTTCGCGCAAGACGGTTCGTGATGACTCTTGAAAACAATTTATAGACGTGGCTTAGGAGGGAAATAGGTCGATAGTTCTTCAACATGGTTTTATTACCCTTTTTGAAAAACAGGATGATCACACTCCTACTATACGCTTATGGAGTACTCCTTCGAACAGGACAGCGTTGAAAAGCTTTTGGAGCGCCCTCAGTACGGGTTTACCTCCAGCCTCCAGGTCTGTAGTAACGCCGTCCTCTCCAGGAGCATTTTAATTTTTCAGCTGTTCAAGAGCCATCTCGATTTTGTCAATACTGACTTCTGGCAGATCTTTGGTGTAGTGGCGTGTTAATGTGGCTCTAGGGGTCCTCGTTTTCAAGATCAGGTCTAGATGCATGCGAAGTTTACAAACTGCCATAGAAGCTTTCCACTTCCGAAAAGACGGCCGGTTTGGAAGCAACAGCTTTTCCACTTGCTGTGATCAACTTCGTCAAAGGGCTTCTTCCAAGAGATTATAATATGTAAATACTTTCAGAGTTCATCAAAACAGCCCCTCCTGCTCGAAAAAGTTGATGAGCATTTATCCCCTATGATTCCTGCTTCCAAATCCATGGGATCATATTACTAATTCGCTACAGGTTTGTACTCCCACTTTGGCGTTGAAGTCACCAATAAAAAGGTTGTAGTGGGTTTTAGTAGTGATGTGGAGGGCCCTCGATATATCATCATACATATCCTCCACCTCATCGTTCGAGTTAGCCGAGGTCGTTGCGTACACTTATATTATCTTGAGCCTATACCTCTTGTAAGCTTGACGATCAGGTACGCTACCCTGTTCGACACATTGGAAATTTCCACAGCGTTGTCAGAAAGCTACTCGTTTACCAGAAACCGCACGCCACCTTGGGATTGTTGGTCTCCCTCGCGGAAGTACATCAGATGGCCTGAATCGAGGGTTATGATATCCTCCCCATATAACCCTAAGATATGCCGCCTAATCTTCTAAAGTTCCACCTCAAGTTGTGCCAGATGCGAGTCTAGCCGTAACGTGCGGCCGTTAAATGTTGCCAGGGTTAGTCGTTTGTGGTGGCCTCCCGTAACCCGGTGATTCTTAGCACCCCCTGTCCCGCCGTTACCGTGGTTACCACCATGACCGGGAATAGCGAGATTACCAGAAACTAGGGGCCGTAGCTTCTGTTGCTTACGCATGGAGGGTTTTACCTATAATCACCACGCTGGGCAGGCGGGTTGGTGATCGCAGGGCGGTATCTTGTTGCACCGGTGACGATGCTGCCCGTCACCGGCCATTTGTATTTAATTACGCCTGTTGGGATGAATGTACGGCCGTCCGTCGGTCGCCAGAGCTTCGTTTGTTATCCAGCAGGGTGCTCCGCGTGCAGGTGAGGTAAGCTTGACGCGAAAGACTGTGGTTCCCCTCTTAATTTAAAAGTACATATTGTAATTCATTTTTTTGAAAATATATATTTATCCCTTTTTATTCGGTTTTATAATGTATAGATATCTTAGATACACATATAGACATTAAAAGTAAAGTAAGAATTATTACATATCTATATTTCTAAATCAAAGCCTCCTCATAATCCAAGATTTACGTATTACACACTACACTTGTAAAATTACATATTACACTTGTAAAACTCAAACAAGACAAAATTAAAGTCCATTGGGTAAATTCTGATTTTAAATTTTCGGTCTGTAATCATCAATATCATATCAGATCAATTAGGCACTCAGTCTTCGCGCGAAACATTATTAGTTATATTTCCATTTCTATTACTATACGCGAAACACTGACTGAGTTTCTTCCATTCACTTAGTATTAGTTAATCTGAATTATTTCCCATTTTTCTTTAATTCAGACTCCTGTTTCACAAAGAATTCGTTTATTTTATTTATTCTAATAGGGAATATCTACATGAAGTTTAGTTATAGACAGTGTAATGAAATAGCAGTTTCAAATTTAATAAAAGTAAAATTATATAAACTATCAGAAATTCTGTACTATTGTTTTTTTTCAAGTTCCTTTACACGTGCATCGCATATTCTGTCGGGGTCACTTCAATTATGAGTATCGAGGGAAAGGGTGCTTTACGAACTGATTTTTGTGACGAACAGACTTCCTGTAGGTATACAGCGTTCACACAGAAAGCTTCCTATGTCATTTTTGGCATCACTTCAGCTTACACATGCCAAAACATAGTTTTTCCATTTTCATGGAGTCATCTTTTTGATTGGCCTGCCAAATGATTAGTGATCCTCACTGCTAAGCCAGAGATTGTAGCTTCGATTCCCAACGATTCAGGACAAAGCCTTTGACAAATCCAGGTGTAATTTATCTATAATATGTATTTACTTATAAATACACATATAAATTTGTTTATCAGCAATCTGGTTACTACAGTACAGGCTTGGTGTAGTTTGGGATCAGACGGCCGTTTGTAAGATGTTTAAGGGATATATTATTATGGTCAAGGGACTGTAACCATGATAATATATCTGTATATTAAATTATATATATACTATAGTAACATTTTTGAATATATACCTAATTATTTAATTATGTAAACAAAATAAATATATAAAAAAAAACTGTGGACCACCGCCTTAGGGTTCCAAAGATAGGAACCTCTTCACTATATGGGCCTCGTCAAGGAGGCCTGTCTTCTGTATCAGACCCTTGATCCAGCCCAATAACGTGAGCCTCTTAAAGTGTTGGTCGAGGCTCTTGGCTACATCCGTCAGCAGATACGATTATCGAAACAATGATCAACGAATCCACATATCGACAATTTTGTGTCAAATTATGTCTAGTGTTGAATTCAATACAAACACTTTAGCTAGAAGATTGCTCTTCATCATCATGTACATTTGACTTATTTTTTACATGCAGATTTAACTACCGCAGATTAGTAATGACTTAACAATCCAAACCGCGTTTTGTTATATTTTAGAATATAGACAATAATTTTGGAATTTGAAGTCAAAAAATGGTTATTAAACTGAACGCGGGTCATATTTTTAAATAATAAATAGTAATTTTTATTATTATTCAAATATTTTCACTGTTTTGTATTTGTACTTAATTTAAGTATAACAACTTTCTCTGGGCCCTCAAGTGAGACGCCAACGCCTAAGCCATTCTATTGACTTTTTTGTTCTCCATGTGGCTTTTAGATATATTAAAATGTAATCAACTTTAGTACTTAGTTATTACTACTTTCCATCTTTCGACTGCAGCTATTAGATTTTATAACTACTTTTATAGATTTTAAGATTTTTTCATAAAAAATTAAAGCGATATGCACATATCATTTATTATTAAATTTTGTAATAAGAAAATTTACGATTCAGAAGTCAATTCCAGGAGGAAGTGAGAGGGGCTCGTGGCGAGTTTGTTTAAACATTTCAAAATTTAACAATTCTAGCTAGCCTAGTATGTGAATGGCTGATTATTTCTCAATACATCCAGACTCCTCGACGGTCTCGATAATGATGTTGAAACATCTAGCTCGGTTGCCATACGGTTACCTGTGCTTATCGTTACGGTTAGTTGGTATTTTAAAAGTGCAACCAAGATAATATTTATTTAATATTAATATTTTATCTCGTAGTAACGTGCAGTTCAGCAAACTATAAAGATACTTTTAACGATCCGGATGCTTTCTTGAAAACGAAACTAGAGATTGTCAACAAAAGTTATGAGTTTGATGTGTTATAAATGATATTAATTGGCTAAAACTCTTTTAATGAAGCGGTCTGCCTATAAAACTTCGATCAAAACTTACTGAGTTTAACTTCTTTCCTTTTTTTTATGTAATCGCGGGCAAATGAGCTTACGTATCACCTGACGGTAAGCGATTATTGCCGCCCATGGACATCTGCAATACCAGAGGCGTCACAAGTGCGTTGCCGGCCTTTGGGGGATGGAGAAGAGAATGGGGAAGGGGAGAGGGATGGGGTATAGGCCTCCGGTATCCTCACTCACTCGGTGAAACACAGCGCAAGCGTTGTTTCACACCGGTTTTCTGTGAGGTCGTGGTATCACTCCGGTCGAGCCGGCCCATTCATACCGAAGCATGGCTCTCCCACGGATAAATTTAATTTAATCCATACCGCAACCACACCACACTCACAAGACGTGGGCGGGCACTAATTTATATGAAAATTAATAGCTAAATTTATAGAGACCACATTTTGTTATCATTATCGACCGCGAAGAAGAGTCGCGCGAGAAGGTCATCAATCACATCGCCATTTTGTAGTTACCCTAACGTAACCGCAAGAAGCAGCAGTGGCAATACTCACACGTAACCACCGTTGACCACTTTTTGTCGCAACGGTGTGCTGTGCTTGGGGTACATATGTTACCGGCAAGCAGTATAATTCAGGAATTCCATATTAAACCTATGTGATATAGGCAAACAATACATGGGGCGTCCAAGCAATATATGAAATATTATGACTCTTATTGTTCATTACATACTTTTGCCTGTTTGATTAATGCAATTTCTAGGGATTATATAGAATATCTATTGGTCCACCGGCAATATGTAAAATAAAAACAGTTTGTTCTTTGTTTATCATTGAA
The DNA here is from genome assembly GCA_003709505.1 of Hyphantria cunea. Lineage (NCBI taxonomy): Eukaryota > Metazoa > Arthropoda > Insecta > Lepidoptera > Erebidae > Hyphantria > Hyphantria cunea. The sequence continues at coordinate 1,431,283 of PKRV01000055.1, forward strand.
AATAAATATAATTAGCAAATAAAAATGTTCTGTTTGTTTCAAATCAGCTTTTGAAAGCCTGATTCGAACAGGCACTAGGATTTTTATCATTTAATATTATGCAAATGAATTGTAGTCTTCATAACTCCAAAATATTTATAAAATACCATATAATGGTAAAAAAAAGACCAATGGACAGATAATCTGAGATATAATAGAGTACTTTATTGAGACTACGGATTCCTAAAAAGGATTAATGTTTATAGTCTGAGATATAATAGAGTACTTTATTGAGACTACGGATTCCTAAAAAGGATTAATGTTTATAGTCTGAGATATAATAGAGTACTTTATTGAGACTACGGATTCCTAAAAAGGATTAATGTTTATAGACGTGTCAGCGGCAATATTTTATGTTGCATGTCGCTTCAAGATTGATTTATTTCTGAGAAAGTACGGGTCTGTTTTCGCTAACACTGTTTAATAATTCATTTCTGTTGATGCTCTAAATGTAAGTAACAATAGCTATCTTGCAATAAGCCGGAATTTATTGTTTGTACCGACGCTGTACACTTCTGTTTCGACGAGGTGGTGCTGAGATATAATTATAGTCATGCTTTGTTTGTTTAATTTATCAGATATTTTATTATTCTAAGTTATCTTTTGTATATTAATAAAATATTATTAATAATAAAATTTATATATGGTTATTACTCATCCTATTGTGAAATATTAAATGGTTTTGAAATAAATTAATATATGGGGTAAAGCGCGTTATTTAGGATAACATAGTCTTAACTAATTTTATGATATTAAATCGGCTAGTCAGCTAATGTTAATTTCTCTTATTTTTAGTAAACTCTCATAGAAATAATATTGATGTGAGTTTATAATAAGTAATAAATATAGTAATTTCTTGGTAGTAGGCAACTCTGACAAGTCTGAGTTCATGACAAAAAAAGTTATTAAATATTTTATACGCTACAATTTATTTTAATTAAAAAAATCCAACACAAATACCTTGAACCGAAATACTTAAACTTCAAAATTGAAATACTAAATGAGGAATAAATATTTTCAATACAGGCTTCGTCATCTAAACGGCTGCTAATAATTGACAGACAAATATATAATTATCAATTTTAATAATAATAAATATTTCGGACATCCAACACGCAGCGCCATCTAGTCCCAAACTAAGCAGAGCTTGTATTATGGGTTCTAGACAACTGATATGAATACATATATACTTTTTGTTTGTAAATCCATACTTATTATACATAGAAAACGCCCAATCTCCGGAACAAATATTTGCAGATCATACAAACATTTAGTCTGGCCCTGGAATCGAACCGGAGACCTCAAGCATGGCAGTCGCATACGCTACAACTGCGCCACCAATTTGTTTTCTTTTGTTATATTATTTACAAAATTATTAAAAGCTTCTATTTAGCTATTTTATTTACTTAACAACAAATAGACGGACGGGCGGATAGATAAACGGACCAACATCACGAAACTATAACGGTCCGTTTTGCAATTTTCACCAACATCATCATCATAATCAGCCTATCGATTTCGATCCATAGCTACTCGTATCCAGCTCCTGCCAGCCGTCTTGCGCAAATCATCACTCCACCTGTAATGTGGACGTCCTACACCTCGTTTGCCGAGACGCGGTCTCCACTCAAGAACTCGTTTACCCCAACGGTTATCGGTTGTGGCCAGCCCACTGCCGCTTCAGCTTGCTAATCTTGTGGGCTATGTCGATGAGCCTTATTCTTAGTCGTTTCTGATGCGATCCCATTTGCGTTTGCCATTTTACCATGCATAAAATAAGATTCTCATGAGTAAATTGGTTATGGTTGCAAGTTGGTAAGAATCTCTACACAAAAAATAAATAAAAAAAAGTTGAATCGGATTTTATCAAAAGTAACAAAGAAAACTAAAAATAAAAATGTAGTTTTATAGCTACATTTTAATTTCCTATTTAATTAAAATAAATGTTATTAAAAATTAACCTAATGGAATAATTAAAGTAAGTACGACCCTAAATTTAACACATAAATTTATAATAGCTATAGATACCTTATAGTCATAATATAAAGTAACATATCTTTATATATTTAAAACTTGTTATACTCATTTCCTAATATTTTAATTCGTAAAATTCTTTTATATAAATCCACAGGAATTTGACAGATTTTCGATATAGATTGCTACGTACATTTATTGTACATTTTGCTTGGTACTTAAAAATATAGGCGGGTGTACTACTTTCATCCAACGTTAGTAGTTAATTAGCGAAAATTAATTCAACTTTGTTACAACAGTTCATTTATTTGTGTTAACGCTTCGTTAGGATGGAGGCTGTACGACTAAGTCATGTTATAAGTTCGTTAACTAACCTTTACACTGTTTCCACGATAGTCCAGATAACAAGCAAAAGATTACCCAGAAAAATATTTTTCTTTAAATTAAATTTTGTTGTCATGTTATACTAAACTACAATTAATAATTTGGGACTGAGAACTATAATATACGTAGTTGGTCAATGATGTAATAAAATATTATTATTTAGTACCTATATGTTAACTTTCTTTTTTTCGATTGATTCCAATCGAAATCTTGCTTTTAACCCAGGGTGTATTTATTTCACATCAATTTGCTCTCAATGGCGAATGTGTTCGATGTTTTGAATGGTGAAGATGTCAATGTGGTTTAGTCGCAAGACTAAACATGGTCAACGTGTTAATGAGAAAGAAACTCACACTAGACCTTCACAATTGAAAATTAGTATGTACTTTTTTCGTCGTTAAGTAACCATTCCATTGGCTTAAGTGCCCCCACTCAAGCCAATGGATTAGTTATTATTGGTGAATGCATGAACCATCCGTCAATTCTATGTCATTTATACCAGCAATATTTTAACAACCCTGAAAATAGTATATCTTTGACTTGTTTTTATGAAGATAGAAAATAATAAATTCCTGTCTATGAATTCAAGGAGGTTTCTATAAGTTAAAGTCGTAGTTACACGTTAAGTATACTTACCGAATACACATATATTGTACTGTTATTAACAACTGATTCAAATAAGTTAACTGAGAAAATAGAATTAATTTTCAAAAATAACTAGTTGCGTGTTCAGTTATGTATATATTCATAATAAAATATTTATATTATTTTTATTTGTGTGCAATTTAAGCCATTCAAGTCGTAAAACCAAAATATGGTTGAAAGTGCAAATCATAACGTAGAATTACACATTTATAAAATATTTTTATACAACAAACACGATTGTACATTTTACTTTGTAATAATAATAAAACAAACTTATTTTGACGCTGTAAAGTATGATAGTAATCTATTGTAAGTGCTTTAGAATGAAATTTTGAAAAGCTTTCCTTAACTGTTTTCAAATAATTCATGTCTGTGTTTTAATCAATAAAAATTACATTGCCTATTTCTGGTCCTGTTTTTTGTACGAATCATAATGCGCTTAAAAGTAGCTAAAATTAACTCAAGATTGATTAGATTGGACAACTACACTCTAGAGTGCTAAATTACTATTTAATAATAAATCATATTGTAATAATTACATTAATATTTTACATTTTCTAATGAAAGGAGAAATCTAAAATATTTCAATGTAATCGTCCAATTCCTTTTTCGTTCATATCATCATTATAGCAGTTATGTTATGTCTTTTTTATGATAAACCAATGTTTAGATCATAACAACTGCGACAATGAAAAAAAATTGTATGTCAGTTCACTCTTCAGTAAGAAGACACGGTCTTACTGCTTACAATCAGTTCGAGTAACAGTTATACGACCCGAACCTTTTTTTTTTTTTTTGACGTGGTGGAATGCCTTTACGCGCTTCGCTCCCCCCTGCGGGTACAGGGGGTTCGCTTCGTGTGGTACTCCTGGCTGACAACAGCCAGACTACCCACTAAACCACCACGGTGTGCCACTCTGCGCCTGAGACGGGAGGGGTCCGGGAACCGCTTTCTTACGCCATCCGGATACGACCCGAACCTGCTCAAGCTATTGTTGATATGCCCTAATCCTTCCTTATACTTTCTATATTCGTTTTATTACACTACAAATATACCCATTTAATTTGTAAAGTATCCGGTTAACAGCAATCTGTTAACCGGAAACCGTTTGACACACCTCCGCATATTTCTTTGTTGATATAGTATGTATTCATGTTTTATTATATTTTACTCTTCCTCTTACTCCATGTCTTTTACAACCAAGGACTCCATTATAACAATGCACGTCTCGTTTCCTCACCTGTCCCACAGAGCGCATATTTCTTAACGCATAAACGTCAGCACAACATAAGGAAAAATAGGGAAAACAAGATCTTTTGCCAAGTTGTTGGAAAAGAACCTATAAGGATAAAAATAATTATTTTAACGTCTACACTTCTAACAGAAATAAATAAAGAACACAACATAAGAAATACACTACAATAGTAATAAGAAAAAAAAATCTAGTAATCTCGTTGAATGTAAATTGAATGAAACATAGAAAAGGCTTTGAAGAAGACTAAATTTCGTTCGTAGAAATCGTCTTCTTATGCTAATATTTAAAATACACAACTCGGAGTCCATCGATAAAGGAGCTTGGTTTATGCAAGCATCAAGCTTGGTTCCGATTCGTTCGCTTCTGCTCCGACAATACGCTTTAGATATTATACGACTGTATCGTACTTGTGAAGTTAAATATTTTATAGGTTTCAGTTTGTATATATCTTCTTATACTAGAGTAGTGTAAATGGCTTGCTTTTCCTTTATAAATAATTCTTTTTTCAAAACGTGTATGTTCATATGTAGATTACTTAGAAATAAAACTCACATTTAATATAATTTTTAACAAATAAGTAATCATTAACACCTAATAAAAATTTAGGAATGACATACCTACATAAAACACTAAAATATACTAGTAAACTACATACATATTTTTAAACAAATCCTGTAAGTGTTATAACAAGTACACAAGATGTTTGTCTGAACATTTAAAGTGTATATGAAGTTCAAAGATCATAAAAACGTATTCTCATTATTAATATCCGATATCTAACGTTGACTGTAATGTGATTATATATATATATTAATCTTAGTAATACTTTACTATAAAAAAACCTTTGTAAGATTAAGAATAGATTGGAACTAAATTTTAAATAAATTTTTATAACGAGATTTGACCGTTTTACGAGAACATTTATTTGTATTTAAATTTACGCGATATAAATTCTAAAATAAAGTTATCTATCATCACCAGCCTATCGTAGTCTACTGCTGGAAATAGGCCTCTCCAATTAAACACAACTTAGTTTGATCCTCGGCTTCTCGCATTCAGCCAAAAACAATATTCTACAAATCTAAAAAACCCTAAAAACAGTTTGTAAGACAGAACGGGCAAACGAGCAGACGGATCGTCTAATGTAAAGTGAGTACCGCCGCCCACAAGCACATTGCAGCAGGCAGGCAGCAGTTACAAGCACATTGCAGACCTTTAAGAAAGGAGTACGGTCTTCTCTTGAAGGTTATATCGCTCTGGATATATCACAGAAAAGCACATTTTTTCATAGAATGGTTATGCAAATCAAAATGTACCTTGAAAGCGCACAGTGGTAGAGTGCCAATTATCTAAGTGTTGGGTATCAAATCATTGAAATTTCTATTGTTATTTTCGTCATAATCAATTCCTTAATAATAGTATATTATTATGCATCATTTAAAATAGTGTATTTCCATACTTTTATTCAATAAGTGTGTTTACTGCCGATACATTTGAAACTTTTGTCTAGTTCTGAAAAATAAACGCTTACCAGCGATAGCTCGTCCCAGTAACATGGCGCTGAAGAGGATGGAAAGCATCCGTCCTCTCGCTCGTACCACCATCTTGCACACCAAGCTGTTTCCTTCAATATCAACTGGTCATTGTTGAACACAAGGCGGCGTTCTGTCCAAGTCACATTAATATATATTGTTGAGTATTACACAAAATTGGTTCTCATTTGTTTTGAAATTTTTAACTTTTATTATTGATCACTTATTTATTGACTTTAAAAGAACTAAAATAAAAAGAGTTTATTAATGTACTTCTTAGTCTCCGAAATGATCATCAAACAAATTCACAGCCAGTTTTCATGAAACAAACGCTTTTGCTTTTGTCTATTTTGTTAATGACGTCATTCATTGTAGATGGGAATTTAACAACTTTTTTAACCCTGAAGTAGTAGTAGCTAGAGTGTCAGTCGTTAAAATTATGAGTAATAAACAGTTGGAGCTTGAATAATATTTGCTAAATATAGTGCGAATAAATTTATGAGCCTACAACGTGACCAACATTAATAGAAATTGTATCTACGAATGTACTGCTCAACGTCTTGTGGCAATTTGTAACAATGAATAGTAATAATGATGAGATTACAACGGACAACTTTTAATTAAATGAAAAAAATATTGTCATGATAATTTATATGATAAAATTCAAACGTTACATGGCTAGGCATGGTATATTTTTGTCTGAATTTTTAAAGCTTGAAGATGTTATCTCCATTTAATAACATATACGATTATACAAATTTACTGTAACATACAGGTTTTCTTGTGTTAAATGACCGCGGCGGTACTACCCTCTCACAGAAGATCAATCTAAAATGTCAACGTTCGTGATGTCGTGTTTCGTTAGTGCGAGACCGGAGGCCTAATGATGCAGAATTATCTCACCATGCTGCATTGTTGTATTGTCTGCATTCGCAATTAGTATGTTAGATGTCTTGTGGTGCCTAAATACAAAAATATGTAATAAGTTTTTGTATTTAAACCATTGGTTTTAAACTAATAAATATTTGCAGGAAAAGAAACTTACTAGAAAGAACTTTTTAGACGTAGTGTATCATATAGTTTGTATCCGTACAGAGGTAAGTGTCAATTACGAGAAAAAGAAAGTGAATAGAACTAAGACCTACGAAGAGAATTTTACTTGAGAGTTAATTACGTCCGTCGTATTTTAGTCTGTTCGTCGTTACACAACAAGATAGTAAAAACTTGTACTAGTCGTAAAGTTCGGTCAAAGGGCACATAAATGGAATACCACAACGCTTAAGCTATGGGCAGCTGACAAATAATGTTGTTTCTTTTATTTAATGGAGCTCTTAAAAATAATATTATTTGATTTTCTTTTATCCTCTTGAAACGAAGTAGAACACGACTACATGGAACAGGTCAACATTAAAACAGTCCAATTTTGTTCGGCTTAATTAACATCGTTGACAATTTTTTTGAGCAATCACTATTAGTTGGTCGTGCTAGAGATCGTTTCCGTGTTACTTCTAAGACTTTCTAAGACTATCATGATTATAGAATATCCCGTGTTATAACTTCTGATATACACATACATTACCTATCTTACGGGAAAACAAAACACCATACAATAAAGTTAACTAAAAGAGAATGCAAGAGAGTGATTTTTCTCAATTGTCTTTGAGTAACTATCTTCAAAATATATTACTAATATCGTACACATATATAGTCTATGGGATTAAAAGATATCATTAAAAATGTCTGCAAGTAAGAAACTTGTGCCATTTTCCATATTGAGTAGTAAGTTTAGTTTAATTTCAAGTAAAATGGAGATCTGCACTAAATTACAAGATTTTGTGTGTGGCAGTTTGTCCTCACATAAACTTAGTTCTGCTCTAATAATCTTTTCTAGTTAATGATACAAAATGAAGACCCCGAGCTTGCATTATAGTGTAACAGTTCTGGAGTTCAACTTAAAATAGTTTTAATATAGTGTGCGATGGGCCTAATTTACACATTAGCGTGTTAAGCAGCTTTATTACCTTTCGTCGCTAATATGCTTATGAATTCATAGTTTAATATTTATAGAACATAGTAAAACACTTACAGACGTTGCTAGCTTGTTTCGTAATTATTCCATAAATTTCTCTATTCGAGCGATTGCGAGCTTACGCTCCCAAGTTTTTATGCAGTATTGCGGAAAATGAACAGAGGGTTTACCTGATGTGAAGTAAATACCGCCGTTCATGAGTACCTGCAACAATGTGTATGCGTTTCCGCCCTTTCAGATTCCCTCAGATTTTAAGAAGGTAGGTTTTGGAGCTCTGGTAACTTCATCCTCTCCCCCATCTCCCAAAAGCTGACAACGCACTTGTGACGCCTCTGGTGTTGCAGGTTTCCATGGGCAGCGATAATCGCTTTGTATGAGGCAATGCATCAGCTTGTTTGCCACCTATACCATTAATAAAATTGACTGGCAGCAGATGGATGGGTGGTTAGGCTTTGGTTCAGATCGGACGGAACACTCGCCCCCGTCGATGGCCTATACAATCATCATGGCCCGAAGGGCGAACTTACGGGAGGGATCCGGATATGTTAATAACAGCAGTTCCCGGGTCCCTACCTTCTCAGGCGCAGAGTGTGGTCAAAATATAACTTCTCGATTATTGGTGAAGACGAGAATTGGTGCCACGATTCCTGTCACAACTGTAACATGTGAGCGTTCGTTTTCAACTTTAAGAAGAGTGAAATCCTACTTGAGAAGCACCCCAGGATACCGTGATGTTCCTCTGAACCCAAAAGAAATCCTCAACAAGCTAACGTGCAATAAATTAACGCGGCTTTTTAATTTTTATCATTAGTAAGAGTACAAAAATTCAATGAAAGTTTTTTCATAATACCTCGAATAACTTTGTAAAGTTATACTTTTCCTTCTTTAAATAAACAAATGTTATTTTCAGTTATTCATTGTGTACATTACTTATTCGTTTACCTGTGCAACGTTTCTTGCTATCTCTACATATATTTACACTAGTGTTTGCCCGCGGTTTCGCTCGCGTTAGATTTGATTTTGAGTGAAGGAATGTCAAACACAGTACACAAAAACTGTACAAACTCTCTTTTCTATACAATTTCTACTTTATGTCGACAAAATTCTTCGCTAATTCAGTTGCCAAAACTATATTCCATTGGGTGAGCTTACTCATGAGCAAGTTACGTAGAAATGACCATGAGATAAGCAGTTTTCTTTTAAATCTATCCCATCAAATTTGAGTGTTTGTTCTTGGCACTTGTTTAGTCTCATCACGAAGCAGATTTTGAGGGGAAACTGAAATCGTTTCAAATATAACGGAAGATGTTTTGGAATCTAAGAAATTCGTGATATACATACAGTTGCCCCTTGCGCACACTCAGTTAAAATTTATGGGTTCCACTATATTTCTATGTAAAGCTTGTACTATAAACCTGCATTTGCTTTACTATGCCATTAGACTATTTCCATTGCATAATTTTGGGGGTTTTATATTTCGCAACAACATAACAGGGGTGTCCACGTGTAGAATAAGCCCATGGTATGACAGACCCGGTTTTAGAGAATTTAGAAACTTTATGAGGTGATACGTATCGTCTTCTATGCTGACTACTGTGTCAACAGACGTGTATACCATTTCTTCCCACTTGAAAAGCTTTAACGCCATATTACTAATAGGTGCCATTTGATCACTTTTCGAAGTAAGTATGACAAGTTCACTATTACGTAGGCTTTTCGTGAATTTAAGAAGAATCTGGATAAATTTTTGATAGTAACACTCTTGAGCGTTAGCTACCTCTGTGCACAAATTGCTTGGGACAGTTACCTTTTCATCAATATTTGAATAATCACCGTTGCCAATTGCCACCGTTGCAATTTCAAGTAAGAGATCTGCAAAACAAAATTATTTTCATCTCCCAAGTAAACCATTATATCTTTTTTAAATAGACCACAAAATAGATCTCCTTAAGCATGACCTAACTTCATTGGCTTTGGTTATTTTTAGTTGTCACGTCTTATCAATGCTTACAAGCCAGGAAAAGACTGATACATTTTGATTATATCATTACTCAAATTTGCAAAATAAACATAGTGTGCAAAAGTCTACAGGTACTGTATGGTCTAAGTATCGATGAACATCTACTTATACCCATGAGCGAATCTGATGAGACATTTTTTAATTTTATTAATAAAATGAACACACTTGAATCGCTACGCCATCCGTTCAATAAAACCAGTTCTATCAGCAAGTCTAGTTCATATAGTTGAGTTCATAGTACAAGCTGTGCCTAGTTTTAAAGTACATATATATGATCTGGACAGTCACTAATACTTGTCAGTTTGGAGTAAATAGTGCACGACCATAACTTTTGTCGACGGTTGCTACGTATGCGTTAGGTCATTTGAATGTTTTCGATATTCTTCGGTACTTCTTTATCTGTACTCAGTATTTAACTTCACGACTGACATATTTCTATCCCTGAAAATTTAATAATAAATACTCGTTTTCAGAATGACTGGAATCTTTAACCAAAACAATAATAGCATTTATACTAAAGTGGAACGCCATGGTTTAAATAAATATTTTATATGCAGGGCAATAAAAACTGTCAGCACGGACACGGACTCTAAGCATGTATTTTTAATTTATTTTAAGTTCCCTGCGGTGTTATTTTGTGGTTCTGTGTAGGTAAGAGCGGTATAGAAAACCAGTTTTAATTTATGGGAAGGTCATTTATTGTCTTCTATGTATAATATAGTACATGTGTACTATCAGAGGCGCTCATAGCCCAGTTGCACTCGGTGATTAGAAACAATCATCGAGGGTAAGCAGCGATGGCGCGGTCAGTACCTGAATGGGTGACCGCTGGTGGCATGTTACCATGAGCGTCTCCGTGATTCGGAGGTCACGTTAAGCAGTCGGTCCCGGTTCTTATCATACGATAACAGTCGTGAAGCTTAGTTGGAGGCCTTCGGGCGGCTTAAAAACATCCAATGGCAAGATTTACGTAGCCACAAGTATTCTTGCCAGTCCCCAACCCGCACTTGGCCAGCGTGGGGACGTATGACCTTAACCCTCTCCTGAGAGGAGACCCGAGCCCAGCAGTGGGACATTATGGGTTGTTGTTTGTGCTATCAAGAGATTTGAAAGTCCATAAGACAGGCCTAGAGCTAATGTACCTAGACAATGTATTTATCTCTCACCCATATACACTCTACTTATAAATATAAGAGAAACTATTTTAACCGACTCCAAAAAGCAGATGATAAAAAAAAACAAAAAATAGGTTCTCAACTGTATTTGTTCTGTTTGCTAGTTTCGCGGTATCTCCGTCAAGCGTGAACCGATATTCAAAACTATTTTTGAAATTGAATTGGTAAGGTTGTTCAATTTCGAATGAGATCCCAGAGAAACCAGCCTTAAGATATACCTACTAGAAAGTATTTATTATTTTTTTAGTGTGTCTGTTAAATTCAAGGTTAAACTTTTTTTCAATTTATTCAAATTAAACTGATATTTTTTTTGTTTTGTTTTATTTTCTTCAATGTTTTTTAGTTAAGCTTTTAGTGGTCTTTGATAGTATTTTTTTAAATCATTTCCACTTTTAATAAGACATGATTTTTTTCCAGTCATAAACTACACTCGCATGCCGTTAATAGTGATGAGGTGGCTAAAAAGATATATGGGGGTAAGTTTTTCAATTTGTAGGTACTATCTCAAGCAATTTGAGTTTATTTGACCTTTTTTATAGTTCTGCTAGAAATTATTTGAAGAGTGTTGTATTCCAAATAAAAATATCAGGCTTTACGTAAATGAAAACAATTTATAATTCAAAAAACCGCTCTTCGAAAATCTGCCTCTACTACTACTAGTTTGAGTCGATTAAACTGCACGCAAGTGTAAGTAAAGTAAACAGAAATAAAAAATTATATTTTTATTTTACTGTTAAAGTAGTTGTTATAGTTACGGTAGAGTAGTTACTATATAAATATCTTTTTTGTGAAAATTACCAACTGCGAGATATATAAAATAAAAACTATAATTTTTTTTTTAATCTGTCAAAGAATTGTCATATGATATTTGATTTGTCATCTCATATGAGAAAAAAATGATTTTGTGAAAAAAAAGCATTAGCATTATTAAGGGAATCCTATTGAAGGTGATGTTATCTAGTATATTTCTCGTAAAACAGATTGACTAAATCATTTCGTTCCCTTCAGGGTTCCTTAACTCTTTACTATTGCCTAGAGGACCTTCTTTCGTGGGGTCTAGTAATTTGAGACTACAAATTAGAAAATTGGATCAAGATTGGTTTGTCATTAAACCCTACCAAATGTCAGGCAATCGTAGTAGGCAGTAAAATATGATGCGCAGAGTAGACACAGCTTCCATACCTCCAGTCGTCTTCTACGGCTTAATTATACCTTGGGGCCTTTTAGACAAAGACCTAAGCCTACGCATCCTTGATTGGCGAGCTCAAGTCACTCAAGTAAGTCATAAAGTGACTGGTAACTTGCTAACACTACACCGCCTTAAGAATTTCCTGCCTCCCAAAACGAAAACCATTCTATACAAACATTCTATACACCATGCTATAAAATGCGCTCCCACTTAAAATCAGGATATCCTCTAACCTATACTGATTTAAAATGAACGTGTATAATTACCTTCTTTAGACCTAGACCTAGATCTACCTTCGTGACGACGTTAAACAAAAGCCATACACAAACATTTTATTTTACCTAAAAATATTTATACCAAAAGTAATTTACAAAATGTGGAGAAAAATCATCTGTTGACGTACTCTTCTGCATTTTGAAACGTAGAGAGTTATTTTTACTATTTTATTGATATAGTAAGTAATGTGCAATTGTAGAGGCCTTTGTTCAGCAGTGGACTGCGATAGGTTGATGAAAATGATGAAGATTAATCTTCTCTATACTGACAATACTGCCCAAATCTGGACTGGTGGTAAGCTTTAAATATACTACGACTCTCAGAATTTAGGATAACAACATAAAGAATAGCAACAGGAGAAGGAGGATCAAAGAAACAATAGCACTTGCTGCTACTAGGAGTAGGTATACTCGTATACTGATTTGATGCAGCCGATTTGTTTTGTTTTTTTCTTCAAACACCATCACACCCTAATAAAATCATAGAATTGTGAAAATAGATGTTATTAAGAGTATAAAAAAATATATTAGTTTATAATATTGTAAGTTTAATATATTAGTGTATTAAACTCTCAAAACAGGTATCTACATATCCATGTTAATGTCAAATGGTTGTTAATTCACGCATCTACTTCCCATAGTAAAAATATTTCCCAGTGGATTTGTACCAAATTATGTACTACTGACCTAACCCTAATTTACTCGGATAATTATGGTGGACGTCCAAGTAATTAACAGTAATTGTTGGTTCATTACGATGACTGTACAGGTGGCCATAACGAAATATCGATTGTTTATATTGGTTTATTTTTCTACTTATTAATAATGTTACGTTAAGGGACACTAAATTTAAAAATGAATAACTAACGCAATTCACTGTGAAAACTTTGTGAAAAGAACAAAGAAATTCACATGAAATTCTAAAATTACTCATCCGAGTGTCGTTTTTGAAAATTAATATTAATAGGTGATTGGTTTTCGTAACTGTAAAAGAAAAATAAATGTGATGAAATTGAATTAAATATAATTATTGTATACACAAGGTTATGATGTCTGAAAAAATATTTATTTACTTAAATATTTATAGATGTCTAGTATCATCAACAGTCTTCACCAACCCTCATCTAGTGGTGTTGTAGGGCTTCTAATTAGAAGCGAGGTTTTGGCTTATTACAGCACTCGGCACAGATGGGTTGGTACAGGGCTTATATCAAATTTTCCTTTCTCGGTCTGATCTACCAGTGCCGAGCGATATTACGAGATGGTAACAAAGTTTTTGCGTTATGTTAGGTTGTAAGTTCTTTAGGCACGCAAACTTTAAACTATGTAACATATTTGTCTAGATATAAAATAACAACAATAACAGAAGTTCAAGTTATAAAATTGAACAAAACGATTCACGAGTATCAAGCTATGACAACTACTTAATATAAAATGTTGTTTACATTGTACATTACTTGTCACAAGTAGATTTCTAAGCTACACGTCGTAAATTTAGTAACAAATGAGCAGCGGTATGTATGATGTATGGTTGCCTATGGGTTTAATACAACATATCAATATTCTTAAATGTTGCAACAAGCTGTTGCTACTAACTTACTGTGTTTATACTTTAACTGAATAACGTATAGATATTGAACCGAATGTTACAACATAAACTTATATTTCGTTTTGGAAATAAAAAAGAACCTACAGAAAAAAAAAACTATTAAATTAACACTTTTATTTATTTCACTTAAAAAATAATGAGCCCATTGTGGTATATATATATATACATCTCATTACTCATATCATACAATTTATCTCATTACTTTGATAAAATATGGAATTTCTAGACTGGAAGGTTTACAAAAAATATAGCCAGTATTTTAATCGACTTTTGAAACTAAATCAAAGCTATTTATATATTTATTCATATATTTGATAACTTTTTGAAATAGATCATAGAATTTATCTTAGAAATTAATTTGCATGAACATTACGTCACTTGTGCGAGCGTAAACTGAAAATAACGAAAATAAAAGGAATCAAAGTTAAATATTAAGCATACAGCAGCAGATACAAATTAATGAAAAAAAAATTGAAAGATATTTACAGAAACTGGTGTCAAGGTTAAATAAAAATTAGATAACTTTAATGTTGTATTTGAATTTAACACTGTACGTTGGTCATTTACAAAATTGGACTGACACATTGCGTGACTCGGCAACTAGGCGTTGCCAAAATATGTGGAGGCGACGGGACACGCACACCGTCGCTTAAGATCCTATGCTTTAGCCCCTGATAGTCCAACTCTATTCGTCGAAAGAGGTAAATGAAACGAAAAAATTCGGTATGTGACGGGAATTTAGAATTTCGAACTGATATGTTATTTAGGCCGATTTGAAGCGGGTTTTTTGAGAATTAGTACGTAATCGTATTTATGATTTAATAATAGCCTAATATTTTAGTCGGTTGTTACTTTATTCAATGTTGTACGTGTCAAATATGATAATCTTATAATTATGTTGCTATTGGAAAGTATATAAAATTTTATTTTATGTTTAATAGTAGAGAAGATAATATTTCCCAAGCATATATTTCATTGCTTATATCATTGCTTCTTTCTTCTTCTCCTCTAAAGATTAAAACTTACTACTAAGTTTTTTCTTGATCGCTGTAAATCATCGGCCCTTAGAAATTCTCAAATATGACTAATTTATGCTAACACTCCTCAGACAGCGTCAGCATAAATTTGATAGTAGTGTGTAAATAACTAATAATTTACACTACTACTACTTTTGGAGTAGTAATGTTGAATATACAAATTATAAAGACATTAAAATTAATAAATATATAGGTAGTACAGGTAAAGACCTAGGGGTCCAAATTTTTTTCAAATATGTCCTATTTATATTGAGACTAATTACTATAATATGTAGGTATATAATATAATGATTGTAATCTGGATGAAAGATGTTTACATTTCTATGTAAACATAACATGGAAAAACCATAGTTGAAAAGTTCATACTTCCCTAAAGAATAATCTTCAAAGAAAATTACGTAAAGCAATGAAAACTGTGTCGTTCTGCTTCATCTTCTCTCTGTGTCCCATTTATGTCTTATCTACATTACCCGTAAAAAGCCCCGCGAGGGATTCTACAATGAAACATTTAAGATTTCACTTCGTATTTTCTTGTCAAACTTTAGACGGATCCACCCGCGACCCATCAAATGGTTTAGCAGTTATTGCAACTCATTTACGATCTCTGCTCAGGTTGCGGTCGGAGTGATCTATCAATTATAGTGGGTATTTGGGTATAAACATGACTATGATTTATGGACATAAGAATATAAAGTGGTAGTGATAAATACTTATTACTATTTCTAGGAGTGTCCTAGTATTTCAAGTTTCACCGTTTTAGTGATGGTCAAGGCCATAAAGATCCATAGATAAACAAGTATGATAATTATCTTTACTGATTTATTTATACGCCACTTTTACTACTTTTACTTATTTGTATTGTATTTTATTATTGTAAGAATAATAAAATAAAACAGAAAAAGAAAACAATAAAACACTACTCATCTCAACGTTTTTTTTTAAATTGTAAATCTGTGAAACAATCTTGCTTCACCCTCTTCAAAATGTATTATACAAAGTTGACAAAGCTAATTTCACGTTATTACTTTAAATCTTGGCTACGCGCTCGTTACTTAAATGTAGGTGTATAAAAAAACTTCATTAATCTATAGGCCTGCAAGCGGTCTTGCCGAGTAAAATTTAAGTAGCACTTGCTTGAGTAATGTACTGATAATCAAACTTAAGTAAAAAATACAACCATAGAGTGGTTGTATTTTTTATTTAAGTTTGATTATTAGTTCTTCATGCCTTCAGACTATCGCTATATACTGCTGAAAGATGCTCTTTCCCGAAAAGTGACAACAATCTGGTGTTGGACAATTCGCATTCATTTGTTGTCAGCCATTTTTCTTTTGTTTGTTCGACGATATAATCAATTAACATACTAAACAACCTGCATAATAAAAACACGGGGATTATTTTTTTTAGAACGTTAAAAGTAACTGTATTAGCAAAAGATTAAAACTGGGACCTTCGATAGATTAAGAAAAATCTAACAAAATAAAAAGTAGAATGACACATGAGGAGCCGTGAAATTATTTTGATTAAATTTTTTTTGAGAACGTCTAAATGTCATGCTATGTCACATATAAGCTATATACATATTATTTATACAGGTTCATTTTAGAGGAGTACATAATTTACAATGAAAGGCTAAAGTACTGTAAAGATTACAGGAAAAATATGGAGGTACTTAAATTATCTGTAATAAAGTTTGGACAGCTACGAAACCCGCAGAACCCAACTAACTCAACCGACTTTTTACAACTTAATTTACCAGCTCAGGTATGTAATTTTATTGTGTGTTGAGCTATATAAGCAGCAGTGTCATTAAAAAAAAATCAACTATGCAAAGTTAACTTTTGCCTACATTTTTGCTCATGTGAAAGTAATTGTTATTTCCTAGATAAATGTTACCTTTTGCCTTTTGTAAATTCTTGATAATGAGTACGTTAAGCGGTATGGATTAGCTTGCAAGTATTAACTTACAATTTAAACTATTTTTCCCATTTTTAAAGAGCGAGAAAGTTTCACGATGTCTAATTAACCTCTAGCGAAAATATTATACAGATATCAACAAAAAGATAATGCAGATATGAGCTCGTTAATATATTTATTTACTAAGCCCTTAAAAATTGTAAAGCAAAAATAATTTTAATACATAGAAGAAGTGTATAAAAGCTTAAAAAACCACAATTATCTGAAATAAACAAATTGAAAGTAACAGTTTCTGTCAAATTTAAAATATGGTATCTTGACGTAGGAATTTTTGAAGGGAGAGTAGATACAGTTTCGGAAGATTTACCTTTTATTAAAAACTAGCTATTGCTCGGGTGGAAGTAGTTTATTGGGGTGCTACCGTTATGATGGCTCTGCGATGCCAGTGAGAAAGTGGTCATGTACCTTCTTTTTAAATTTGAGACGGTAAGTGGACATCCTGATTTCTACTAGTAGCGCATTCCAAAGTAGCACTGCTTGAACGAAGAAGGAAGAGTTTACAAAGTCAAAATTATGGAAAGGACATAAAAGAAGCAGATTATTTTCTGAGCAAAGATTTCTGTTGTGATTGGAGGACAGGAAATGGAAGTAGGGATCTAGGTAAGTAGGTGAGGATGGAAGTGTGAGAAATGAAAATAAAGAGGTAAGAGCTCGCTGATTGTGGCGTTGGCTAATGACTTACCAATTCATAATAAAGTAGGAAAAGTTAATATTTTAGGAACTTAAGCACGGGCATACAACTGTCATAGATCAATCAATCCGAACATAGATCTTATGCAACGTTTTTGAGCCTTAAATATACTTTCTCGCTGGTTACAGTTTCCCCAGAATATAATGCCAAATCTTAAAATTGACGATACTAGACTTATCTGGACGATAGACTAGACCTGGTATATTATCAGAAGAGTGTTTGTATTCACTTTTTTTGGGGACAGTATAGAGCAAAGGCAGAGGTGCTCAATTTTTTACATATGGCTTCCGATTGTGGTTTCCATGTTAATTGACTGTCTATTTTAGTATCTTATGTAGAAAGGGTTGCCCAAAAACTGTGCATCCCTTACTATATTTTTTCCTTTGCCATTGTAGTTAATATTTAAGTTTATATTTTGAATACGCTGATAGAAATGCATTTTATTAGTTTTTCAGACGTAAATGTTCAGGAAGTAAGAGACTACTTTTTTTGGGAGAGGTATACGTAAGCCTTACGCCAATGAAAGGGGAAAGTTCCGGAGTTAAAGGAAAAGTTGATTATGAGGGTGATCGCTAAGAGGATATGGTCCAGGATGGTTACAATCATGCGACAACTAATGTTATCATACCCCACGTCATTAGAGCGGATAAATAGGATAATTGCCGGAAAAATAGAATTCACGTAATTTAAAATCTGCCAGTACTATAAAATGAAAGTCAAGTCAATGTTGAATCTCTTACTGAGCAAAGAACATCGTTTAACTGCATTAAGCATTTTTTGTATTACTGAAAATAATGTTAATCACAAAATTTGTACCCAACAGACAAATTCTTGTTTTCTACGACGATACTACTGAATAAAAGAATATTTTTGAGTCACATTCTATTATGGACTCGTACGAAATTGGTGACTTAGTAGAGTCACTGACCGCCGGCACTATTTTTGTGCCACTGTTAGGTCGCATTGTTAATTGATACTGACATGTGAGAATATATTTTAAGTTAATTTTATAAGGTAAATAAACTGTTGTTGTATGGTTCAATGCTTGCCTCTTTTGTCAAACGTTCATGAGCTGAGTAATTGGGTACGTAGGCGTCTCGTATGGATTAGTAACCAAAATGTTAAATGATAAAATAGGTGTACGAAAAATATCAGAACAATGAGTGCTGTACTGGCCAACACTAGACTAAAAGAAACTATAAGTTACAATGTCAAAGCCGTGTTTAGGCAGTTTTAAACCAAATCCGCTAGAGTTTTTATTCGATGTAACCTAGATACATTACTATTCACCAGAGACGAAAATCATGAAAAAATCCAAGCGATGGATTTTTCCTGGAGAATCTGTTGTATTTTCAATGAATAAGCTATTCTGAGAATTAGGTTTTTAAACTACTTTTGCGACTATGTTTCTATTTTGGGACTTGGACCTTCTACGTATAAACTAAAAAATGCGACGTTGGTTTGTTTCGTTTTATGCGCAATTCGTTTGTTTTATGCGTAAATATCTATATCACGACTTTCATAAATCACAAATAACATAATTCCGTTTCGTAATTGAAGAAAAGCAGCAATGAATAAAATTCGTTTTTGTAAAATATGAATCAAATCATGAACCAGAGCATTCTCTACGTATACGATGTGTACAAATTTTAATTTTAATATCCAATTTTCTCCAAAATTCAAGTTAGTTTGTTTTTGAAAACCAGCATACAATCTATAGCGGGTATTGCGTAAAATAATGCAAACGGTGAAACAACACTCAACTTTGAAACATTGCAGCCGTATGCATACAACTACAATTTAATCTGGAGTTAGCGAAAACCAATAAAACTTCATAGTAGTGTTCCAAAAGTCGATGTATGTAGCTACATAGACGAATAATACTCATTTCAACTTTATTGATAGGTCAAAGACTATGCGCTCTCCGCGGTGTTTTTTTATCATAGGCATAGGAGGGCACTTGATAGGTACTAGCAGACTCGCTGCATAGTTAGCATTTCTGTTTGTTTGTTTAAGTAGTACTCACAACATTAGTTGTGTTACTTTTCCAAACCCTGTTTACTTTAATTGAACCAGGTGATCTTACCTGACCAAAGCGAAAGTAGACTAAATAGTTTATTTATACTGAATGATAAATATTCCTCCATTCTGAGTGATTCTTTCCAACTTGCAATTGTAACACTTTCCCATTGCGTTGTAAAGGTTATTGAAGCCGAGGGTTATTGAGCATTAACTACCCGACTTTAATAGCCTCTGATATATATAACGTGTTTCAATCATAGATATAACGTGTTTCAGATTGTGTATGAGTTTTAGTATTATTATTATTCACAATTTTAAATGTACTCTAGCATGATATACAGCATATCTACAAAAGCGAAAACTCATATATAGATAGAAAAGGCAACAAAACAAAAACCGATAAAAAAAGACTGTCAAATTAACTGAAGTTAGCTAACTGATTTTAAAGTGAAATGCTATGAGGTTTTAAAATCCAATCTTATATGAAATTTATTTAACACTTAAAATACTTTTGAATCATTTTTGTCGTTATAGCTTACCTGTGATAGCACAATGACTTGGCGAAAATGTCTGACAGGGTATGGATGTAGGTAGCTCAACTTCGAAGTGATTTGCGCACTTTTAGGGAGCCTTTGTTCAGCAGTGGTCAGTAACAAGCTGATGATAATGATGATGCATAGCCGTAATGACTTATTATATATTCATTATTACTTTGCTTTATACATATACGTTCTAAGTATTCAAGTCTAGGTAATTTAATTGTTTTACTATCGCAACAATTGACAGTTACAAAGTTTTTATTTAAGCATAAGTAGTCTATGGGTCAGCTCGACTGGGGCGACCCTCTCACAGAAAACCAAACTAAAATTAATAAAACTAACTTTGTTCTAAGTAGATTAAAATTTTGTTATTGATTTCTACTCAATTCAAACACGAAACTTTACAATTAACAGTTTATGTTTTGTAAGTTTTAACTTTACAAGTGTTTGAATAAAATATACAGGATACAAATATCGCAGAACAAACCACAAATAACATTTGACTAAACAAATAGAGTTGTGAAACATGTATCACTTTATCATAGTTATTGGGCTCTAAGTGAAAAGTTCATTGGGCTTATTACATCTTAGTCAAGTGTTAGTAAATAATACAGGTAGGATGAATTTTAGTTTGTTCTGCGCAATAAGATCTTTTGTATAAAATATTACAGAATGCGATTTTTTGTTACAATTTTTTAAATAATGGTCTAAACAATTACAGTTTTAGACTGGTCCTAAAATAGAAAGATAATCAAAACGGTGTATAATTATTGTTTTGATAGTGTAAATTAATAAAATTACAGTTATAAAATATTTACGTACAGACTGAATCGTTCCAATTATTATTTTTGTGACATGAATAGTTATTTCATTTTTGTTTGCAATGTAATGACTATCTATTTATGAAACATTTAGTAAGTATTAAACTTGTCTGACATAAAAACATTTAATTCATTTAAAAATTAATGAAAATATATAAAGTTCGTACCCCAAGTTAAAATAGACACAGTATTTGAAAGAAAAAGGAACTAAATGGAACAAAAAATTCCGTGACTTTTTAAATAATTTGATTACTTTGCAGTCAACTAAATTTATCAGCCTTCTTAGCCTAACTAACTCAGTTTTGTAATAATGACACTGTAAATCGATAAAGGATCTGTGAAATTATTTTCTACATACATATGTTGTAAGACGTTGCGGAAAAACTAAAGTAAAATTACTGGTAGAGTTGATTATCCAAGTTTGTCACGCACATCCCGTCATAAATCAAATGTTGTGTAAGTTCATCATAACGCAATATATTTCGATTTTAGATAATTTCTTCAAAGAAGTAATTTACCGCCCGACCTATGCAAATCAACTTGTGGGTCAGATTAATAGCTCTAATGTTATCTGTCTAGTAATCGTAATGTTCTGTGTAAGAAATTATGTGTTTGTACAGGAAAATTTATTGAGGACTAGCTGTGGCCGCTGTACGCGTGAAATATGTTTTTTGTACTTTTTACTGAACCTGCATATCACAAAATTATCCGCCCGCCCTGGTTTATTGGTCCACCCATTCCCGAGTTTTAGTAGAACTAATAGATGATGACCATTACTTTTCATGGTAACTCAAGAGTCACATGTGTGTTGCCAGACTTCAACTCATTTGATGAAAAGTAATGAAAGAATTACTTAACTCGGATTTAAAAGTAAATCGTAAAACTTTAACAGTACTAAATTATTTACAAAACTAAGCAATTTTCCTATAGTACGATTCTCGAAACTTCAAAGAAACATTCTTGAAATAAAAATTTGTACTTTTATTCAAGTACTAGCTTTTGGCCAAAGCTTCGCCGCCGTGTATATCAGTTATCATAAAAAAACAGGCTATATCGTTCCTCTAGAATTAAACTATGTCTATGGAAATTTCATTGAAATGAGTGCAGAAGTTTAGCCGCGAAAGTGTAACAGACAGTCAGAGTTACTTTTGAATTTATAATATTATAATGAAATAAACCTGATTAGTTTAATAATACAAGAATGTATTTTAACAAGCACAACCAAATACCCACAACCTATAATACAAATTATATTCAGCCATTAGAAACCCGCCTCGTATAATAGACCCTTTTGAAATTAACTGATATTCAAGTCAAATCGACTACAGTTCAAATACGAAATACTGTGCATTGATTGTTACATAAGATGTGTATACTATAACTCAGACTTACAATCCATGACCAAGACCTGACCATTTTCTCATACACAATCTGAAACACGTTATATCTATATTGGATCAGAGGCTATTAAAGTCGGGTAGTTAATGCTTAATACCCCCGGCTTAAATAACCTTTACAACCACAACAAGCACGTTTCTGTATTCTGTAAATTGCTCTAATAATTTATTCCGTTACTTTTGTTCAAAAACATAAGAATCAAATTTTACATGTATATAATTATTACATTCTCACGAAAACTTGTGAACTTCACCTCTTATCCCGCTCTTTCTTTGCTTCTTGTCATCCTAAGTTAATGTATAGGGTTACTTTCGATGAGTCACGTCCCCTTTCTATAAGTATAGATTAAAACGATATTTTTTTGTCCTTTGACACCGCTTTGTAGTTTGTAATGCTACGTTGACAAAGTATCAAACATAATCACTACTGACCCACGTCCCATTACTGACATTTTGTGCTTGTGGGCACACCAATTAATATAACCTCTAAAGAAAGTTATAAGTTTCATGTTGAATAACAACTTATAAAAAATAACGAGAAATGAAGTTTTATCAAAAAGTAAATCGAAACTCCAATTAGGCATCTAAAAACACCAGCTTCTAAAAGTTGTAACTTACTATTATTATTATATTATATAACTTGAATTATATGAGTCATTATTAAAGCTAAATTTAGAATATTAATAATTATTTGATCAGTGACTTCAAGACATTCAGTATCGCGGAACTTGCAATAAGTTGTAAGTCATGAGATTATAATATGATAACGTTTGTAAAATCATAATTACTTTCCCAATAAATCTCTACCAACTCAATCGGCGGTTGTAATCAATCGTGTATAGAATGTTACAATAAAAAATAAAATCACAGAGGGGGTGATGATAAATGTGTCAATTTCAATTTATCGCGACTAGGGCGCATTATATGGGTAGAAGAAACGGTCTGAGTCGTAACTCGTACATTTATGTCGTATTTCACGAGCTACGTGGTAATGGCCCACGTACGATGTCAGTTGAACCTTGACAGACACAAGTTCTCTATGTCTGTAGGTACTGCAGAAGCAACTTAAGAATTACGCTTTACTTATCTTGAATTAAACACAAGAAATCACAACACCACATAGCACAGTGCATTGAAAATAGAGTTTCTGTCTTGACTGTCGTTTATGATAGATATAATGGATCTACAACTGTATCGATGTGTGTGTGTGTGTGACTTATGTATATACAGCTTTGGCGACGACATGCGTAATGTATGCTAATGCCACGCTAAGATACTGGATGTATTTCCAAGCTTAAGAGCAGTTCTTTGATTCCCGTTTCCTAGATTGTTGTCATACAGGAGATTATATACCAATATCTAGACTTGAAACTTTCCGCATTGGAAGTAGCATATGTTTTGCAAGTTATACATGCTATTTAGCATATCGCATTCAAACGACATACTACTTTTAACATACGTATGAAAAATTATTCACTCGCAAGGGTGTTTTCCATTTTTTTATAAAAGTTACTAACATGAGTCCTAATCACTTCATCATCTTCGAAATCGATAAAAATCTGATTAATTTAGTTTGTGTTCAGTAAATAAAATGTAGTTAACTTGACTGAAATGACTTTGAATGATTTAACAAAAGAAAAACAAATCTTGCCGACTTGGCAAGATTTGTTTTTCTTTTCAATATTTTATTATATTTCACTATCTGCATAGAATAAACATGGAATGAAAAACCATCAGCATTTTTAAGAACCCCTTAGTGAGTCAGTGAGACTAAACTTTTAAAGCTATTAGTGTCCAGGCAGTAATTGCTGTAACAAAGGTTTTATTTTGGTGTAGAACCGCCAATTTGTTCGTGCCCATGGTTGCTCTCTTAATTATCTTGTTTTGTCTCGGTCGTTTTCAAATTTTCTTTTTAAGTAGCTAATACAACAATAGTATTACTGTGCTGACATATTTGTGTCATAATCAATAGTAGTTATAACATGTCTAAATTGAAAAAAATAAAAAAAAACCTCAACGAAAGCACTTCATCGAGTAATCATACGCTAAAAATGCCTTAAATTATTTTTAAAAAGATCTGGTACTGTACCGATATTAATCAAACATAGTTAAGAACCACCACAAAAAAAATGACTTTCAACTGAAAAAAAACCGCATCGAGATCGGTCCATCCGTTTGAGAGCTACGATGCCACAGACACACACGCACACTGACATCAAACTTATAAGACCCCTCTTTTTGCGTTGGTGTTAAAAAGAACATAATTATATCACAAATGTATTGGTGAAATTATTCTAGTAACCCACTATAAGAGGCACGTCAAAGTACTTTACGCAACTCTGAGAATAAAAATCTATATAATAAAGCTGAAGAGTTTGTTTGTTTGGTTGGTTGAACACGTTAATCTCAGGAAGGATTAGTCCGATTTGAAAAATTCTTTCAATGCCAGTTATCCCAGTCATTGTGAAACGTAATGTTTCCTAGTGTCGTCCAAGGTCGAAGTGTGAACATGTTCATTGCGCTACGACCAAAAGGAGCGGACTATCAATGAAAAAATGTTACAAAAACGGTGGCATATAATTCCTTTTGAAAGCATTCATTGCGTGCGTTGCATAAACGGTTAGTTTCAAGAGAAAAACGAATGAAAGATTTGCCCCCCTGTAAAAAATCTACAAAAAGAGCATATGTCTACCTATTAAGGTTGTGTGTGTAAACTTTTATTTCGGCAAACAAATTTGTTCACGTCACGGGCTATAGGAGACAGACGAGAATGCGTGGGTCAACTTGTAACAAACAAATAAATTCCTTTTGATATATTTTAAAGTATCTAATTATTTTAGCTCAAGAGAATATATTCTCCAGTCTATAATATATAATATAAATTGAATGTACATACACACACAATTTAAATATTCTTCTTTTGATGAGATTGCAACCAGTCAATCAGCAATTTCTGCCAACGTCAAGTAATTAGTCTTCAAATGACAAGTAAAAATGTAAAAAATATGGATCAGATGAAATGGAGACCCTCTTTTAAAAGAACAAAAAACGTTATCCCAGCTTAATATATGTATATGCTGATTTAATACGTCAAAATAGATAAAAATTATATGAATAATAATATATATTATTTAACCATAGTCTGGATTTATACCTACGTAGCCTAGTACCATAACGTTTAGAAAGGTTCCTGACAATTATGAACCGACAACGCTTTACTTAAAAGTATTTTTGTATAATGTTTATAAATTGAAAGGAAAATGATCAGTCACTAGATGTTAATTAATATTAATCGCCTACAGTCTCAGGCGCTAAACGAAATTCATCGAGTTAGTGGTAAATGAAGACCTACATTTTTCTTCATAACTTACTTTTGTGGGAATGGAATTAAAATTTTCGTAATTTATTACTTTTTTGTATGGGAGTGACTGCTTTGAATTGCTTTAGTATTTATAAAGGGAAGTACGATCCTTGCTTTATTATGACAAAAAACAGTTGATATCGGTCTTATTTGTTTAGTACTTTTAAGACTCAATTTTTTTTGTTATCTGCAAATTGTTCAATTATAAAAAAATGTTAAGTCCAAAGAAAATTGGATTCTTTGTTCACTAATATACTAAGGTTTATCAGAAAATTTATATTTTCGCATTTTTTTATGTATGGCAATATATACCATCCAAAAGTGGTGGTCACTATACTCATTGCGGATGCAGACAATGCTACCACTTGATGTAAATCTTATTTATCCGTCTAGTTAGTGAATAATAGATTCAAAGTTTTCTTCATAGATTACTGTTAGTAATTGAAATATAATTTTATAAAAGTACATTGCATATTCAAATTTTCTTTCTTTCTACAAAAAACATTGATAATACAATTATTATGTAATTTAATTTTAAAAATGTACAACTAACATAGCTGTACATCTCACAACTTGTATTTGAAATATCATGAAAGTAGGTACCGCGAAGGTGTTTATTAAAATTATATTCGAAAGAAGTAAGTAATTTCTCGTTCATTAGAAGTTTTAGAGATCCTCTACATTCTACTTTCGGTATTTTTTTTGTAGGTATCATTTACAGTTTAATTTTGATCTTCATTACACATTTAAAGGAAATATATATATTTAAGTATTTAGGAGTATAGTTACGCAACTTATATAAAATATGATAATGTATCATATTATGTCTCGTAAACCACTTAGTTCAGATAAACAAGTTGGTTTTTGAGGCTATCAATTAAAATGCTATTTATGTAACCGTTTCCTAAATAAGTGTTGCGTCAAATATCGTAACAATGATTAAACGACCACAAAACTTTTTCACTTGTTTTGCACTTTAGAAAATTAGTTTTCAATTGAATGGTGCACTAAAAAAATTAAATCACATTTTTTTTAATTAATTTTTTTTCGGAAGTGAAGTTGCAAGCATTAATGCCCCACTTGTTGAGGGTGCACCGCGGACCGGTATCAACGTTCGCGCGCTCGACGGAGCGTGGGCGACTGCGCTTCCCGCCCATTCATTGAACTGACTTTATCTACCCACGTTCACTCGATACGATCTCGACTCACTCCCAACTCTACTACTAACAAAACAACTTTACATATAGCAATAGACCTTAAACTCTTTCAGAATTTTCGGATAGTTTCAACTCTTTAAAGATTTCCTTAAAATAAAAAGCGTGTCCATCATAAGATGAATTAATCATTATTTTTGTTTTTATTTCTTTTTTTTTAATGTGTAAGCTGCCAAAATGACTCTGCCCTGCCCGATGGAAAGCATGAGCAGAATCCAAGAGTGGTGGTCACCATCCTCAATGCGAAAAAGAACAATGCAGCATGGTGACCCACACTAAGGCGGCCTGGTGAGATGCTTTTTCACGCCCCGCTTAAAGGACCCGGGATCATAGTGGGAAGGAAACACGTGCGCTGGTAGTGAGTTCCAGGTTTTGACCGCTCGGCACAGGAAGGAAGCACCGAAGCGATGAGTACGAGAACATATGTCTTCCATTTTAAAGCGGTGACTTCTAAGTCCGACACGTGTTGTTCTGTAGAAGAAGGGAGAGGGGGGGATCAATTGGAAGAGCTCTTCAGAACACTCACCATGGTAAAGGCGATAGAGGACTGCCAAGGAGGCAATATCTCTACACAACTGTAGAGGCTCAAGGGTCTCGGTGGCTTCGGGACTATCAACAATACGGATAGCTCGCCGCTGCAACCGGTCAAGAGCGTTAAACAGTTACTGTGCGGCACCATCGCAAAGGTGAGAACAGCACTCCACGCACGAGCGAACCTGGGTCTTGTAAAGAAGACACAGATGCCCGGGCGAGAAGAACCGTCTCACCCTGTTTAACACACAAATTTTGTTTATCTATCTGATTGACTGCTTGCCAAAATACTTATGTCTGGCA
The DNA here is from genome assembly GCA_003709505.1 of Hyphantria cunea. NCBI lineage: Eukaryota > Metazoa > Arthropoda > Insecta > Lepidoptera > Erebidae > Hyphantria > Hyphantria cunea. Next base: position 1,459,303 of record PKRV01000055.1, read on the forward strand.
AATCACGAATAATCAAATCAAGAAATAAATAAAGAATTAAACATCCAATGCTTATCTCAGTGGATCTATACATATGAAAAGCACGTAAAGGTGAAAGGAAAGAAATAATTTACTCAAAAATTACTACTTCTTGTCTTGTACATTTTTACTTCTGCTAAACTGCTTTTTACCGTTTGTTGCCAGATGTATCTGCCATTTAATTTTTTTAATTACGTATCCGCAATTGTAGTGTTTCATCAATCCGTGGTGCGATTTGAAGGAAATATTTTACCCAAAAAGGAAGTCTTACCTTACAGAAGTGATGTATCACAATCAATATACGTATTGTTTGTAGATGTGACGTGATTTGTGAACTGCGAGAGATATTTACGTGAGAAATGACAAAGGTCGGGTCGCTTCTCAGAATTTTCAACTATGCTGTTTGTGACACCGAATCGTCCGAAATCGTCTCCCAAACAATGACGTTTTATTTATAACTATAATTTAATGTGAAGCTTTTAGTAGCTTTAAAAGTATGGATACTACATAATTTTTTGGTATTAGGACCGATCGATGTTTATTTATCTGCCTGCATTACAGTACAACCAGGCGTCCGATTATCCTAGATTTGAATCTAATCTTTTAGACAATTTTTTAGGGTTCCGTTTCTGAAGGACCTTTTAGTGATACTTAGACAGTTGAAATTTTTGAGATATATTTTCAGATGATATATTTCTGTTGCCGTTATAACAAAAATAGTAAAAACAGAATAAAATAAGTATTAAAGGGGGCTCCTATGCCGCAAACGTGATTTTTTCCTCTTTTTTGCTTGCAATTGATAAGGACAACAGGTACATACTTGAAATGTATAGATAATGGCACGGAACCCTTCCTGCGCGAGTACGACTTACACTTGGCCGATTTTAATTCTGGACAAGAACGGGTTACTAATTTCGTATTGAACAATTCTGACATTAATATGTAAAACAGACAAAACGAATGGTATGGTAGTTTTGGCAGTCTATATATGTATGTTTGTATGTTTTGCCGTAGCGCCTAAATTAATAATAAGGTATCATTATATTCTTAATAATGGCTCGGGTGACATAGGCTATGTTACCCGGGCCATTACTACATTTCGGTTAAAATGTATGTTTAAAATGCGGTCGAACAATTCGCTCAGTTCAGAGTTCGAGTTAAAGTTCTTATTTGTGCATATTGGCGTTACGATCTTTCCCTTCTTATAATGTGACAATCGCGATGTAGTTATTGCACAAGTAGTGTATGTATATGTCCGATCGGGAAACGGAAAACTACTAAATCAAAAAGGACAAAAAAAAAAATACAAAAAAAAGTCTTCAAATACCGGATATACACTAACTTCTTATTTACGTATCATTCATCAAATGTAGAAGAAAATGTCATCAATTAGTGTTAATTTTGTTAGTACTTGATCTCGCGATAAGATTTGCTGATAGCTGATGTAAGTAGCATCACTGGATGTATAGGTCAGTAGCGACATATTTTACGAGGGAAACCTGACAAACAGTTAGATTATTGTTTAAAACAAACAGATTGCTAAAGTAGCAGGATACATAAAAAAAGTACTTTTGCTTCAGTTTTAAAATTAGATTATGGTAAATATTTGTGGTTATTACATGGTATGAAACTAGTTATTTCAATGATTTAACTACATAAGGGGTTGATTTACCATTACAGTTTAAAAGTGACATGTTAGTGAATCTCATTCTACAATTTTAATAAACAACTTAAATTTCTAAAAAGTAACTCTGCTGTTTCGACACTTTGATAAATATTTACCCCAAATATAGTTAACACATTCAAACTTTTGCTAATGACGTATGTGTATTATAGATCAACCTATAACTAATCTATTTCAGCATTATAAATACAAAATAATTTTTGTAATTTAAAATAAATCGAAAATTATATGCTCGTTATAGGTATTGGTATTTTGGCCCAAATAACATATATTTTTTAAGTAAGTCAGGGTATGATATTTTAAGGTATTTGTGGTGGGCCCTTTAGTCTGATATCGATATTGCACTAACCGAAAAAGTTCTTTTTCAAACTAAAGCGTTTTGCAGTCGTCATGTTAGTTTTTTTCGCGTCACAAATCTAAGAACACTTGGGCTATCAAGGTGAGTCTAGCGGTATGTTAATTAAGGAAATACGTGCAACGCTTTGAAATATATGAAGTAATAAAAAAAAGTGACATAAACAAGTTACACGTGAAAAAAGGCAGTGGGATAAAAAATGCCAACGCAACTATCCAACGCAAACTACCAAATTTAATCAATACATGGCAGTAGCAATAATAAAAAATAAATAAAAAAAATCATTTATTTTTTCTCTCACACAAATTTACAAAAATCTGGTAAATCAAAATATACACAGAAAATTCCAGAAAACAAAAGATCTGTGTGACAGACTGGTTTCCGTACTAGGTAGAACCTGTATGACAGAATAACCAGCCTCTCTTACTCCAGATAAGTAAGTAAAGAGGGTGTAATAAGTTTAATAATATTAATAATAACCGGGAATCTAAAATAAAATGGGTTTATTTACGTAAAACATAAGCCTAGGTATGTAGTATAATCTTATAGAGGCAAAGTAAATAAGGTTCACAATCATATATCTGTATTGTAATTTATGTACAACTTTGCCGAAAAAAGATAATAATATCAACTTGTTTTGAAACCTTTCACGTTCCCTGCTAATGCTATATTTTTCGATACCACGTCACGACTGCCATAAATGAATCTTTATAGAGAGTTATGAATGACACAAAGAAACATGTGTCATGATTGTGCCCTTATTGGAAAAGTTAATTCATTGTTCACTGGTTTTTATTACGGGTAGCTGCTTTACAACTAAGTTTATTGTTATCAAACTGAGGAAATCGACGATTTGCTAACAGTTTATAGTCACGCATATCTAACTGAAATTTCGATTTGTTGTGGAATATTAATCAGCCTTATTAGTTATTCTAAGTTTATGTAAGCATTAATATTATAAAGGTCTGTTGGTACAATAAACAGTTTTAAGGAATATAGTTGGTATAAGACGCAACAAATTAAAGTATGTGGAGTTTATTTGTCGAAAATTGGTGGAGTAAGGTAACTGTTTTTTTTCTGTCTATTCTTTTTCAAAGTGTAGCTGCAGGGATACTTATTGGGGACTATTATTATGTTATTTTTATAATCACTACTACATCTTATTCGGAATCAGAAAATCAGATATAAGTACTTGATAAAAGATTCAACACGAGTTCTCTATCTGTCTTTATAAACTTATATTTAACTAGCTTATGCCCGATGCTGCGCCACCGTGTATGTCGGTTATCACGCCAAATAGCAAAGCAGCAAATAGCCTAAGTGTTATTCTGATGTATAAGCTATATTACTGTAAAGTTTCATCGAAATCCATTGAGTAGTTTATACGTGAAAGAGTTACAAACATCCATCCATACAAACTTTCGCGTTTATAATATTATTAGGATCTTAACTAAATTACTTGAATTGAATATTCCTTAACAGTTTTCGTCATATTTTAAAGATACTTAATAAAAAATGCACTTTACAAAAACAGTGTGTCCCATTACTATTTTTATTTTTATCAGTTGAAATCAACAGTTTCATCAACAGTTTTTTTTAAACTAAGTCTTTTATATAGGGTACATTAAATTATAAGATTTTTAAAATACTATAACCATAAATTTTGTAAGATGTCAGTCATTCAGAACGTGTTTTACATATTTTATTAAAGGCTGATGAGAAAACGAATAAGATAACTATTTAACAATGTAGCTCTACTTTGCATTTTTTCGATTTTCCTTTGAAAGTCAAATTGGATGTATAGCATTAACGTGTTGTCAGGCTACAATTATACTTCATAATCACATAAACTGTAATGTGAATCATAGAATATTTAATTAATTTAGTAGGTTCCTAACTTAAACAATGAATTTTTAAAATATATTCCAAATTAAGTAAAAGTAAAAATAAATACATATGTAAATTGCTAAAGTATGTAAACAGTACAAAAGAGTTTCACTTATTGATATCAATGTTGTTCATCAATATTATTCTTAAGAGTAAAACCTTTAGAGCTAACTAAAAGGCACTTAATTCAGTACTGTTATCTACCACCTCTCTACTACTTGGCTTAGTTATTAGTTGGGTCCCAAGTGGGAAAATAAATGTTTATAAACTAAATTACACGGGAAAGTTGAGTTTTCTTATAAGTAAACATTAATAAAATTCTTAAGTCTCAAAAAACCTCGGTTGAAACGGTTGTACTCCTTTTAAAGCAATAAGCATATACGTACCTTTATAAGTTTACGTTTTTATTTTAATTAAAATGATAAACAGTAAACAAATAATGTAATGTTTTTATAGTTTTTATTAATTAAGAGATTGTATATATAATTAAAAATAATGATCGTAATTATTAAACGGCTATGATTTTGAATTTAAAAAACAAATGAATGTCAAAGACGAATAAGTGTATGATGAGTGTTTATAGCTGAAGTTTCATTATTAGTAACAAAAACATACATGACATAATAAATCACGTTCATCAGCCTAAAGCATTCTACTGTTGGACATAGGCATATTGATGATGATGACACATTTTTTTTTTTTTTTATTTAAGCTGCCAAAATGACTCTGCCCTGCCTGATGGAAAGCATGAGCAGAATCCAAGAGTGGTGGTCACCATCCTCAATGCGAAAAAGAACAATGCAGCATGGTGACCCACACTATGGCNATGACTCTGCCCTGCCTGATGGAAAGCATGAGCAGAATCCAAGAGTGGTGGTCACCATCCTCAATGCGAAAAAGAACAATGCAGCATGGTGACCCACACTATGGCGACCTGGGGGGAAGGGGGATGGTGAGGGGGATAGGGGGCGTTGGATTGGGGTATGGGCCTCCGGTATCCTCACTCACTGGATGAAACACAGCGTAAGCGCTGTTTCACACCGGTTTTCTGTGAGGCCGTGGTATCACTCCGGTCGAGCCGGCCCATTCATACCGAAGCGTGGCTCTCCCACGGTAGTTTGCCTACTTCTAGCTACATCCAAAAACATGAGGTAGTAAAAAACTCTAAAGCCAGACCTTCCATCTAAGATATAGATATGATTTGTGTGTTTTTAGTCCCTTGTTTTTAGTTCCACTTTGTGAATATCTGCCAAAATTCAATTAAGTGTACTAGAATATTAATTTTAATTAAGACACATCAGAAGCACAATGGTTCAGTTTAGCGTAGGAAGGTAGAAATTTGTTAAATTTTAGGTTCTAAAACCCTTGCTATGACAGCACGGGTCGCTCTCCCAAAACAAGTTTTTCACAAACTTGGAGTGGTTAATAAGATGACTAGTAAGAAATCAATTTCACTTATGAGTTTTTTATTAGATTTTAAATTATAATAATCAAAATACTTAGGCTTAGCACTATTAGCGTCAAGGACTATCAACTATCAACTGCCACTTTAGGTTCAGCATCACTCAGACCGTTATTTTTCTTTTAATAATCTTAAGTGCCGGTTATTTTGCTCTTAATCATATCTTTTTTATTATAATTAATCTGCATTATTATGTTCTTTTGGATTTGCGGAGGCATAGAGTTAATTCTATATAGATGTCTTATCTTTAACGTTATTTAAATCATGTACAGCAGTTACATGACTACAATAATACTGACTGTAGTGAAATTTACAGATATTCAGTACAGTACAGAGGCTCTCATAGCCCAGTTGCACTCGGTGATTAGAAACAACCACCGAGGTTAAGCAACGACGGCGCGGTCAGTACCTGGATGGTTGACCGCTGGTGGCATTTTACCATGAGCGTCTTCGTGATTCGGAGGTCGTTAAGTAGTCGGTCCCGGTTGTTATCATAGGATAACAGTCGTGAATCTTAGTTGGAGCTCTTTGGGCGGCTTAAAGAAAAACATCCAACGGTAAAGTTACGTAGCCTCAACGTTGTCTTGCCAGTCCCTAACTCGCACTTGATCAGCGTGGGGACGTATGGCCTTAACCCTCTCCTGAGAGCAGACACGAGCCCAGCAGTGGGACATTATGGATTGTTGATATATAGAAAACACCATCGATGAAGTAAGTGTTGTAGTAATACGAGTATTTTGCAAAGACTAAATGTTCCTTCTAAATACGTAATTTATGGATCAAGATATTGTAGCGACCTATTTGCGACACAAAAAATCATAATTGTTTCTGAAATATTTTGCAAAGCTTATAAATTTTCTGCAATTTATAACGGTATTAAGAGACTTAGCATGATAAATTGAAGCATTATTTTTATTAAAGGGTTTTATGTGAATAGTGTTGTCTTAATTAGAAAGTTATGACTAAATACTTTTCCTTCAGTCGCGATTGTTTGATTTACTTCCATAAATACCATAAATCAAATAGCGGAACCGGAACTCTAATGATGCAGAACTACTCAATTGGAAACGTGCATGACAGTAGCGACATCTCGCGAACGCAATTTTCGGGATGTTTGTCAAGCATAGAATGACAAGTTCTTACCATTTTATATACAATAAAGTACATAAACAAGATATAGAAAGATAATATATAGGATTTAAGAGGCATTTGTTGCAAACACTTATACGAAAAATAATATTAATATAAAAATTGAGAGTGTAAAACACGAACCATCAAAACTAAAACGAAAATTAATTAATTAGCTATAAAATGCAGTGCCAGTAAAATTGATTTAACTTCTATAGTAATTTAAGGTTACGGCGGTCTTTGATCTAATTTCCAGGCCGCTTTATTTTTCTGCTGTTATTTTTTGCAGTTTCCAATACAACAACAATGATGACCCATTTTAAAGCAATATTGACAAGTTAAGCCACCATAGTGGGTGTTACGATGCTATATTGTTACATTATCTGCATTTGCAATGAGTATTATGAACATTACTCTTAGATAGTAGCAGAGTAGGGTCACTTTGGTAGATCCATACATATATTTTTCAATTAAATAATAGAAATTTATTAATCTTCATTAAATTCACTTCTCTTTTTTCCTATGTACTTAGCCACGTTAGTGTTAACAAAATATTTCCTCACTATCTTTCTTTCTTTTGGTTCATATGGCATTACCGGCACTACTTAGTAGTAATTCAAGTAATTATTTGTATTATAAATGGAAAAAGGTGCTAAATTGGAACGGACTACCGGTCATTGGATGCATTGAGTGCTGCAACTATTATACTAGTGTTATCTCTGTGTTTGTTTGTTTTTGCTGACAGGAACTTAATGTAAACATAGTATAAGTGGTTTGTGTATAAGTTTTCATTAAAAGTAAATTTCAAGTTAGGTATTTGTTCTACCATAATTTTTTTTAAGTTGCCCTACTGTAACTATGACATTTGCTCTCTGGTCATAGACAATAATCACCTTATTACACGACACTCACCACGTTACAGGAAATAGCTGTGAGTCTTGGAACGCAGGAGTTTCTGTCTGGGTATAGTCTATAGAAAAAACCGCATGATCAAAGTGGATAGATGTTTATATTCTTGTAGAGTACCAGTCTCTCATATCATTGAGAAATTATGTAAAACTTTTGCAATTATTGGGGTACCAGCTCAAATAGTTAAGTGATAATGGTCCAACTCTTAATTCAGTGGAGTTTGTAAATTTTTTAAAGGCTAATGGTTGTGCAGCCCTAAAACTTCCACCTTATCATTCTCAATTCAGTGGTATAGCAAAAGGATCTGTGCAAACAGTTAAAACAATTTATTGAAAAAAATATCTAAGAAAATTGTATTACAAACTGTACGTTTACTTATAGAAACTCTGCCAACATTACTGGAATTTCACCAATTGAAATGTTATTTAAACAGAAACCCAGGACTAAATTTGACTAATAAAAGCCTCATAATGTTATATCGAAAAGAAGTTGTAATGAAAATAAAGGACTTGTAATTGTTTTTAATGAGAAGGATAAAGTATGGCGTAAAGAATTAAGTAAAGGAAAATGGTGGGTTAAAGGAATTATTGTTAAAAGATTAAGTAGGTTCAGATATATAGTAAAGATAGGGGAAGTTTGAAAGTATTTTCATGTTTCATCTTTGAGGCCTTGTAAAATTAAAATCAGGACTAGTTATAAAACAATAAATTTTCCAGAGTGCAAACACGGTCTCACAGAAAACCGGTGTGAAACAGCGCTTGCGCTGTGTTTCACAGAGTGAGTGAGGATACCGGAAGCCCATGCATTTCGTTTAAATGGTTTCAAAGTACCAAGAAGATGTATGTCATCAATGTGAATATTGATATAAAATCAATAAAGTAGTTATGAATGTAAATGTTCCAAACTTGTAGTCTCGTCTTCAAATATATTTATACTGTTAAAAATAAAGTAAATACATATTGAAAGATTTATTTTGAACGAATTTTTTAGATGTTAAAATGTTTTAAATGTTTAAATTTCTCATTGTGTTGACGGCATTGTAATCGTAATTACGTATGTATTGTAAAAATAAATAAAGGATCCAATCTTTTTATTTTTGTTACACTAATACAACACATGTATTAGTGTGACAAAAATAAAAAGGGTTTTCAAAGTCACTTATTTTAATATTATAATATATTTTATAAAAATCTATATAATATATATCAGCTACAAAATGTACCCAAGTCAAACTACAATCCTATAAATAAAGACAAATTTGAATTTGTAGGCAGATACAATACTAACTGAAATTATTAAAATGAGCGTATTATATTTACACAATTTGTAAATAAATATTGTAAATGCGCCCAACAGCTAAAGTTATTTTCGTTTTCCCAGAGGTAGTATTAATGTAAATACTGAATAACTGCCGTAATGGATCTCTGTATAGAGGCACCATTAATTTTATTATTTCGGGAAGCATGATGTGGCATAAAACCCCTTACCCAGTCGACTTCTATTAATATAATGAAATCAAACGATGCTCGCTGATTTTAGTTATTCGTTGCCGGAGGAGTTTTTTGTGTTAACCGAATCATCTAATTCTTAAGTACGATAGTTGTATAATTATTATCATGTCTATTGTTTTTTGAGATCGTTAAATATTTTCTTTGTACATGTTTATAGTCTCCTTTAGATTGCTGGAGCAGATGGTTTAATATTCTACTTCTAGAATAAACAATATCTCACTCGCTAAAGTCAAAATGTAAGTGTTTCGCGTTGAATCTCTTTCTATAATCGCTAACTCCTCTATTCTTTTGTATTATTGACTAACATTTTTTTGTGATTACGTTACTTAGTTAACATTTGTTAATTTCTATTATTTTTTACGTTTGTAGAATATCATCATCACAGGCAATCATCATCATGAGCCTATCGCAGTTCACTTCTGGTCTCTCCAATTACACGCCACTCCGACCGATTTTCGGCTTTCTACACCCTGATGACTTGCGGAGCACATTTCCCTAATTAAATATAAGAATTGTACAAAGTTAAATTTTAAAGGGAGAAGTTAAGATAAACTTTACAATAAAAGCACTAAATAAATTAATGTATTTTATTACTTAGGTATATTTTCCATATAATTAAATCTTATAAGTATATCAGGCTCGTTCTTAAAAATTATTTAAATGAATAATAATTTAACTAACATAATTTACGGCACTACGTTTGACCAGGATCTCTTTATCATTTCAGCTGCTTTCTCGCCAATCATGATGGCGGGTGCGGCGGTATGCGCATTTGTTGGCCGGGGAATAATACTGCTGTCTACAACTCTTAATCCATCTACTCCATATACTCTTAATTCTGGATCTACTACGGCATAAGGGTCTGTTGATGGACCCATTTTGCATGTTGCAATTTGATGATGCAGTGTTATTGTTCCAAGTCTTATGGCACATTCCCAGTACTGATCAGATCCAGGATAATAATCTCTGCATCTGGTAAAATCAGCTAAGTATAATTGGGGATCATATTTTCTAAATGCCTCTGAATTACCTATTTGAATAACATGTTTAACTGCATCTAACACTGCGGCCATATCTTGGGGATGCGTAAAATAGTTCCCATACATTTTTGGATGAGAGAATGGATTAGTGTCCTTTAGTTCTAGGTATCCTCTAGATTTTGGCTGCGTTAACATTATGACTGCTGACCATGTATCTAGCCCATATAATGGTCTATATGCTTGATGAAACATATTTTCAGACAATCTCCAACTTTGTCTAATTGCGCCACCAGAATCCAAAATTAATGATCCACCCATACTTAATAATTCAATATCGGGAACATTATCTGGATCCTGAGATGCTGAAGATTTTAAATAGCCTATTGCTTCCACTCCACCAGTCGTCGTTAATAATCCGTCACCATAGTGCAGCCATTGTAAAACATTTGGCAAAGTCGCAATTTTCGGTTCCAACAAGCTTGCATTAGTTGTATTCAATTTAAAAATAACTCCAGGAAACGCTATGTGGTCATAAAGAACTCTTCCAACTTGCAAATTTACGATTACTGGGATGCCTAATGATTTTAAATGGTCTTCAGGACCTATTCCTGATAGCATGAGTAGTTGAGGTGAAGCAATCGGTCCCGCTGATAATATTATTTCTCTCCGACAGCGCACTGTGCGCTCTATGCCATTTTTTACGTACTTGACTGCATACGCTCTTTTGGATTGAGGATCTATAACTACTTTAGTTGCTCTTGTATCAGTTAGAATATGCAAATTACGTCGTCGTTTATGATTATGCAGAAATGCTTTCGCAGCGCTCACTCTGTGTCCTTTACTCATCATAGCCTGTGTGTACCCAAATCCAAGTTCATATGGAGAATTGTAGTCGACCGTTGGGTTTCCTAAATCTCTTTCAGCTTTTAGAAACGCTTCCACAAGACCAGTCCTAGAAAATTTACGATTTTTTTATTTAGTTTAATACTGTACAAATATTGACAACAATAACAGTAAGAGACTTACTTGAATGGAACATTCGAGATAGTTAGTTCCCCGTCGCGGCCACGGTAAGTAGTATTTCTGGAATTCTTTAGTTCTGACTTTTCAGATTTCATGTAATAGTTTAATACTTCATCATAGTTCCTGTAAGAATAACAAACACTTAAATATTAGATGTTTTTGGAACTGACAATCTCAGTGAAACACCCCAGTGTGTATATAAATAACTAGAGTTTAACTATAATTAGAGTATATGTTAAAAACCAGTAGTTTATTTATGCAATGGGTATGACACCCGGACTTGTCTATCCGATGAAATAATGCGTATAATAAAGTATTAAAAATGTGAAGTAACATCACTTGAAATCATAGCGTGGTTGTTGTAAGACCCGTGCACTACAAAAATAACTAAAACTTCACAAAATAACTACACCAACCCTTCTATTCAGTGTGGTAACCAAAGACTGGACCAGTTTAAAGTTGAACCACACCGGAAACAATCGCTTTCAAATAATAAAAGAATCATCAAAATCGGTTCACCCAGTCGACAGTTACGAGATAACACATATAAAAAAATACAGTCAAATTAATAGCCTCCTCCTCTTTTGAAGTCGGTTAAAAATAGAGAAGAAATCTTAATCAAATTGAATTAGGAACCCGTTTTAAGTAATTTAAAACATTTTATAACCTACAGTGAAAGTTATGGGTTATGCATGTCAGTCGATTATTGGCTATGTAAATATTATATTCACAGTTATGATGTTGCAAGTTGCAAATATGTCCAGTTTTTAATTATGGTATCTCTATTAAGAATTATTTATAAATTCGTTGTACGAAATTCCTATTTTTTATTTAGAGGTTATGGAACATAAAATGTTTTTAGTGAATATTATTCCTAAATTCATAGTACCCGCGTAGTGGCAGGTACTATGAATTTATGTATATGAATTGGTATATTTTTGTATTTAAAATACTTCAAAAGTTACAACTTAAGTAACGAATTTGAAGGTTTTACAGGTATGATATATCTGACATGACGCCAGAAGGTCTTTAAACAGTGGTGATGTACAGCGAGGATGTCGAGGCAGCGGACCAAACCCCAAAGCCAAAGGTTCGGATTCCATGCGAAACAAAGAACTGTCTGATAAGCACTCTTATTGGGTTGTCTGAGCGTATTTATAATAGTATTATTTCCAATTATATATGCCTTCACATTGAACGAAATATGTAGGTAAGTTTATCAGCAATCTAGAGCACAGTTAGAGCATGAATTGGGATCAGACGGCTGTAGGTACATTTTATATAAAACTAGCTGACCCTTTTTTGGGCGGAAATACCACCAGCTGACCCGGCGAACTTTGTACCGTCAAATTTACATATCTATCTCAGCTTCCCACAGGCAGTGAACAGTCGCGGAAAAATTGACATCTCCCGTTATCTTTCAATTTTTGTTGTATACAAGCCTTGTTCTAGCAATAACGAACAATTGTTTTTTATTTGGTGCAGCCGATCGTATCGGAATTCTTTTTTCATGGAATAGGTGGGCAAACGAGCAGACGTATCACCTGATGGTAAGCGATTACCGCCACCCATGAACACCCGTAACACCAGAGGCGTCAGAAGTGCGTTACCGGCCTTGGGGGATGGCGAGGGGGATGAGGGGAAGGGTTGGACTATGAGTCTCCGGTATCGTCAATCACTCAGTGAAACACAGCGCAGGCGCTGTTTCACACCGGTTTCCTATCAGGCCGTGGTATCACTCCGGTCGAGCCGGGCCATGCATGCCGAAGCGTGGCTCTCCCACGGTGTAAATTTTTAATGAAATTCATTTTTATTTATATAGAGAGTATTACTATTTTTACCATCCATAATTGCCATCTGCAGCAATCCTGTCCCAGTCCTGTGGTCTACCTCTGGTGTATAGCATATAGTTGATGACGCTGGAACCACCAAGGGCCTTGCCTCGAGGCCAAAAGCAGCGCTCACCTTCGCCACCTGTAAGATAAAGAGGTATATGTATCGTGTTTAAGACATCGTAAATAATAATTATTAATTATTATGGAGAGCCACGGATGTAATGTCTCTCGTAATATTTTTTCTTAGTGGACGTCTTTTGACTGAGATGATGATCATATAAATATTGCTAGTTTTTTTTGTTATCATATGCCAGTTAGTGTAACAGGCCAAATATACACAAAATACATATTTCAATGAGGGACGAATAGTGTCCCATGTAATGCTCATATACTTTATTCCAGTTTTTGGCTAGTTGTTATTGTACAATTTGACACAATCTCAAGTAAATGTAAACAATTGCATATTCAATGTCTACCACAATGCTATACTTACAAGCAAGTGACGTTATTACGAATATTGATGTTTAGCAAAAAGCATTTTGATTTGAAATTTTTTGAACTTGGAGTTTTTTGCACTGAATTGGTTTCATAGGGTATGGAATAAAACTCAGAAATCCTTAACAATATTATACGTACAATTTTTTTACAAAATGATATGCTGACATAGAAATTAAATACTAAAGCCTAATTAGAATTTTTTTTTTTTTTAAATAGTTGTATTGTTAGTTTTAATATATTAACATTGTATTTTAGGGAATAGTGGTACAACCACTTCTCTAAATGTTATATTTTAGTTTTTAAAGCAACTTCCACACTAGGAATAAATTCTCGGGGGACTTTACAAACGTACATGTAGCGGATATAAAGAACATCCAGACTCAGAACTATAATTTGTGGATCACACAACGTGTTGTCCGATGTAGGATTTGAACCCACAAACAACACTTGGCGAAGTAGTAAGAAAAATGGCGACCGCTCTAGCCATTAGGCTGTACATGCAGTCAAATCATTTCTAAATGTTTTAGTTGATCTAATCATAAAAGAGCTCCTGCTACTTATGTCTTTCGAATTAAGAGAATCTATAATAAACTTACCCAGGCATACACCCTCCTGTTTTTCCATGGTGTATGGCCAAACATAATCTGTAAGTTGCATATATGAAACCAAAGCAGGAATGTCATTTAAAAGGCTCTCTGGTTTGCCTGCCTCAATGACAAGCACCATAGCTCTGGGTTTATCTTCTGTTAGACGAGCAGCTAATACAGATCCAGCAGTACCGCCACCGACAATTACATAGTCATATTCATCAAGTGGCACAGAATAGCCTGAAAGAGTAATACGTTAATTTTACAATAAAAATAAATTAGAAATGTACCCAAAAACGATCTAACCACCCTACTAGTGTATTTATGCATTATCCTCATAATTTTTAAGATATATTAACCTAGGTTCCTGTTAGTCTTGGAATATTTTTGAAACCAAAACACTGCACTGATTTGTTCCGTAGTTAGAAAGCTGTGTATCTAAAAATTGGAGAAAACATTTATAAGAAGATTTAACTATTGTATTTATTATTGGACTGGGTATTGATTTTAGTGACAACAACTACAATTCTTAATGATATATTAATAACTAATTTTCGATATAATCAATAAAAACATAGGAATTCAAAAGTAAAAATTACATTTTATTAGAAACCATGTTGCATATTACATATTAAACAAGTGACCAAGTAATACTCCGATGTCTATATTTTGTTCACTGGCATTTTTTGATATTTTTTCAGTTAGATTAAATTAAACCTAATTTGGTTTTTACCAGTTCTTTTTCATAATTAATCTATTAAAATGGAGGGCCTAGACCCTTCCGATCAATATTTAACGTTCTTCGGATAATAAGTGTGCGTAATGATTATATCTTTAGCTCTTTATTCTCTGCTATACATGTCAGGTTACCCGCAATACGTATTTATTTAAACATTGCATTAATTGAGGTTTGGATTCGGAATCTTAATGTTTAATCAAACAATAAAGTAATTAAAACCTTGGATATATTTACATGAGCGTATAATGCAGAGAACTATTTGATACGCGAAACGATAAGTGTAAAGACACTACTCATTACCATTCGTATATACAAAATGCTGGAGTAACGAGTTTAAGCGCAGTTAAAAAAAGGAAAGGAGAGAATATGTAAATAAGTATTCGAAAAATATTTAACAAATGAAAATAATTTAATATATGGTTATTCCAACATATAACTAAAATAACATGCTGCCTCGTTGGTCTAGCGGTTAGCGTTAGCGACTGCAGATCAAGAGGTATCGGGTTCGATTCCTGGGTCGGGCTGCTGTTGGGTTTTTCTTACAATTAATTCTTAATAGCACCCAGCCCAGGATATGGAAGATGGCGGTGTTTCCCGCCCGTGCCTCGGAGAGCATTTTAAACCGTCGGTCCCAATAGTAATGAACATCTATGGCAATTGTTATTGGGAAGTCAGTGCCCTCATATATACTGACAACTTTTTTCAAGTTTGGAAACCCCCTAGGGCCTTCTGAAGCGGATGGAGGGGAAAATCCGTCTTGACCATCCGCGGCCACACTCAAGGCGGCCTGAGGCGCTGGCAAGCGAGCTTCCGCCGCCCGGTTTACCAGCGCGGATAGGGTCCGAGTGAAGGTCGTCCTCCAGGGCCTTCTGCGAGATAACTTCCTCGCAGAAGGAGGCGGAATTGCTCTCGATACCGGCTATGGAGCTTACGACGGCCGTTAGCGAGAGATATCCTCCGATGACTGATATGTATTGACAACTAGTCCAACCTTCGAATTCAGTTCACCCTCAGGGTAGCGAAGGTCCGATGCCAATCGCTCCGTTTAAAAACTGATATTCAGGTAAAACCGGTTGAACCAGTAGCCGACCCCAAATCTTGGGAGTAATAAAGGCTAGGAAGATAAAGATGATGATAACTAAAATAATATCTTATAGCTTTGAATAAAACGGTCAACAGTAATGTACTTAACAGTCAGACCCATATTAAATTTGGCTTGGGCAATCCAAAATTATGAAAGTATGTAACAGAGTTTGTTTTTCGTTTGACAAGTGTTTTGATTTAAAGACAATAACTATTGTAACATACCTTTACAAACATCATTATTAATGTTTCCTGTTAGTTGTTCTTAATATTTGAAATGCGTATTAAAGTATTATATTACCTTTGGGCAGTGGATAGGAGTCTCGCAAAATATCAAAGGGATCACTAGGATTGTTTGGCCTATATTGAGAAGGTAGGCTTTGCATCATCATGTCGACTACAGGATTTTGACGATAGTAGCCAAGATAGCGTTTCTCTCTTTTATTATTATTTTCTTTGAGATATTCATAAGTAGCATTGAAAGGTTCTTTGTCAACCTTGGAATCCTTATTTAATGGATATGGCCACAATATTCGTTTTTCCCTGTAATCATTGTGACTATCCTCATCATCTTCTACTGTTGCGTATTCATTTTCTTCATCAAATTGTCGAGCATTCACCAAGAAAATTGTTGTTAAAATAAGGAAAGCAGTATTTGTCAATCTCATGGTGTCTGAAACGAAAAAAAAAACTTTTAATATCTACAAAAGGTACGTGCGTGTATATGTATGTATGTATACCTATATTCATATAATGATTGTTTGTTTCGTGTAGTAATGACGCCGTATATAGTGAGGAATCAAAGAAAAACTATTTATGTAATTCATGAATGTTTCTTTTTGTGTCTAACGATACCTTTGATATTATTTTTCTTATTTATCATTGCGTTAAATAGTCACTTCTTAGTCTTTAAAATATTTAAAACTTTTTAAAAACATCATGTGCACTAAGAATGATTCTATTTCGCGGGAGACTATACAAACATGTATACATAAAACTAACACAAATAACACCCAGACTCAAACAACAATTTGTGGATCACACAAAGTATAATGAAGAAGTCCATAATCCTCACGCCCGCCAACTGAGAAAAATATCTCAAAAATATATAAACAATAGTAATAATAAATTGCAAGCAATAATAAATAACAATATGTTAGTAGCATTGTTATTATTATTATACTTAGAATTTGCTTCAAATCTTCATTTATGTGATTATTTATTACCTAAAAATATAGAAGTAAAAAGTGGCATTAAGATGACGTAAAGATGAAACAAATGAACATCTAAGATATACCATATTCACTTGGTTTCTGTGTGGCCTGTCCATTATTAAAAACTGTTTGAGTGTATTTAAATTTTCTTTACTGTATTTATACCTGCGGTCAGTCGTCTAGATTATAATCAGGTGTGCTGCAAGAGGTGTTTGGAGAGGTAGCGCCACTGCTCCATATCCCCTTAATGAGGCAGAACATCGACTCTTTTGAGTCTTCGAAAATAAATAATTTGATATTTATTTATAACTATTAAAATATGTTACTATTAACATAGAAGAATTATAAAAACTAATATAAAACAATCGTCAATGACTCGCCTCAGAGTTTAAGTTACGTTTATATTATTAAAGACAAAATCAAAAGTTAATATACTATAGATTAGTATTCCTCTCCTATTAAAAAAAATCATTTCATCAGCGAAATTATGCCATTTTTCATCTACTTATATTAGCTGAACCTGTATGTTTGTTTGTCTGAAACCGACTATTGTAAACTTGTTTTTTTTGGTTTTTTAAACCATATTTTTTACTCATTTTAAGCAATTTTTGACAATCCATATTATTGTATTCGGAAAGGGGACATTTATGTTACTTCTTGTTGTTGGTTGTTTCTTGGCCTCTTTTACTTATATTTTTCTTAATTACTTTTTATATCTATCGGTAATTACTACGAATAGAAGTAAAAATAATTTGTAAAGCGGGTGTAGGTGTTGTAATTTATATTTTCATCTTACATGAAAACTTTAAAAGTACTTACTTTTATTAATTCTATTTGATACTTATCAAAAAGAATTAATACGAGCGGTTACTAGCACACGAGGGCAACTTCGACCTTTCCAAGGTCACCAGTATTTACTCGCGCTTAAAATACCGCGTATCTCATAACGGGGACAGCGCAAAATCCAGTCTTTGTGAAATGGGTATTAAATCTTCTACATAAGCCTTATACCTTATACAAACACCTATTGTGGCAGTTATTGTTAACATCGTAAAATTAATATAATATCTCATGTTTATGCATCAGTAGGACGTTATTGAATGAAAACATGCGCTTCTTACTTATCAACTTTCGCTTCAATGCTTTTTCTACTATCACTTAAAATGTCTTATATTTTTTTAATTATTAGATAATTATTGTGTTTAATATACCTAAGGACATAATTTAAGAATTGTCTCGTTGGTCTAGCTGTTAACATATGTGACTGACGATGGAGAGGCCTCGAGTAGGATTCTTGGGTCGGAGCAAAAGTCTTATTAAGTTTTTCTCATAAGAATTTCTTAAAAACAGCCCGGAGTATGAATATTCTAGTGGTATTTCACGGCTGTGCCTCTTCAACCGTCGGTACCATATCATTGCCATGAAGATCTAATGTAATCCACATTAAAATTGGAAGACAATGATCTCAAAACATAAAATAAATATATAATTTAATAACCTTACACTATAATGTATATCTAATATGATAAATAGACTAGGTAATAATAAATATACTAAAATATTTTCAAATAACATGCACGTAATCAATAACTTTCACTCAGACACAATATATGATCGCTCTCATCGCTAAACTGTTCAAGTAATCATAAAGATAACCTCATATTACACAAAAAATTCTAAATTTCAAGGACAAACGCAATTAAATGTATTTTAAATCTATGACTGATATTTATATAATTTGTTTATTGACATATTCCATAAATATGCTAGATTTTATATTTAAAAAGCATTAGATTATTTTTAAGTTGACATTTCATGTTATGTTATTCATCAAAGTGTTTAAAGGTTTAAAGGGCGCAAACAAGTTCTTTGTTGACGTTGAATGAACAAAGTTTGTATCATTTGAATACAATTAGAACAAATAGGTTTTATTAAATGTTAGTTTATATTTATTTTTAAACACTGAGTAAAAGAGCTAATTTTCAGAACTTGTGAGCAACGTTAATTCCAGGCAATAATTATTATAATAGTATCTAACTAACACCAAATTATGCACGTGAATCCGATCACCTTCTTCTTATATTTACGCAGCAAATTTTAAGAACGTTCAGACTGCGACTTGGAATATAAATTGCGAGACCTCAAGAATGTGCCTTAAAAAACAACACAAACCGCTTTCTTCAATTTAACGTAGGTATCTAACCGCAAGGAAAAGTATGTGTTACACTAAAATTAATCTACTAGAAACAATAAATTTGATTATGTCAGGTCGTTTGACTATCAACACAATTGTCCTTGAAAAGTATTACCCTACTTTCAACTTATATTTGAGTTTGGTAATAATAAAAACCAAGTTTAAAAGTGAGACAAATATTCGTCAAAAATCAAACAGTAAAGGTAAATAAAAAATGTATATATTAAGTTCGATAACCCTTAATTCAATGTACAAAAAGTTTTACCCTTTCATTTTTAATTTGTGAGGATAATAGTTTTAAACAAGTTTGCAGACTGTATGCAATTTTGAACTCTAAGTAAAAGTTTTAACAACAAACAAAGGTTGCAACTGCATTATAAATTACATTATAACAACGTGCACTCTCATAAAACTTGACAAGGATTTATCTTAAAGTGTAACTTTTTAGCATTCATATGTAACAATATCTACAATACATGTGCTACAGTAGATACACCTAGCAATGCAGCAAGTAAGTAAATTTCATTTAACTGTTCGAGTTACTTCGATGTTTATCGATATAAACTGTTCATTTACTAACATTTTATTGACAAAATTAAGACTAGACCATATCTTCTTTTATCACAAATATTACAAATATATATATTACAAATGTGAGTGTAAGAAAAACTTTACATTTCTTAATAATTTACCAATAAAACTATTATTTTTGGCAGAAAAGTCGAAAAGGTATCCATTTAGAAACTTTCAAAACTAGGTCTGAATTTAAAGAATTGTCTTTTATTAATTTAACCTGAATAAAAACATTTATTATTATTTTCGTGACATTGTAATTTCTCAACTTTCCCCGATAGTATAATTATAATTAATAAGTATAATTATTATTATTATTATTGATAGTATAATTACTATTATTATGTGATATTATTATAATTATTTATTACTGAAAACTAGTTATTTTTGCACGTAATACCTAAAAATAAATTATGTATGAATACTGCTGTCAATAAACAATTAGCAAGTTTTTGATATTATGATTAAAGTGCACTCACCTTAAGATAATTTCTTTAAAATTAATATAAATGTATTTTGTTCCTTGTAAATATTTTTGTATGATTAGCACGTCTCGTCGCTGCTACAAGTGGACGAGGAATGATCGAATTTAATTCGAATGTATGGTACGTATAGAAGCCTTGACCAAGCACTTGAATTTTACCGCTATCTTGACACAATGACCAATCAAACCTACTTGAAGCCGATCTTGCCTTAATAATATTTAAACTCAAATGTTTATGGATTATTTCTAGTAAATAATAGTTAATTTAAGATCTGTGGTCCAGTTGGGCTTATTGTTTATAGTAAGGAAAAAGATGCCTCATAGAGTCGTATTGACTCCACGCAAATAAACAATATGGCATTACCAGCCTTACGTTTTTATCATTTTGATACTTTTGTATATTTAAACATGGCAGAACAGAGATAAGGTCTTAAGTATAATGCATAATAAGTATTTTACTTAATTTAAAAAATGCATGTGGACAATACATTATCTAATATTTTTTGGATAGGAAATTGCCTGAAAGCTATAGGGAACATATTAGGCGGCATTTTTAAAACTACCAAGTTACATTTGATTTCTATGTTAATAAATGTTGAGGATTAATTTATGGGACGGGAGAGATGCATGCAAAAGCAGTTACGGAGCTCTGTCTAATTCTTAATTGAAACATTTATCAGCCTGATTTAGCTTTACATTTAAATTTGTTATTAAATACATGCAGCGCTAGTTAGCGATCGATTTTAGTACCGGCCCACCAAAGATTCTTAATATTATATTTTCAGATATCGAAAGTTATAAAAACAATAAATTTGTCTTAAATTCCTTCAGATAGGCAAGGGAGAAAGTAAGGGAGATAACTATCTATTGTTAATTCAGTCCTGGATGTATCTATATGTGGGTGCAACTGTAGATGATAAATATAAATGAGCCTAGTCAGTTACAATAAATATTTGTGATAGACTCACAGGCTAGCTAGGCTCATGAATGATCCTCTATTCTATAAAATGGACTAATAGTTATCACACGGTCGACCTTAATCAAACTATATTAATTATATATACTATACATTAGAATTTATATGTACATCTGAAATGCTCTTATTGTAGGGTACTGCTCTTAACAAACCATGTTCCTTTCTTATTTAAATAGGTAATTTTATCGTCGACGAACAAATGAAGACGAAATACCTCTCACCGTTAAAAGGAAATCCCGTTAACAAATAACAAAGCCCAACAAATAAATGTGTACTATAGTATATTAGTTATGTAGGCAAGTTCATGTTATTTGCTTAGATATTCCGTTACAGGGCATCGCACGTATTTATCACATGCAGCTGAGAACAAATAAGGTACAACCTACCATGTAAATTCAAATATCATTAATTCCGCAAAGAATTATCCTTTATTATTATATTATACATGATTAATTGCTTATTAGGTTCATTCTTTTTTTAAACCTCCGGCTTAATACTCTTATTCTCTCTATAGTCTTGTATTTAGATCAACAGAATTTTTTTTGTGAACAGATTTGTTTGAGTCAGTGTGAATAATATACTTTCGGGCCTTTACTGCAGTCATCGGAGGAGATCTTTCGCTACCGTTAGTTTGACGGCGATCGCAATCTTCTGCAAAGATGTCATCTGACGCTGGGAGGGGTCCGGATGTGATAATAACAGCAGTTCCCGTATCAGGTTCAGAGTGGCACACCATGTGGTTTTAGTCGGTCCGATTCCGACAAACTGCCCCGCAAACCCCGGTGGGATGACGGCCAAACATTTCACACGTAAAAAAAGGGTGAATAATATACTTCGACTTAATAGACTTCGTACTTTATAGAAATCTATCTCAGCGATGTCGAGATAAGTGTCCGTTATCCTGACTCTAAACGTTTAGGTTTTTATTTCAATACTGTAAAAAAACACTAATGAAACATTATAAAAAAATAGCCAGTTTTCTCTAAAGGGATTTCTTTAAAGTTAAGAAAATAATTAAGCTTGTAGTGCTGTAATTACCTAATCTTAGTTTTCTAAGTTATAAAGGAAACATATTAGGATTTAGTTATATTTTGTTCAATGACTTATCGTGTTTTACATTTTGAAATAAGCAGTTTATTGTACAGGTAGTAGAGCCACGCTGATTTCAGCACGAATGGGCCTGCTCGACCGGGGCGGTATAATCCTCGCACAGAAGACCAAACTATAATGACAGTATTCGTGCTGTCGTGTTTCGTTGGTGAGTGCGAAACCAGAGGCCCATTGATGCAGGGGAAATCATAGTAAGGTTGGCTTGAATCAAGCCGTCAGCTAGGGAGACCCGTAGAAACGGTGGTGCCGCTGGCCGCCCGTGGCATAGAGAAGGCCCAACCACGGCTTACCACCCAAGGAGGATGCCCCGTCAGGTCGCACATAAAGCATGAAGTGGCCGGTTCGACGTGCCGGTCGGTGACAGGACGTTGGGACCAGGTGACCATTTCCGGCTCCGTCCGACCGACGGCTCGGTATCCGTCATGCTTTACGGTTGGTATGACGACGCAGCAGTCTAGGCCTCAGTTTGACTCTGCCACGATGACTGTCACATCTTTTATGTCCCCATTTCTGTCCCCCTTCTTTCGATTATAGCAGCACAAAGGAAAAAACGAACACGTTCCACAGCGACATTCCCTTCTCCCACCGGATTCCACTAGTTCTTAAAAAGGGAGTTTACAAATACTTGTTGACTCCACGCAAACCTGAACGCCGTCCACCAACATCTTGAGACGATACGTCCGGCCATGTTTTTCCTAACGGAGACACAAATACGTCGCCCTACCGACACATCTTCACTATCCCGGCTATATCGTTGAGGAGTGCTTCCTCGCGAAGACGGGGAGTTGTTGTCAGGGCTAATGTTGTTGTCACCGTCTACGCTGCTTTGAAGACCCCTTCCTTCTCCATCCTTTGGCTTCACGTGACTGTGGCTCCAGGTGGTGAATCTACATGTGCTTCTATTCGTCCCACTCTGGAGAATCTGAGATAAATCGTCTTCTTGAACACCTCGGCCAAGCAATTGATGAAGCGCAGAAGCAGTTCCCGACCGCTGAATGTTTTTTTCGAAGATTTTAACGCGTCCTGGTCCTGGTTGGGATCCACCAATATTGATCACGCGGCCCGAACTGTTGTCGGTCCATACCACTCTGGGATCCTCCGACCACTGCCTGTTATCCACCACGTTGCCTCTTGTTGCCCCTCTACAATTGATCGCATCAAAAAGGCGATTATGGCACTACTCGTGAGCATACTGGGATGAAATTCGGGAATACTTTGTATCCATCCCGTGGATCTGTCGCAGAGTGCGTTTGCCGTGGCAGAAGAGATCACTATCGGAATGGAATATTATGTTTCCCACAGTAAGATCGTTGGCTCTAATACCCGTCTCTGGTACAATTATGAGTGCATCCATACCGTCACTCAAAAACAAGCTACCTACCGAGTATGGACCAGGGTACGCGCCTGTAACGACCCTGCTGTTAATTGCCTAAAAGCAGCTTTACACAAAGTCGCGCGTAGAGCGGATGCCTACCGCATTGTGCGGCTTGGCCAGGAGTGATGTCCTTGCTGAACTTAGTCCACTTGACAGTCATTTTGGTAGCTTAAACAAAAAAAAAGAAATTGAATTGAGTTTATAAATAATTTGATGAACGTACTCTACGAAAATTACTTCAGTTAATACGGAACCGTAGAACAATATGTGTTTATGCGTATTGAATACTAAAATATTTGTAAAAGTATAGTGGGTCAGAAAAAGGCATGCAGTCAGGCTCAACGGAATCGAACAATTTTAAACGCAATCTTATTAAAAAACAACAGGACACAGTACGCGAGAGCTTGACCGGTTCGGATACACTTTTTCACAAAAAAATATCAAGTTTTGCAGGTTAATAAGAATCTTACAATAAATGGTAGAAGATGTACAAATAAATTCTTAAAAGGCCAAAGCCCCTGAGTTTAATATACAAACATATTAGCGTTAACATTCAATTTTGATTTTCAAGTGCTGATTTTGGTTTCGTGAAATGATTTTTGCAATACTTAATTGCAGCGTCTTTTGAATTTACAAAACATAATTTTGCAATGAAAATTATATTTTGAAATTTGAGGCTGACGGGAGGTTGTACTTGTGGAACTTGTTGTTCGTTTCCTTCACAATTGAGATCGCTAGACTGTTTTGAGCAGAACTTGGTTCGAAAGTCCAGGAACTAAAAGTTTAAACACATTTTTTAAAATAATATTTTCAATATGGTTCGTTTTTTAAATACTATTTATACTTGAAAAAAATTACCAAAAAGTGCAAAGAGTGCAGCCTTTTCGTTGGCAAGCACTTGCCTTCACAGGATGGAAAGGTGAGAAAAACTTTCTTGCTATGCCAGGGTTTTCTTTGCTAGGATCCACCTGGTTCCTCGGCTTCTACTACCCGAGACGGCGTGCATTTTTGGACACAAGGAAGTGGTATCTGCACGAGTTAAAAAAAAACTAAAAATGTGAGGAAAATTGTGGCCCAGTGGACTCTTTCTGCGAAGCTGTTATATTCCAAAAAGAGACCGCTGAACGGGATCATGAGATAACCGATTCTAGGCGAAGATAGGAATCGTCGATAGGACCGTGGTCTGCTGGAGAATGGGAATATCTAAGGAACCCAAATTGATTTCTGTTGAGATGGAAATAACAACCTGATTTCATGAGTGTGCAATCGCGATTGAGGTGGAAAATAGTTTTCCCCGAGACTGGACCTGATAAGGTATAGGACCCGAACCATGAAATAACATGGTTCAGGTCCTACCAGAGTAAGGCGCCAGAGATTGGTTGTCGGGGTGGTTTTTAGGGCAAGGACCACATACTACTGGCGCCTATGCTTCTGAGGAACCAGAGGACTCAAGAGATTTTTCAACCTGATAACAAAAAGGATGTATCTATATCATCAAATAATTCACTCGATGTATAATCGTGGACTGAATACTTTTGATTTTATTTGTTATTTTAATTATACTAAAGTGAAAGTGTACGTTCGCTAAACTTTGTAAATGAACGGTTTTGAATGATCAAAATATTGTTTTTGTCTTATTATTAATTTAAATTAGTGTGGGTTGGTAGGTACGTCCGTAAACTTGTCTTGTTTTTAGAGTTCGTTTGGTAAATAAAATAAAAAAATTGAGGCCAGGCTAGTATATCAAAATAAATAATAAAATATATTACATAATTTAAAAGATGATATGCAGATTTTTTTAGAGAGAGCCGCAAAGATGTCTTACTTCAACCATTTTACATACTGAACACTATTACAGCGTGGTTACTTACAGATAGCTTGACTTCAGGCCGACAGTCAAAACTTGTACAATTTTTGCCCCAGAATGTTCCAAAATCTTGTTTTAGTTTTTAGACTAAATAAAATAAATGGCGAATTTTGAGTTACTTTTTAAAGTCCTTAGTAAATTAGGTAAATCTCAAAAAAAAGATTTAAACGATGCTTGCATCTTCAATTTACTTCAAAATAATTATACTTGCCCTATAATAATCGCATGACGCAAAACGGGGTAAAATATTGAATCAATATTTATTAATGAGCAGTTTACATCAAAATCCAAGGTTATCGTATTGTTTTTAACATAGGGTAATAATTATTTTTAAAGTATTCGTCATTCGAAATCACTAACTAACAATTAATTATTCCAAAATATTGAAGAGCGAGAGAAGAATAAATAGTCCAACTAACATTGGCAACATTCAATAAACTTATTTGCTTTGCTGCGTGAACCTTTTAAATTCTTCTTTTAGAAGATATCAGCTATCAAATACCACTTATTTGATCTTGGAATATTCTGGAGCACAAGCGCATACATTTTTGGGCATCACCTTAGGTGTGTAAGCGAGTAGTAGGTGAGACAAAAACATTGCCATGCCATGTTCGCCCTTTCAAATATTCATAAGATTTCAAGCAGAACGAAGGCTTAGAAAATTTTTTTTGTTGCTTAAAAATGTGTAAGTTATGGAGTCAGCGGAACCCTTAATGAGGCTTTGTGGTATGATACCCACTAGGTTGTTTCTTTAATTATTTGCATACCGAAAACATATAGTCTTAAACTGGTTTCGGAGTCACGCGCTTACATCTACGAAATCATTAACACGGTTAGAATCATGTTTCGTCAAATGATTGATGTCAGTTATTTAGTCTAGTAAACAACAAGAGCTTTGACCTCTGATTTTACTAAAACCCAAATAATACGAATTACTTTACAGTAAGGTGTTACAAGATTTAAAAGTGTGACTATGTATGTACAGTTTATATTAATTTGACTTTCTAAAACTACATAAAAATAAAAAAATCTTTAACATATCGTGATGTGTGTAGAATATCTGGTTAAATATGACGAATTTTGAAAATATTGAAATAATGTGATGTGATATGTGATTTTCATACAGGCTCTTAGGCTCAACAAACACGAGTTTCGTATTTTCATTTTATTAAACAAAGTAAGTACAAACACTTTCAAACATAAAATATCAGAACCGTGAGTAGTTCAGTTAGTACTTAGGCACTTAAGGTCTGCACGTTATTGTAGGTAGGTACATGTATAATGAAATATTTATATTAAGTAGTGTACAAGTGTGAACTCAAATACGACTGTTATGACAAGGTCTCCAAGATACAAGATTATTCTGAAATTTGGAAATCTTAAAAACATGTTTTGTCGTATTTTATTTAAGTTGTGAAAGTGTTATTCAGTATTAATAGAGTTAAACTTAAAATACTTGTTTGCATAGTTGTATTAGCCTACTTGCAAGTTTACAGTGAAATGGGGAGTGCCAATTCTACATCGATAGTCAAATAATTTAACTATCATAATTTTTTGTTACTTTTCTTAATTTCTTTAAGGTCTCTCCTTCCATTCTCCTGGTACCAGTCCATCAATTAGTTTACTGATTGATAAGACTCGATTATCTTTTACATCATCAATCCTTTTCTTTAATCTTCCTCTATTTCTATAACCATCAACTTCCGTATAAAAAACTTAGCTATCAGCATTTCTCTCATTAATTAGAAAAAAGTCATTGAGTCTGGGCTACTAAAGCGTGAACTACATTTTTCCAAAAGTTAAAGTCTGGTATTGCGATTGTCACTGTTTAAAGTGTTATCAACCAAAGAAGTCGGATTTGACGTCACTCATTTGACGTGCCACATTCATTCATCGAATTCATACTATCTTATCCAGCGTAGTGATAGTGTATCACAACGCGTATCACTCGTAAGCATCAAGTTTAACATAGTATTGATAAACTACACTTAAAACACGAATTAATCGTTGATTAATATTCCAACTATCCGTTACTACAATGTCATGTCATTGGGTTGGTTGCCGTAGTGTTGTGACCGTCAAAAACCGTTTTTGACCGAATAAAAATCTGAAAAATCTTTTACATCAATTATATTAAAAAACAGAGATAAATGTGTAATTACTGTAGTAATTAATATTTAAACACATAAAAACAAAATCTTATTACATATATTTTTAGCTTTATTTTGATATTTAATATTAATATTTTGATATTATAATATCAAAATAGTATACTAAATGATTAATTAAAACTGAAAATAAAAAAATTAAAAAAAATCCTCTGAAAATAATTTCTGTCTCAAACGTCACTGATTCTTCAATGCTCCGCGTATTTTATTTTTATTTTATTTATACTTTATGCACTATTTGTTGACATTGACTTGCGAATTCTGAATTTTGATTACGCATTACGTGATTTTGGTGCGATTTTATGAACCCGTCAACATGTTTAAAAAAGGACATACTCTTAAGACATATTAGCGCCTTGACTGTGAAGCTGCACGAATATTTTTAACGAGAATCAGCATAAAAAAATAGGAACATAATAATATACGTTGATAATTTTTCATCAACTTTTGCGGATGAGTTCTGTCGTATTGTTCTAGTTATTTTAATGACATATTTTAAAACCCATGTAGCCATTTTACTGTTTAACGAAATAAATAATGTAGTCATTATAACTTTACCTCTTTTACAGGCTGTGTTGCACGTCAAAATACAAAACCTCCATTCACCACAAAAAAAATGCTTGGTCTGCTTAAGGAAGCATGTGCACATGTCACAAAAACTATTGGATTAACGTAGTAGAAAGAACAAATAAAATAATAATGGAAGACTTGAGAAGAGGCATACATTTTGATAGTATAATTGAAAATGAATTTATTATAAGAGCAACCGATGAAGAAAGTTCAAGTGATGATTGGTTTCCTGGATCAAGTGACGAAATAATAATAATGTTAAAAAAAATTGTGAATTTATTTATTCATCTGACCTCCATACTTAATTATTCTAATTTCATTCTTGACTTCACACGGGTTCATGATGATGACACACGCCCAGGCTTCACACGGGTTCCTGATATCAGTGGCTTACCTTAATCTTGCGTCTAGGTACGCCACTAATGCATCACAAACAATGTATTATTATTTACTATACTGTTATAAGTACGGATTCCAACCACTTATAGAACATTTAATCATAACCATATAATTTAATAATCATATAATTAGATAATTCATATTCAATCATATTAATATCTTGGCGCCTTCCGCTTGCCAGCTTCCGGTGCTACTTACAAATATTGTTAATGACAATGTACACTTTTTATTCAATGGTACTTTCATGTGTTATAAAATGCTGTATTATCGAATAATAATTGTATGTTAATTATTTTAAATCAATATGTCAAAGTATTTTCACAGCTGGTTATAAAATATGCAATATGGTGTGTATATATCATAGGAAGTAAAATTTTTGAGACACCAGGAATTATGCATTCCTAAAAAAGTCGAACGTTTTTATGCAATTAAATACATAAGATTAGTGTGTTTGGCTTTTTTTTTTTATATATTTAAGCTGCCAAAATGACTCTGCCCTGCCTGATGGAAAGCATGAGCAGAATCCAAGAGTGGTGGTCACCATCCTCAATGCGAAAAAGAACAATGCAGTATGGTGACCCACACTATGGCGGCCTGGGGGGAAAGGGGATGGTGAGGGGGATAGGGGGCGTTGGATTGGGGTATGGGCCTCCGGTATCCTCACTCACTCGATGAAACACAGCGTAAGCGCTGTTTCACACCGGTTTTCTGTGAGGCCGTGGTATCACTCCGGTCGAGCCGGCCCATTCATGCCGAAGCGTGGCTCTCCCATGGCTGGAAATGGATAAATAAAATATGACTTTTTTATAGTTTCAATTTGTTTAAAATAGTATGTACATTACGGCCGCCACATTAGGATTCCCTGTGTGGTGGGATCTAGTATCCTTCGTTCGGTTACATTTTATGACAATGTTATCAATTTGAGTCCTGATTCGTGTCTTTTGATAAAATGTGTTGATCAGGGATGGTATTAATGATTTAGTCTGGTAAGGTGTGATATGATGTGAGGTGTGATGTGATTTGAGGTGTGGTGTAATGTGAGGTGTGATGTGATGTCTTGTGTATGTGGCCTGGCGTAATGTGGCATGAAATACTCTGCGTTAATGTATATGTTGTTGTTTTAGTTTTTATTTTTATTCTTTATTTTGTGTTTCATAAATATGATCGACTGATATTCAGATAACTTGATAAAATATAGTTTGATTGCACTCTAGAGATTGATTTCAGTATATTCTTCGATAGGAACACCTATAAGTGCAAGTGAATATCGGCGTTCTGTGAAATCTGAAAGCAGCAGAGAGCATATATAGTTGTCTGACCCTAAGCTATTCAGTGTCAGCGTATTTTTTTTTTGTTGAATAGGGTGAAACTAGCATACATATCGTCTGATTGTAAGCGTTTGCTGAGGCGAGGAAAGCTGATATTGTCTCTGACGTACACGCATTCTCCGGCCTTGGAGATGAAGGAGTGTTCAAGTCCGTACCCAGGGTAAGTGAGTTAGGATGCCTCCAATGGAGGCGGTATCTGGTTCTCAGTTAAAAAGGGCGAGGCTGGCCTTGCTGCCTCGAGGTAGTGATGGACAGCATCAAGATTATTATATAATCCGGTGATGTTGCAAATCTACGAGCAGCGTGGTAAGGGGTGTCATGGTGTTACTTGTTGTATAGTGGAATTAATTTAATAGGAAAGAAAGATAGACCTTCTATTTACCGACGTTTCACTCGGTTTGCATCGTTCATAGTCACAGGTAGATTGTAGAAGGTTTGTAAACATTTCAAATATTTTATTTACCAAATAAATCCTAGCGGGATTTTTTTAACAACAAAAACTAAGTAAAAGTCGCGAATATCACGTTGTTATCTTATGGATCGTAGTGGAAACGGAACGATAACATAGAACTTAGACCAATTTGGAGAAGTATTAGCACGTTTTCGATGGAGCATATCCATATATGTCAAACAAATTAAACAGCTTTGGAGATACATTAGCACGTATGCGATAGAACATATCCATATACGTCATACAAATTAATCAGTTTACAGCGGACTAAAGGAGATCTTTGAAATTTACGTAAATGATATAAGTTATCCACTTATTACCCGACTGCGAAAGAAGAAGGGTTATGTTTTTCGAGTGTATGTATGTATATTTCTTTGGCACGCCCTAGAGCCCAAATGACTTGCTGTATTTTTATATTAGTAGCGTCAATAGATTCGTCTTAGTAGTTAGTGACTCTGGGTATATCAAAATAACAAATGAACAAATTTTTGGATTTTTGGCAATAATAAGTAAACACAAACAAAAAATGTTTTCAAAATACGTTGAGCGGGTATCAAAATAAACAATTTTCCCGGTGATTGATATTGATATATAATATATATATAACTTATGTCATTAAAAAAAAAGAATTTAATAAAGATGACAGATATTGACGCAGTCGGGTTTTTTTAATAATTTTACTGTGTTTTATGTAAGTTATTTATTTGTTCTAATGGTTGATTTTAAGATAATATTCTTAATACTAAGCAGATATTTTTATTTTTTCAGAACTCTGAATCGTACTTAGATAATTCTTTTTTTTTGTTTTGTCCATTGAACTTGTAAGAAAAAATAATGTTCTAGTTGTAATTTATTACGACGTAGAGATATATGTATTTTAAAATTTACTATTCTTAATAAATTATTACGAAATATTTAAGACAATAAATAAGTATTTAACTCACGTGGCCCTATGGGTAACGTAGCTTTCGCACTAGTTGGCAACAAACCTTACCGTTCGTGTGGTTTCATATTGTCTTAGCAAATATGCATATTTTATTCAAATAACACTATGTGTATATACATATTGCTGTTATATCTTTCACGTGGGACCTATAAATTACGTTTGAGTCTGTTTCAAAATTCATAGAACAGATTTCACATACCTGCTTGTGAGTATCTGTTCTAGCCACAATTTTTTTTAAACCATTTATAATTAATATATGATAACTGTGAACCTTGGTCCCTGCGTTAATAAAATCACTACATATTATAAAACATCTGTTTGTCTGTCTGTTCGCGATACTGTCTGGTATTGTACTGCCGAAAGTACGTGATCTTCTTTGCATGAATGAATTGGCAGTACAGACACAACCTAAACATCTGTGTACCATGTACCTATGTATAGTATTATATGTGGGTATATTGAATTCGTATGTGTTGTGTATCTGTTAATATAGTGTATATTTAATAATCTAATTTTACACATATCATTTATATTTAATGTTGGTTTATCTCTTACTTACGAAATTCAATCTCTATGCACCTTTTTTTTTTACGTGTGGAAACCCCCTCGGGCCTTCACCCCACCGGGGCTTGCGGCGGGGCGGTGTGTCGGAATCGAACCGACTAAAACCACACGGTGTGCCACTCTGCTCCTGAGACGGGAGAGATCCGGGAACCGCTTTCTTACACTATCCAGACTCCAACAGTGCATGCCCGCAATGAAGCGGGCACCGTCTGCTGTTAAAAACTCTCAAATTAGGCGACGTACTGCACACGCGTAACGTCGCCCCTTCGCGGCTGGCATGTGAAGCGGATGGAGGGGAAAACCCGTCCCGCCCATCCGCGGCCACACTCAGGGCGGCATGAGGCGCTGGCAGGCGCGCCTCATGCCGCCCTGAGTGTCCGAGTGGAGATGGTCCTCCCGGGCCTTCTCCGCCGCCTCCTTCTGCGAGATGACTTCCTCGCAGAAGGTCGCGACCACGGTAAAACTGGTCTCGCCGTCGGCCATAGAGCGTACGACGGCCGGCAGCGAGAGATCTCCTCCGATGACTGCAGTGAGGGCCCGACGCTGCGGCGCCCAAGTGGGGCACACCGCCAGCGTGTGCTGGGCCGAGTCCTGACTGCAGTCACAGTGGTGGCAGGCGGGACTCAATTCCCTCCGCGCGACTGAGTGCAGATACTTCCCGAAGCAACCGTGCCCGGAAAGCACCTGCGTCAGTCGGAAGGAAAGGGTCCCGCCCTGCCCACTCGAGGATGACCGGCTGGAGAGCCTCCACGGTGCGAAGCCTGCACGTGGAGCCTCCAGCCGCGAAGACCAACGAGCCATCGTGGCTCGACGGGCGGCTTCACACCACTCGCGTACCTCTTCGGGCGGAGGGCGCATGCCACTCTTAGCCCGGAATTCAGCCACCCGTCGATAAACTTCCACGAGCGATCACCTCCGCCTCCAAATCCCACGGGGGTGTTCCCGCCAAGGCGCACGCCGCCTCGGTCGTGTTGCACTCATGTGCACTCATGTGCACGTGTGCAAAGTTATTATTTAGGAAGGTTTTTTTGTTAAATTTTTAAGAATATTGGTCATTTTACACAACAATTTTTATTGAAGATGTCGGAAAAAAGCTGCACATCTCAGAGAAACAGGCTTCAATATATTTTCCGTAACAAACCCTTGCGAAACTGGAGCCGTTCGCTAGTTTTTTAATGATAATTTATGCCATTTTTATTACACACAAGCTGAACTGAGCGGTGTTATCAGCGGTTTAACACCAACCAAAAATATTATGGTATATGTACTGTGAATACATACATACAAATGCATTTAGTAAAATGCTTTTATTTGAATGTTACAAACAGACGCTCCAATTTTATTTGTTTTTATAGAGTATACATAGATGTATAGATTATCTGACACACATCATTGTTTTTCTTGCAGGCTTTAACAGCGCAATTGATCATAATGAGGACCACATTGTTATCGCTATCATATATAGTACGTTACGCTATCTATATATATATACATACGTAGCGTTATATAACATGCGATCAAATATTACCAAGATAGGTTCATGCCTTTAACAAGGGTGATACTGTGGTCTAAAAGAAAACCGGTGGCAAACAGCAATTCAACTCTTTTTTCACAAATTCATAATTTATGTACACGGATAACTTATCTAAATAATATAAAAATAGTACTTAACAATATGTACATTTATTTCTTCGCTTTATGCACAACCTCTATTAATAGATAATGTTTTTTTATTAACTATTAGAAAATAAGCATGTAGTGTTTAACTTTTTTTTACGCGGGGTATGCTTCTCGCACCATACCCTCCGTCGGGGACACGAAGGGCGTGTGTGGGACACCCGACGAACCGGTCTACCCACTAAACCACTGCGGCGGCCTACCTCGGCAGTCTTGAGGATATAAGTACTCACGAATATGTTTGTACTTGTATTATGTTTTGTTTTGTACTCATGAATATTTTAGTGTAATAACTGCCAATGCTCCACCGAGGTATTATTATTTTAATTATTTTTAAGAATAAAAATGTTTTTATTATCGTATTATACAAGAATTTAACTTAAACACGCCATCTAGTAAGCGCCTTTAGAACCAATTCCTTTCTTTAACTACAGTTTTTTGGATGTTGTAGCGCTAATATTTTTGCGGACAGAATGTAAACTACTGCTTGGTGTATTGTTGTTGTAACGATAGATGACGCTGTACCTTGTTTTGTGGCAGGCTTTAGATTTGTTGTTTATCTAATTTGTTTTTATTTTTATTACATATACTACTACATATATGACTAATTTATATTACATATCAACATAGAAATATGTTTTTACTATCTGTATCTATAACTAACTGACTGAAATATTCCTCATAGGCACTACTTACTACTTATCTGAGTGTGATGATAGAGGTATAACCTATATAGCCTTTCTCGATAAGTAGGCTATCTTACACTGAAACATTTTTTTTTGGTATTGGTATCAGTAGTTCCTGAGATTTTCCGCGTTCAAGCAAACAAATAAACAAACTCTTTTAAACAAGCTTTATATATTATTTTCTATAAGATTTTTTACCTGGTGTTCCCATTTACAACAAATTAACATTTATTTGTAAGCATTTATATGTTAATTTCGTTCCGTTAATTTATGATGCCATCAAAATATAACTTGTAAAAACCAAGTCTCGCCCACTCAATTATTCTACCGTAAAAAGTTGTAATAAAGATATTGAAATTTCATTCATTTAGGACCAGTAGGGTTCTAACGGAATGACATTTTTAATATATTGTGCTTATACAATGGCTACTTCGTCACTAAAAATTCTTGCTTCCAGTTTTACCCACAACAAAGTTCTAGGGCTGTCGAAAATGGCCTGAACTACTTCTAGACCATAATGGTTCGGCCGTTCCGCTTTTTTACTTGACCTGGTGAGGGCACTACCGTGCCTCTTGATTAACTTCAGTGAAAATTTTAGAGATTCTCATGTAATGATACAGGTCTCCTTTAACATATGTATCAGTATATGAGAACCTTAAACATTTTAGGAAAACCAATGAGATATTGTCTATAAACAACTTACATGTACATATAAAATAAAGCAGATAAAAGTATGTATTGTAATATCAAAATATATCAACGTTTTACATCAGATAATTGTATTTGTTAACACCGTGTGTCGAACTATTTCGGCATATCACAGAGGGAGGCTAACAATTTAGAGATAATGATAATTATGGGGAAGATAGAAGTCACAAGACCCAGAGGTCGAAGCCTAAAGAAATGGTCGGACCAGATCTCCGAGCAGCTAGAGATTATCACCATCACTATCAGGCTAAGAACCTTCTCAGTTCCAGTAGAGCAGTAGAGAATTTTAGATAAGGAAGCAAATAGCTGGCTCGAAAGTAAGCAGCTGTTGGAGTCTATGGTTTTTTTTTTTTTTTTGAAATCCAATATATGAATAGAAAGAAAACTTGGTGGTAAGTTACTATCCTCAAGTTTTTTTATGACAACTAAATAGAACTTAACGCTGGCAAATGCACAGTTAAGTGCGAGTCAATTTCGCCTGCCTGACTACTAGAGAAAAAAGAAAGTGAATTCCGCCTGTAATATTTGTAGTAATTTGTAAAGACACAAAAATCTATATAATATTAATTATTTTACTAATTATGTATTTCGCCGATAATGATTGTTTGCCTTTTCCGAGAATGATTTGGCATTAATGACACTTTCATTATAAAAGTATCTCCATTCACATTGCAAAATATGATTTTCATACTACTTAAGCAGTCCAGAAGCTAAGATCATCCATGAGAACATACACACTTATAGAATAAATTGTAATTGGAATTAAGGCACCATATTATTATTATCGTTATTTTCTATAGAATCAGAATGAGTACTGCCCTTTGTAGAAGCAAAAATTACTACACTAAAAATATAATTAGTGTGCCAACTTTTATATAATTATGGTATGTCATCAGTCAAAACCGTATAGACTTCAATTAGATTTCAGAGAAATCTGCTCAGGAACGTGAAATTGAAATGTTATGAATACGATAACATTTAAGTGGATTTTCAAATATAGAAGAGAAACCCTTTCATTAGTTAGTCAGTTACAGTTACATTAAATGTTTTATGATCAATATTTTAAGCTTTGGATCGACTTTTTGCTGTCTTCGGGCGAAGCCCTTTTGAAAAGGGTGGGTATCTATTTAATCAGTTAATGCCAGGCCCTTTATGTTGCTGAATTAAGCTCAAAACGCTAGATTACGTACAGTTAAGATTTAATAAACAAAGATTTTATTTCGTAATTGAGACTCATTAAACTTTAATGTTTTAAATTCTTTTTCGTGTTGAGATAATTACTAATTAAATCGATTAAAAGAATTTCAGTTTTAAAATTAATTTAAATAAATGTTTTCAAATACATAGAATATTCTTGTTTTTTATGGGTATTCTCAAACTTATTAAGGACACATAAATCGAAACATAGATTTATGAGAAGTTTTTATAGGAGTAGTATACTCAATCGTACAAGCTGTTGAAAACAAGACCCAAAGATGACTTGGCTATGGACGAAAAACATAAAACTACTTTAAAGGAGATTTAAGGTTAAATTCAAAACATAAGTAATATAAAGCCTAATTTTAAGCCTTCTTAATAATATATGTCTCACACGGGGTACAGTTTTTGTTGTCAAGTTTCGTCGGTTGCGAATGTACGCCTCGTATAAACCGAGATTGGATGTACTGCAAGTTGTACGCCATCGGTGACGGGGATGTCGTCTGTGTACCAAGACTAGCACACTGGGGACAAGCAACTTCCTTGTGGCACACCGGCAGGGATGGATTGATAGGGGAGATGAGTCGCTCGAAAATATTTGAAATTTTCGGATTTCTTCTACTAAAATATGCATATATTACACATATGAACCTTCTCCTTGATTCACTTCATCTATTGCTGAAATCTGCACTAAGTCCATTGAGTACTTTAAAAATCTAACCAAGCAATCAGACAATGGAAGCGACTTCATTTTATACTATGGAAAGAATATGTAACAAAATTTGACATGTAATTTTTAGTCAAGTTATATGATTTTTTTTCTTTCTTTCGAATCATTTTTGGAAAACTTTTTGATTATAGAAATATATGAAACATATTCAAAATATGTTTTAAATTTAATAAACAATATAAAATTAGCAACATAAAGTTACAAAGAACATGAAAACTTATGGTGAAATTGATGTTATAAATTTAAATTTAATCGTTGTGATTAAAATTTAACCGTCAATCGATTTCAATTGTACTTAATTCGGATCACTATACTACTGACTGAGCAATTTGAGACTTAGTACTCAGAAAAGCACTATATCCTTACTTGGCCGTCTTATTAGGCGGGGCTATAAAAATTAATTATATATTGCATCATTTCAACTTAAAATTCTATACGTAAAATTATATATGTTAACACTATATATGTTATATATCATAATAGATATATGATATTCATTATATCATAATAGAACCCAAGTTGTATTTAAAACGGTAAGGTAAACCATTTTAAATCATAATACTCTTTTTTGGGATTGCCAACAAAAGCATCCAATCTTATTCTATCAGAAGGAACTCATTATTCGCATTTCCGTTTTTTTGTCATTATTTCTTTGAGACTACGACAGCTACCATGCAATTTCACGGTACTTTGAACGAAGATGTGTACTAAGTCATGAAATCGCTGTTCTTTGTTAACTGACTATTTGTTGACTATTTAATTTGCTGTAAACATAAATGAAACTGATACAATTAGAAGTCAATGTTTAATTAGAGATTCTGTTACGCGTATATCTAAACACCGGTTCACACAACCTTGTACGAAGTCAAAGTAACTTGAGATAATATTAAAAATGAGTCAAATGATTAGTTTATGGCGTTATTCTATAGTAAGGAAACAAATATATTAGCTGTGGGAAGATAAGCACTTTGCGCCATGTTTATAAGACTTCAAGCATACAATACCCATGTATTCTCACGATATACACATTTGAGTATATTGTGTGCGTGTGTTGTCACAAAGAGTATCACACAATAGTTCAGTTTTTTTGTTTAATTCATCTTAAGTTGTGTTACACTGTGAATTTATCCTTAAAAAGTTAGCTAGCTAGTCTAAAAAATGTCGCCTAATTTACTCCTTACATCAACAGATATATGCCAGTGAAAGTACCGTAAAAATCGGTACAGCTGTTTCAAAGAATAGCCGGAATAAGCAGACAGACGGACAAATAGACAGAAAGGCAATTTTTTGCTAAGTAACGTACCTATATACTTTCATATGCGTTTAGTGAAAGCTGCTAATTTGAAATTAGAAACAATCACTACATTTTATGAGTTACCTATTTCCTAGTAGATTATTGAAGTAGTAGCCAATAGCCAAATTATAAGTATCAAATGCTAAAGGTATATAAAACAAAACTAACCTTTTTTAATTTGAGTTCTAATTTTTGTGGATGCCTTGAATAATAATATTAATCTCTTTATTGTACATCAGATAACTAAATAAAAGACTTAATACTAGGTTAGTACAATTGGCGGCCTTATCACTCCAAATGCAATCTCTTCCAGGCAACCGTGGGATGGAAATGAACACAGGATGTAAAGGGTTGTATCTGCTGTAATAGAGAGTAGTTGAATTGAAAAGAAAGCAGCGTAAAAAATTTCGTTAAAAATTACTAACTTAATTCTATTAGACGGTAATCTATTAATTGGTTGATTAAAATTATATGACGTTAAGTTTTATTATAGGTCGAAACCTTCGTAGGAAAGGCTTAAGTCCAGCATTAAAAGCTGTTGATGCAGTTTTATTTCATGAAATAAAGGTGAAAAGCAATAATTATTTAATTATTGAAACGAACTAGACATTCTCATGTTTTTTTTTCTAACACTCCATAGCTATTAACCTATCATAATACCTTATGGTTGTCTGGGAAAAATCGCCGAGAGCGATAAGACCGCCAATTGGTATACATACTTTGTGACTGTTCCTGTTATACCGTTTTTTACTATGTATATACAATAAAGACAAATAAATAAAAATGAATATATTTGAGATAGTTTAATAGCTTTGATACTGCCTTGCCGTGGAAGAAAGATAATGTGCGGTCTTCACGCTAGCGCTTAAATGATTTAGGGGTATACTTGATATTCGGATTTACATTTAGTACGACCACCGAGCCCGAAATACTCTGTATTACACATAAAAACTTTTACACTCGAGTTATTTATGGATTCCTGGGCAGATACTTGTACAATAAAGTTAAAAAAAATTATATATCTATTCGCAAACCAAGCTACTCTGTAAAAAGAACACATCAAATTGGCTAAAATCTCTAAGGTACGAGGAAACGGAATGCTTAATACTTGTTCCTTGCTAACAATTGCACTCTGGTAACAGACTTACTGGATCATCATCTGTAAGACGGAGATCATTATATTACGTTGTTTAGGGTTAGCACATACATACATACACACACGCGCACATTTATACAAGACATACATATCTACAATAACTCACATCACGTACGCTCACAAACACAAGCTTACATACTCTTACTCATTATGCCATCGTTACTCTTATGTTCTTTTTTACTCAAATTTTCACTTGTCGTTGTTAATCATAGTGGTTAAACTTACTTTGAGCTCTTGATTCTAGATATAGGGGAGGCTGGTAATCTGCCACACAGGTTCTCCTAGTGCAGATACCAGTCTCTCACACAGATTCACCTACTCGATCAAATGGCACTGAATTTGTGAACTGATTTTTGTTAACTATTTTGTGTGAGAGAGAATTAATAAACGATTTATTATTATTATTATTAAACGATTTACTATTATTCAATGTTGTGCATATAATATACAAACTACATGACATTTCTGGATATCACAAACCAGTCATTGGCTGTCAACTTAACGGTTCTCGTTATTAAATGACAAAGTAGTTATAAAAGGTCAAAACCTCTTTTCTAATCCAGCAGTGGTCTGTTAAAGGCTGTTGATGATGACGTAATAACAAAATGATGGGTATTCTAGAAACTTATATAAAGTAACAATTTGTATCGTTGAAAAATTGGCAAGTAACTTAAACTTATGAAAGTATTGTATTATAAATGCGATTTATTGTGTAACTATTTTCAATGCTACATAAATTTATCATATACATTATGTAGGTACTACTATTAGCAGTCCATTAAATCTATGAGGCAGTTGAAAATGTTGTTAACTGTTCCTATTGTTGAGGTTTGCCTCTCCCATGCCTGCCAACCGCACAAGCTGAGTGCTACTACTCGTACGGTAACGAGCTTTGTAGATGAAATTCCATAATTATGTTATCATCATCAACAGACCTCCTCAGATACGATACGAAAGTATTCTATTGAATATAGGCCTCTCTTTAGAAAAGAGGTAATAAATATTTTTTTAACAAGGTAAAAACAACGCGCCAAGTCCAATATAAGGATGGAACCTTATCTATCAATTAATGGTTTTGACGGCTTAAAACGTCGAATTAGTTGGTTAACTATTACTCATAAACTAATAAGATTCACTTAGCAATAACGCAAGGAAAACAAATCCCGTTATGTAAAGAAAAAAATCTAAAAAATCTGGAAAGTCATTAGTAGTCTAATGACTTTCCAGATTTTCAAATACTGTCGTTTAGCTAAGAGGAGGGGAGAGACATGTGACTGTCATAAAATCTCAGTGCTTTAAGGCTGAATACACACGTATGCTTCAAACATTGTCTTCACAAACCTTTATTATTTGTAATAAAGCTATTTAATGATATACTTTCTCATGGTATGGATAAATATTAAAATATAATCTCCACTTTTAAAATAGGTAGGTACTTTAAATACCCTAAAAAAGGCCTGATGAGTTTGAATGTTCACACGAAATTACAGTTTGCCTGCACTGATAGTCTGTAAGAAATACTAAGTGTGGACAGTCATGTAAAAAGGTAAACAAAATAAATTTTATTGTACACGTACTACAGAGATAGCTTATATGTATCTGAAATGAATTTTGCGTTTGTAACCGGTCTTGCATTTCATATCAAAATTTTCTCGTGTATTAACTTATAACTTAACACGTAAAATAACTTAACTACAAGTATATGCTTTTAGTTAAGTTATTAAACTAAAAAAAATCGCTAAAATGAAACAAATTATATGTGTTTGTTGCCCCTTTAACTATAATATTAATCCCCAGTATTTTGATCCAAGCATTGTTGCAGCGGGAGACAAGTGAAGATGTATTTATTAACTTAGCAGTCCCTCGTCCGGCATTTCATTTAATTATCATGCCTGACTTTTTAAATTATTATATTTTATTAGTAGAGACGCTACAAATAACCCATTACGTTGACGTACCTACATATATATTTATACATGTACAACAAAGTTATTCAACAAATTTAAATACATAGTGAAGTTGAAAAAAGAGTAGCTATACTATTACTTCTGACAGATTAGAGAAAGTTGGTAAGAATCTTGAAGTAGTCAAGTAAAAAATAAGTCGATTCTCTAATCTGAAAATGAGCTGATCATCAAAAACTCAATTATAGATGAGAACCGTCTCAGGCACATCAAAGATAAGAACCTCATCGAATTCTTTCAAATTTGATCAAACATTCCCATACCCGTAAAGTAATCTACTAATTAGGTACAAATACTTAGATGGAAGCACACTTCAATTAAATAATTCTTCGAGGGTTAACAAAACACGCATTCCTAACAAATACAGACAGAAAACAATAATCTCAAAATCTTTAATAACAGTGTAGGTCCAGTTTAATGTGCTTTTTGACACAAAACTAAATAAAATACATAGATAGTTTTTCTATTTATTGATTCAAACTATTGTTTTGGAATAGTAGGCAAACGAGCCGACGTATAGTTTTATGGTAAGCGATTACCGCCGTCCATGGACACTCGCAACCCCAGAGACGCCACAAGTGCGTTGCGTTTTCTGTGGGGCCTTGGTATCACTACAGTTGAGCCGGCCCATGTATGCCGAAACGTGGCTCTCCCACGGCAAAAAATTGTGCATTTTTATATTTTTATTTAATTTACGCTAGCAAGTTACATTTAAGATTTACCCTTTTACTCGCCAAATTTTTTGTATATGTACCCTGCACTCGCCAGAACGAAGCGCACACAAACCTAGTAGTTGATCTTTTATAAAGGTAATCCTCAAATGGTTTCATAACTACGATTATTTCTAATCAAACGTTATTGTTACTGCGTCACTAGCCTTATCATGTTGACTGATGCGAAATAAATTAATTAATCTATACGGTACAGTAAGTGTATTAATTTCCATATATACATAGTGAAGGCATGGTATGATATCAAAATATTGTCGGAATAATTGATTGTATTTGATATGTCAATGTTGGCGTCCTGGCAAGATACTAAAATGGTGCATATCACGGTCACGTTGAGTTTGCACATATCACGGTCAAGTTTCTTCTGTTCGGTATAGTCATA
Organism: Hyphantria cunea; assembly: GCA_003709505.1. Lineage (NCBI taxonomy): Eukaryota > Metazoa > Arthropoda > Insecta > Lepidoptera > Erebidae > Hyphantria > Hyphantria cunea. The sequence continues at coordinate 1,501,746 of PKRV01000055.1, forward strand.
CGGAGAAATTCTGACAATAATAGTCAATGCAGAAGAAATTCAGAGTCCAAAATGCCTAAATCATTAAGTGATTTTACTTATACGTAAGGAAAGCTTCTTCATTGAGAAGCTTTCCTTACAAACAAAGAAGGTTTGTGAAAAAATATAATAGAAATATATATAAACAAAGTATTCTGAAAACATATCTTCAAACTGATTAATAAGTTTATACAATACATTCACGTATACTGTGAAACCAAGTAAGAACTGCAAAATGTGTGTAGTTAAGCAGTTAGAGTGAATGTTCATAGACATGACCCAAAAAGTATTGTAGTACCTCGATAATATCCCGACAAAGCCATTAAATATAGAATTTAAGCTTTAAGTTAAGCTCTTATATTTTTAATTTTATATCTACATACATTTAATTCATTTTCTCTTGTGACCTATGAAAACTGATTAGATATTGTGTAAAATTGTAATATCCCATATTCAAATCTTGTCATCATTTTTGCCTCCTCGATTGTGATATATTTCCTTTTTTCGTATCTTTAGAGAACTGAATTACCAAGTCTATTTGATATAATGAAAAACTCAAAGATTTCTTCTTGGAAGCCTATTATTTTGGAAGCCTATTCAAATTATGTACTTCAGAGGTTTTACGTTCTGTTGCCGGAGAATATTTTTATTGTAGCAAAGAATAATTTATAGACATTCTTAAATATTACTTGACAAGAAAATGAAATGAATTTTTAGTTTCTTTCTTTTAATTTTTTTCTTTAAATGAAAATTTAAAAAAACCACCATCCTGCAAGTCAGCAAATCAATATGATTGATAATAGTGTCCAATATTATCCATATCCATAATGTCCGCTATGAGAATTGTTCATCAAAAATGTTATACTAATTTTTATTTCCATTCTAGACTTTGGTATTGTGATATTAAACTTACTAAAAAGTACCTTAACAATACGAATAAAGCCTATGAAGTGACAGAAGCGGAAACCGTCGGTAGGTAGCATTAATTAAAAATGTTTCCCCAAGTTCTGAGGAGCAGGCTTTGATTTAATAAGAAGCCTTTTAAAAGTTGTTAGGTCAGTAGCGTGTGTAAATTTAATTAATTGGTTTTTATTATAGGAACGTGGTATTTAAAAAAATGACACATTTTTATGCAAAAACTTTTTTTACTTGCACCTAAATATTTTCCATACCCGCATGTAGACTGTTGAACTCATTTTATCTTCCAATTTATTAAGTGAAAGTTTTATACATTCGATTAAAATTATTTTAATAATATTTTTGTTCAAAGTCGAGTAGTGACAAAACCATTTTGTACGACTGCGAGGTGAATGGATAGAGGGTGCCCTAAAAATAAACCAACAATAGTTTTCTTTTTAATAACAGTAACTTCAAATAACAAAATATATCCTTGAATCTTTTTATATGGGCATGAATCTTCTTTAAAGATTTTTGTATGTATTACACATTACTTTATTATCCTAATATTTCTATACTTGCTTAAAAATACAATTTGAATGCAGACAGAATCATGAGCAGTGCCACTAAAAGTATATCACATGCAAAATAATTTGTATTTCACTTCCCTCCGGCAATACTATTACATGATATGAATGCCTAGAGAATACAACTATCAATAAGATAAAAATTACAATCTTTGATTTCCTTTAAGTATTCAGCGTTGCCCACAAAATTATTTATAATTTGTACTATTTATATACAAAAAAAGTATTTCAAGATTCTTTTTACCATTTATGTACTGCTATTTTAGCAAAAAGTTTCTCAGTTCATATTTATTCATACTAATATTAATAAGAATACTTCATAAAATATATACAGGATTGAGAGAGACGTTTCTCAGAAATACAAATTGAACTAATAATGTAATACGCCTGAGAGGAAGAGAGGTTTTACATTCAAGCAGCTTAATATTTTTACCCAAGCATAGCTGCTAAGGACATAATCCACGCGTCCTAGAAATCACCTTTGAAGTTTTTCTTTCATTCCTTTGAGTCGTGATAGGCCTCCATATCGAATTGAAATACATAAAATCGAAGTGTTAGACATAACATCAAGCCGCGTGTCATACGCATTAAAGCGTAGTACATTTCAGAACACGTACACGCGGTACGTGTTCGCCTGCCGTGATCCGCTTTGCCCCATTTCCGCACAGTGAAGTGCAATTAGGAACTTATCGCCAGAGATAAAGAGGCAACTTAGCACTTACCAACGCGGAATAAGATATTAATGGAAGTGCCACCTCAAAAATAAACTTGAAAACAATCTGAGCAACAAAGTTAAAGTCAAATGTTGAATTCTGTTGTAAATGGTACAATGTATGTTTCATTTTAGATTAAATGGCTGTAGATTACTTGTTTAGATCCAATTAGATTTGTTTTAAATTGTCATTGACATCAGAAACACGAAAACAAATAAAACAAAGTTTTTTTTTATTTTGTTAAAATTTCAAAGGTGTTCGTACGATGCAGCATCATATATTAAACTCATATGTCGGACATGACATAACCCCTAATTTTATACACTAGGTAGCTATCACTAACTACTACTAGCTGTACCCTGTCGGGCTTTGCTGTAGCATGTTGAGCTTGAAAGAAATACATGTAATCATCTCATCCATCTTTGAAAATTTAAGTGCGGCTTATTCAAAGCTGTTTTTATAGTTTTTATAGTGTTTCGTGTTGGTTTGTATACTTTCTGGACATTAAAGCAAAGCGACGATGGCACATTTATCTTAATGCTAAAAAGAGGTTTAGACACTTCAACAAAATAATCGCTAAGGTCGCCTCCAAAGATTTTTTCAAATTACAACACTGAGAGAATATCTACTTAAGCTCATCCACTTTCCTCTTTATCTCCTGCTATAATATTTCTATTCTGAGTTAACTTAGTTAACTACATATCCGTACATTAAGTTCCGGTACACTACGAGATACTCATTTCCTTAAAGATTGGCGACTGAAACATTTTGACATACTTTAGTAACCCCAAAACTTTATTGAAATAATGTTTTGGCTAAATACAGCTTAAAAAGTTTTAGTAGCTTTTTGGAAAATAATAATAATTTTCCATTATTACAACAAGACTCAGTCTTCATATCCAAGAAAAGAGCATTCAGTTAGTAAAATTGGAAGGTATGTTTCTTCTGGTAAGGGAAAAATTCATTATTCGAGACAGGATTATATTACTGTGTTTACTTATGTTCTGTTTATTGAGTTGGATCGTAGTTTTCTTATTTCAAAAAATTATATTCGTTTAAAAATTGGCATTATACTTATAGACTTTCGGAAGTTGGTTTTGTATTTGTTTTTGGGATATTACATTTTTAAATAATACAAATTTTGATTTGTTATATAAACGATATTTCGATTGGACTGCTTCTTCTTTTAAAAACAAGATCGAATTAATCGCATTCGATGGTAATAGTGCTGTGAATGGGCACTGAAATCGATAAATACCCTACGGTAACACTATTGTAGAGGACCCGGGATATTCTAATAAGGAATAAACCGTACAAGCTTAGGCAACCTGATAACCGGGAACCATACTCCTTGGTGTTTACGGGAAGTTAAAGTCCCGGCGCCCACTATCATCACAGCATGGCAAGGGATCCTTCAGCGTTCCTACGCATATGCGCACATTAATAGCAACTATTGTCTGCCATGCTGCGCTGCATGCATGAGCCCGAGCCGAGCCTTCCTCAGGCATGCATGCCATAGTGAACATAGGAATACCGAAAAGTTCTCAGACATACCGAGGTCAGCTTAGGAATATGATTAGTGACGGCATCTGCAAATTAATAGCTATGTGCGTGGTGGAGTGCAGTCGATTCTCAGTTTTGATTCCATGTCCCGAAGGCTGTCGAAAGAAGCCGAGGGCTACTCTAAGTATACCTTACTCTGCTGAAGACTTCGAAATATGCCGAGATGTACCTTGACAGCCTTACCCACTTCCACTTCCATGTTAGGGAAACAAGCAGACCAGGCAACACCATTATCGCACGCACAGAGTATGAAGTTTATATTTAAATGTTAGAGTGCTATTTACTTGAAAACAAATAATTCAATAAAACTTTTGTAATGTGAGTTAAACAAAATTGTGTGATAAAAGTTTTGTTTTCTTTTTATGCTTTCACTCATTTTGTACTACAAGTTTTTTTGTTATGTAATAATAATGTTCCTGGAAAATCGCTCAGTTGTGGACTGCCAACCATTAAGATGATGGGGATGAAATTTCTGTCGCGTAGGACGATAGCGGAAAGAGGCAAATATTAATTTATTTTAATTTTAACATTTCTTCCTTCCGTTGAAATTATTAACTAACATAAAGAAGAAAATAACAAGGACAGCGGCATTAATATAAATGTAGAAATACTCAGAGACCGTAAGCTCTACAGCTAAGCCTCCGCCGTGATGAGTAATTATTATTAAATCACCCACATTGCTCCCCACCGGTTACACAGACTCAATTCCCGTAACTGTCTCCATAAGTTAGTAGATACATAGAAAAATGTAAGTATACATGATTTTGTAATATCAGTTTTTCACATTACTTTTTATGTCTTATAGTAGAAAGTCCGAAAATATTTCTCATACATTTGTACCTCATAATGAGTTTACTACTAATAATCGAAATTTCTAATCATAGTAATACAAAATATCAAGTAATAAAAAAGCTAATGAAGCAAGATAGGTAATAATAACTCATTGAAGATATGTTGCGCTACAATAGTTAGTATACGGAAACGAATCGTATTAAACCGACCCCACGTAGTCTTTCTCTACCCTGACTCTAAAATGTGATAAAATCCCGCGTTAGCGCCCACGGGTGAGGCGACCCGCCAGATGAGGTGGGTTCAAAGATCTTAGCGTGCCACAAGCCGGAGTTGCGGTTGTAGGCGTTAAAGCCTTAAGTGACGATAAACTTGCGTGGGACCACTGAAGTCAAAAATGATCACTGGCTGTTATTAAGGAAACAATTTTGTAAATCATAATTATGAATTGATCAAAATTATGAAAAAATAATTTCTTACTTTGCACATTATTAATTAAAAAGTCAACTGCCTGTTAAGCTATCCGTTTTTAGAAATAAAAATTGATGAACAAAAAAGTAAGGGAAAAAAATTACGAGCGGTGATTATTATGAACACAAATCGGTAGTAAAACTAAAAATAAAAATAAGATTTAAAAAAATTGGTTTTGATAAAATTCTTAATCTCAATATAGTAGAGGTTACCATGTAGTAGAGGTTGTATTTTTGCTTTGTTTGCATTCGCAATAAGTATGGTAACCACAACTCTTGGAGTCTGCTCATGTTTTCCATCCATCGATTCACTTTGGCAGGCTCAAATATGAAAAAATGTTATCCTTTGAATTAACTGAAATGCAATTTACACTGGAAATAAATGTTTTTAACATCGTACCAGTACATAATACTAAATGTATAAATAAGTACTAGCTTTTGTCCGCGGCTTCGCTCGAGTTAGGTTTGATTTTGAGTGAAGGAAAGAATGCAATCACTTAAATTGAAACGGAAGATCGTTTGAAGTTTCAGTTTCAGTAAGTTCATAGCTTCTGCTTGCGCACACCCAGTTAAAATTGTGGCTTCTACCATATATCCCCAAGATGTGGCCGCAGCGACCCTTAGGCGACGATTGGGGAGCTAGCGACCTCTACCACGTCACCTTCGTCGCCGCCTTCGAGTGGGATCGGCTCTTTCCCGATCACGCTCTGCGGATTCCTTCTGGAGCATAACGTCTTCACAGAAGAAGACCCTAAATTCCTATCCCTCACCAATCGCTAATATTGCCGCGATCGATTGCAGGATTCGACGCTCGGACTCCCACGCAAGGCAGTCCTTCAGTGTGTGCTGGGCGCAATCTCATTCGGACCCACAGTTGTACTGTAGCCTTTTTTTTTTTTTTATATTTAAGCTGCCAAAATGACTCTGCCCCGCCTGATGGAAAGCATGAGCAGAATCCAAGAGTGGTGGCCACCATCCTCAATGCGAAAAACAACAATGCAGCATGGTGACCCACACTATGGCGGCCTGGGGGGAAGGGGGATGGTGAGGGGAATAGGGGGCATTGGATTGGGGTATGGGCCTCCGGTATCCTCACTCACTCGATGAAACACAGCGTAAGCGCTGTTTCACACCGGTTTTCTGTGAGGCCGTGGTATCACTCCGGTCGAGCCGGCCCATTCATGCCGAAGCGTGGCCTCCCGTCCTATTCGATTTAAATACCGTGCCCGGTGAGTATCTGAGTCAATTAGTACACAGTCGGTTCTCCCTATCCAAGCTTCGAAACTCGCAGAACTACAAATGTTTCGACACTCTCTAGGAAATCAAAACCTACAGGGTACTTCCCGTGAACTCAGAATCTTGAAAATTGGTACGAAGCAACGTCCTAGAACACAGACAAAGGAAAAATTGCAAAAAGCATAAATTTTTAGTTACTTAAATGGGTTTGTACGGAATCCGGAAATTTAATACGTCAATAACAACATTTGTCGTAATTGAAATTGTTTAGTTTGTTGTTTTAGTAGCAAGAAATCAAATATTTAACATCAATACTTTTGAAATTATATTGTCTTTGTAATAGAATATATCTTATTTGAAATTGTAAGTTTGTTCAGGTAGCAAGAAATTTATACGTGTTAAACCAAATTATTTTCATACCTGCCCTGCCCGTTTGTAAGTTAAAAAATAATAATTTCATCGTTACCAATACTAATTTAAATTCTACTTACAATTACAATTTTAATTTAATTCAATGCATTTACCACACGCTAGGATACATGAGCAAGAAAAAATTAGGAGTAGGTACACTGGAAGGAAAAATAGGATAATAAGGAAAGTACCTAATGGTATAAAAATAAACATACTTATATCTATACGAATTGATTGGTGAGTGTAAGCATCAGGGTTGAAACCTTTAGCTTAAACTGGCGGAAGGTGTCCCTCAAACTAATCTAACCATTATTCAGACTTATTATTAAGCTCGCCTGACGGTAATTTCACTTTTTAAATATACATCACATACACACACATAAAGTCACCATTACAAAAGATGATACACTCGTATATATAACATAAATGAAAATACTTTTATCTTTTTTACGCAGTACATAGGATCACGCTTTTTTCCCAGATGGGTACGTAGAGACAATTGATCTCCACATATTGCGGTCCTGACACACCTCATTTACTTTGTCTATATTCATCAACCGCTGAATGCATGCTTATCGGTTCCTGATGTTTTTACAAGGTCCTTCTTCGGAAAATCACCAATTTGGTCGGTAAATCTTCACTGTGGACGATCTCTTTCAACACTTCCACATACATATCACCCATCCTCCTTTTTCTATATTATTTTCATGGCCCCGTTACACATGTCCCACGTTCACACAGTAAGCAGTAAACATCATAAAAGTTAAGATGAGTAGTCTCTTGTATAGATTGTTTTGGAAAGAAAATGTGTTTTCTACAAGTCTAGGTACAGTGTTGTTACACAATCTAATTACTCTGTACCTTCTTAGGAAAGCTACAGAGTAATTAGAAAGGAAAGTTTGACGTTAACTTGTTTCAGATAAGATGAAATTGTTTGAAAAATGCTAGACTAAAAACATTTTTTACTTAGATATCAGGTTACAGGCATCTAAGTGAAGTTGCCGTCTAATATGTTGTTCAGTAATTGATTTTTGTTTTCTATAAATTAAAACGCTTATTATAATATAATATAAAAAGGCTTATTAAAACTTTTAAACTTTAAATTTAATTAAAGATTTATAAGCTCTAAAGAAGATATCAAAAGGTTTAAATCCAGCTCAGTAGAAGTGGTTCTCCGTGAAAGCGTCAACATTCAAAAGTACTCATTATTTATTTTTTTTATTTAATATTTAAGCTTCATAGTTTGCAAAATATTATTCCCATTATTGTAAACTAACGAGAATCTGGTAGGATTTTGCCCTTGCAAACTTTAACCCACCTATCGCCATGATCTACGTTACGATGCAATATTTTTAGTATCTGTTTTACAAACACAAAATAGTTTCCTTAAAAAATATAAAGTTTTTCTTACGTAATACCTTGCGATAGTTCAATAAAAAATAAAACTGCACATATGCGATATAAAAAGCCCACTTAATTTAACACAAAAGCGTTTTATTTAGAAATTGTATTATATTAAGACTAAAATAATAAATTCCTTGAGCTAATGTTGTTAAACATATATTGCATTGAACAATTTTTAATACATTTGTACATAAGTACTGACATAAATCGATAAATTGTTTAAAACTAAACTTTTAACACAAATAAATAAAAAAATCGCAGAATTTGGTTGATTCATATAAATAATATTTTAAATAATTGAATAATGAGGAGGTGAACGTCTAATAAGGTCTGTCAAAATACTTGAATAGTCTACTTCTAGACACACTCACCTTACTAAGGATGTTTTAGTCCACTAAACCATACCAGATACTTGAAACAAATCATATACCAACCGGTATATGATTTGTTTCAAATTTTCCCGAATCACCACACTATCCCTTAGCCAGAACCACACGCCACTTGATGACGTGTCATATGACAAATCACATATTTTACAATTACTCCAAGAAATTAAGTACCATCATCAATAATATATATAATAGTGTCCCACTGCTGGGCTCGGGTCTTCTCTCAAGAGAGGGTTAAGGCCATACGTCCCCACGCTGGCCAAGTGCGGGTTGGGGACTTGCAAAACTACGTTGTGGCCACGTAATCTTGCCGTTGAATGTATTCAAGCCGCCCAAAGGCCTCAAACTAAGCTTCACGACTGTTATCCTATGATGAAAACCGGGACCGACTGCTTAACGTGACGGAATCACGGAGACGCTCATGGTAACATGCCACCAGTCACCTATTCAGGTACAAACCACGCCGTCGTTGCTTACCCTCGGTGATTGTTTCTAATCACCGAGTGCAACTGGGCTATGAGCGCCTCTTAAGTACCATGCTAAGTTCGAATGTTGTATGTCGACACTTACAAGACAATCAGCGCTGTAATTACGTAAAAGTCATTATCCATTCATTCATTGAAATCGACAGAGTTTTCTACTTTATAAGGTACAGGATATATAACATGTATATTTTAGTATGTTTCATAGGTTCTTATGTAGCTTAATAGAGGTCGCTTTTTGTTCTAATTCAAATATCATGTCAGAAATCTTATTACATCAGGTAAAAATCAAGTTGAGATTTTTATAGACTACACGTTGAAATGGCCTATTGAGATCAGTTATTATAACTTAGATAAATAAGATTCATAGATTGCCTACAATAATGCATACAATATCATGATTCATTGTATTATATTAGGCAACTAACAATTCTGTCATAATTATAAAATAACTACTAGTTTTCTTTTTGAACATTTGCTTTAGATCATTTAGGCCATAGTTTGGCCTCAATTAGACTATAAATAACCTTTGTTATATTGACTTACTTCACAAGTATTTGATTATATTGTGCAAAACCGATTCTAATATTTGACGATATTGTTCAATCTCACAATGGCGATCGTGACATTGAACTTATACACATTTATCACACCCACATACTGATATAAATATTTTTTAATAACTCGGGTGTTATGTAAAACGTTATAAATATTGTTAAATGGCGTGAACTAACCGAATCTCATTAATTAGTCTAGGGAACAAAGAAAATTTCAAATATTAAATGAATTGCGTACTTGTATTCAATAGGTGTAGTTACACTGACTCAAGTATATATACACAGAAATCAATAATTTTTAGTAAAACATAACGCCAATGTAATAATGTGTTACTTAAAGTAAAAAAACTATGAACCAATCTTGCTTTTTCAATAACATACTTCCACGTAATCATAAATTCATTATTTTAACTCAAATATCACAGATTTTGTAAACATCCTAAATTATCTATTTATAGAACAAACGATATCGATTTAGAACATTTTAAATAAAATGGTAACAAAACTAATTTTTCTTTTATAAAATAATTATTATTTTCGTAAAATCATAGATTTATTATTTATAGTAGGGAAAAGATCGAGGCAATGTCAACACAAATTATTGTCTCTTGTTTCATTTTACATTTATCTCATCTTTTACTAATTTATGCCAATGAAAAAGCATATTTTTTTTTAATCTCGTTTAATACCTTGTAGCTTAAAATTATAGGTAACAGTTATTAACCCATTTGTCACTTTTCAAAATTTGCACTAATCTGAATCTAAAAAATGAAAACTGCATCTTATTTCCAAAACATTAAAATAGAAAGAAGATTATAGTTTAGAAAGCTTTTTTTAGAAGAAAATGACATACATAAACTTTTGAAGTTAATATTGTCCCATTTGGGTACGTGCCCCTAACACTCTTTCTTCTAACCTTTAAAACACTCACTAGTTTACCATACTTATACTTTTTGTAATAAATCTATGATTATTACATATATATTATACAACTTTAGCATGTAAACATTAAACATCAATTGTTTGTTATCTTAAAAAAGTTGGATAAAGCTAATTAATAAAATAAGCGATGCAGCGCACGACCGGTCTGGACAATCTGCAAATAAAATGTTACTAGTTATGTTGGCAAATTAGCAAACAATATAAATGTATTGCTATCGATTTCAGCTTGATAAACCAGACCCCTTAATTACGTGATACACAGCTGGTGGACATGGCAATCCAATTAAAAGTTTTTACCGTCAATGTTATTCAAATAAAAATATTGATAGGGAGGCTTAGTAGTGTAAAAGGTAATTAATGGACTTGAAATAGTAGTCTAAAATATAAGCTTATACAGAAATGCACTATTAGAAGAAAAAATATAAATTGTCTCAAACACTAACGCAGCAAATACGCCTTAAATTTTTAACTACCCCTCTAATGTTGTTAAAATATTCACGCGCATGCGAAATGTGTGAAATCTGTGAAATGAAAGTATTTAATATTATTGATTATAATTACTGGTGTGTGATTCCAAGATATTTGTATTAAGGTAGATTGCTGGCGAACATACTTAAGCACTTTTATATACACAGCGGTCAAGGTCTTTAACCACATCAACACATCTGTCAAAGAAATTTTTAGTATTTTGAGCGGTTTTCGATCCATTATTACGAATTTGGAACAATAACTGACTGGCAGAATTCGTATATTTTGAATTTTAATATGAGAATGGGAGTTGCAATCATTGATATCATCCTTGAAGTTACTAGAAAAGGTAATTTAGAATTTTATTTCATGAAAAATGATTTTTCTCAAATAACATTTTGTATTAAAAGCCACTCCTACTGTTTATGGAATACTTCTAAATAGTTTCAAATGTTTTTCTTTTAATCATTTTAAATACCATCACATTACTCACTAGTTATGTCCTACTTCCTTCCATCTACTATTTAACTACTTATCTTTTCAGGGAGTTATTTATAGTGCAGAATTAATATTATATGGATCTGAAATTGTGTTTTTGTCTGAAATTGTGTTTTTCTTTAGATCTTTCAGGCTTGACACGACGTTATGTTCTAAATTTGAAGCCTGTATGTTTGAATGGGAAGCAGGAAAATAACGTTGAAAACATCATTTTTCTAGTGCATCACTAACAATGTCACAATCACTCTTACTAAACTCATTAACAACAACCCATAATGTCCCACTGCTGGGCTCGGGTCTCCTCTCAGGAGAGGGTTAAGGCCATACGTCCCCACGCTGGCCAAGTGCGGGTTGGGGACTGGCAAGACTACGTTGTGGCTACGTAAATCTTGCCGTTGGATGTTTTTAAGCCGCCCGAAGGCCTCCAACTAAGCTTCACGACTGTTATCGTATGATAACAACCGGGACCGACTGCTTAACGTGACCTCCGAATCACGGAGACGCTCATGGTAACATGCCACCAGGGGTCACCCATCCAGGTACTGACCGCGCCATCATTGCTTACCCTTGATGATTGTTTCTAATCACCGAGTGCAACTGGGCTATGAGCGCCTATACTATACTAAACTCATTAAACCAGTTGTTAACAGGTTAATTACGAAATTTCAAACTAAGCTTGTAATATCTTTGTTGTGTTGTCAATGACGTGAAAGTTATAATAAGTTTCATGTTATACGCACGTCCCACTTTCGGTATGGAGCTGGCTTGTTAATATTAGTACTGACACAATTTCATTAGAATCATCAACAAGAGGAAGTCCTAACTTAACTAACACACGCTATGACTGCCTCGGTGGCGCAGTGGTAGCGTACGCGACTGCTGTCCATGAGGTCTCGGGTTCGAATCCTGGGTCGGACCAAATGTTTGTATGATCTGCAAATATTTGTTTCGGAGTTTGGGTATTTTCTATATATAATATGTATGTATTTATAAAAAAAATGAAATTTACAATGTACAAATATATACAAATGTACAATGTATTCATATCAGTTGTCCGGTACCCATTATACAAGCTCTGCTTAGTTTGGGACTAGATGGCGTTGTGTGTTAGAAGTCCGAAATATTTATTATTATTATTTAAACTTTATACAAAGCTATAAGTCTTGCACAATCAGTGATTAATGCACCACTATGTATTCAAGAGCTCAGTAGCAGTAGCAGAAGTATGTTATATTATCAGTAAAAACAACCCCAACGGCGGGTCTCAGGTCCTGATCTGGGTGCTCTGAAGAGGACCCGGACCATGTTATTTCAGATCTCCCCAGGATTGACGTTGTGTTGTGTGATCGTGTGTGTTGTGTGCCTTGCCAGACTCTATCCTGGGATAAGCAACAGAGGCTTCCCCCTGCTTCAAATTAGAGCTAGCTTACATAAATATTCGTACTCCCCGGATTCCACGGAAGGTGCCATAAGACAAAAATTGAACTATAATAATCAACTGTTAAAACTCACTTTAGTCAAAAAGAAAGCTAACATGAAAAGACTGAGAATGTTTATAGTATAAAAACAGTTATTCTGATACTTTGATTAAAAAATTGATTTCCACAGCTGAAATTTCGTATAAAAGAGTTGACATGATTCAAACTAAATGAGTTTCAATACCGAGAATATTGATGGAAAGTCTATATTTTTCGGGAATTATTTGCATAAAAGTATCAGTTATCAAAATTGACATAAAACTTTAAAATTATACTTCTAGGAAAAATATTATTTATATAAATAATTATAATAATAAATATTTCTGACATCTAACACACAAAACCGACTATCTTCAAACTAAGTAGACCTTGTATTATGAAAGCTAGACTCAATGATGGAATACTTATATACTTTTTTTGTAGATACATACATCATATTCATAGCAAACACTCAAACTCAAACAAATATTTGTAGAACATATTACAAATATTTGATCCAACCCAGGATTTAAACCCGAGACCTCAAGAAAAGCGGTCGCATACACTACCACTGCGCCACCGAGTCAGTCCTACACCCTATAATTTTGACGATATATTTTCATTTGTTATTTATTAAATTTTTCTGAACCTTATCACGAATAAATAGCTTTATTATTATTAATCACGTGTATTTTATTTTAAGAATCTGAATCATCTTTTCAACAATGTGCTTCAGTAAAAATAAGGAAGTGATTGACCTTGATTTCACTCAGGATAAGTTATATTCAAGACACGCGAGATAGTACGAAGTAGCAAAATCCAGTGAATTTTCTGAGACGTTTAATGAAAATTACGTTGTATTTCAATTTGTAATCTAGTCTTGAGAATCTATTAGAGTCGTATTTATCAAATACCGACATACATTGTGTTAGTATTAAGCGATTACAACAAGAGTCTAAAATCACAAAGATAAAATAATACGATTGAAGGCAACAGCAGTAACTATTTAATATAGGAATGAATAACTGCTTTCTACGATCTCAGTCCATTCAAAGTTCTAAAACTCACACTTAATAAAAACTATTATCCTTACTGTTTGCTTGATGTTCTTGGGGCTTTTCCACTGCGATTGCTCCGATAAGAGCCGTGGGCATAAGACCTGTGAGCACATAAGTATCATTAATTAAGTTCAATAAGCTTCAACCTACAATCTTCGAGTATTCTTGAGTCGATTACTTTTTCCAATAATATGCCTAACTTCTGACAAATGTGCTCGAAATGTGTATCTAAATGTAAAGTAATAAATAAATATTGTACAGGAATGTGTTTGAAAACTTAGTTGCTCATAAATACGAGGTAAATTTGTAATGTAGGTAATTAATAAAACCGGTACAATTAAAACTATACCAATACATATGAGTACGATATTTTCATTAAATAACTATCTCCAAAGTTAGTATTGATAAACTTTAGAAATTTAAGGCGCTTAAACTAAAGTCAGTACTATTATAATTTGTTACCATGCTCAATAATAAGATTCGATGAAGAATGTGATAAAGTTTAAGCTTTAAAAAGCGTTAAATATTTTTTTATTGATATAGGTTCATTCAATACATTATAAGATTCCCTAACACCTGTGCTAGTAAAGACTGTAATGCTGGTGTTAGTATCTTCTCCAAACTAAAATTACACTACTGTTACATCAATGTGAATACATGGTAGTAAAATATCTAAAGGCAACACAGCAAACAGCAAATAACAGAAAACTAAATCTAAAATTGACAAACTATTACAGCGAAACATGCATGCGTGTGTGTGTGTGTTTGAGTGTGTGTGTGCATATGTGCGTGTACATGTGTGTGTGTGAGTGAGTTTGAGTGTGTGTGTGTGCTTGCATTTTAGCAGTATATCGGTGTTACGTCACTTTTAGAATATTCCCAGCACAATCATAATCCATAGATTTAAGCCAATCGGTTACAAGCTTTTTAGATCTATTACACGTTCAACAGTTTTGTAGTATCTGCGACTATCATAAATTCAATAATTCAACTAACAAAATGCCTATTTCGGAACAAATCAAATTGAAACCTTACTTTATTACCCCATAAAGAATAGCAAGGAAACTTCTGTATTCAATATCGATAAAGCATATTCATTTTAAAATAGTAAAATTTACAAGTTCTCAAGTTATAATAGCAATTTACACCTCGATAGAATTCTTTACCAGATAAATAAATTACCAGATAAATTATATATATCTATATAATATTATGTACCTGAAATTACTGGAAATGTATAATTTACGTGGGGAAACCGTAACCGTACCAGTTGGTAAGCTAGCCTTATCAGATTCATTTTCGACTAAAACAAAACGATTGTAAAACATCAACCAGTCCAAGCAATGAAAATGTTAAAAAACTTAGAAAAAACTAAAAGCCCAAGAATCCTTAAAATCGTTCTTACCTGGGTAATAAGTTGTCGTTCTGTTTGCTGTGTAGTTAGCGAGAGGCAAACTCAGCATACACACGAACTCTTCGGAGGGATGGCTGACATCATCGTCATGAACTTCTGCTCTCGTCTCCACTGAATACATACCCCATGAGTCCATTCTCATGTCTGTAACGATTTGCTCTAAAGGCTTTCTAAAGGATAAAAAAATGATTACACTAAATAAAAGTCACAGTCACACAGTCAAATGACTGTCGCGGTCGTTACATCTCAAATCAAATGAAAACCAACATCAAAACAAATCATTTATTTGCATCGAACGTATGTAATAACATTAATAAAGTGTTTAGTACCTCGGTAACTAACTAACCAACTCATTCTGCCATTTAGGTATGCATAAATTATCTCATAATATTAGTCATAATATCATTAGATCATTAATACTAAAATACAACTAGATCAAATGAATTCAAAGTCATACATAAATTAATGGATATATATTTATGAATTAAATTAAACTAAATAGCATTTGTCTGATAATAATGATATAGTAATAATGAATGATAATATCGTTCCACTAATTACCTGCGGAAACAAATGAATGAAACATTAAATAAAATTAAATCATAAATAAGGATTATGTATCACGCTTTGTTAATGACGAAATTAAATTGTTTTAAGCTCCTCATGTTCAGAAAACTTATTTAAGCTGGGTGTCACATCAAAATGTAGCTACTCTCAAAAATTTGCTTGACAGTAATAAATGGTAAAAATAGACCATGGATCCGAGCCTATTACGTAAAAAAACGTTCAGAAGTAGAACCATAGAGCAAATTTTGTTCCATGGCTAGAACTAAGAAGATCGATCAAAGTAAGAAAAACGTATAGGGTGGAAAGGTTAAGATAATGGACACCGCAAGTCTTGAAAAATGAAAATAGTTTATTTATTTCGATATGCCGTAACTATCGTAACATGCATCACATATAGCAAATTATTCTTGTAAGCTCCTTGTTAAAACCTGTCAAATGATTGATTTGTTGATTAATTGATTGATGAATTTCAATTGAATAGATACAATATAAGTTTCAAGACTAAAGAACCTTATTATTCTTACGTTAATCCAGCACTTTATTCTTAAAATTTTATCAAACAACGCTTTAATAAGACGCATTAAATTATTTATTTTGTAAATATTCAGAATATAAAACTAAAAACGAAGAAATTCGTTCTTAACCCTACTAAATTTTAATCTCCTATACTAAAAGTCCACTTAATATCAGTTTTTTGCCATTCAAAAGCTTAATCTGTCAGGAAAGTTTTTAGTTATAAATTTTTTTAAGGCGTCTCCGAGAGACCGAATAGTGAACAACTGAGGCACGTCAGAAGAGCACGCTGCCTGGAAATTATTCCCGAGCGCGTCGGAGTTTATCCTCGTTGAGAAGTTCAATGTGCTCGTCAATTTTATAGTAACAACAACAATATACAAACAAGTGCATCGAAAAATAAATTGCCTTAAAACATTTTTCAAATCTAAAATACATGTATATACCACGCTATATTATTTATGTTTTGATCAACTAACTCATTTTAAAACAGTTTTAAGAATTAAGCTTTATGTTAGAAGAACCATCTGTCATTCTTGGATTGTGCTTGATGCCGTTTGGCTAATCCTAAAAGAGTTATAGCTACGCTTACACAATGAATTATACCGTAAAATTTATTAATATTTAATAAAAGAAAATATAACATAGGTATCTAATTTTCAACAACCTACCGAGCCGACAAGTCACTCGTTCATTTAAATTTATATGAAAGTATGTGCATCTTTCTCAGTGGGATGGTTCATTCATTAAAATAATTTCTTCAGGATGTCAGTGATAATATAAAGACATAACTGATATAACCGCGTCACCGACTGAGGTCCGTCGTCCGACCGTCACAAGACTGAGGTGTCAGTGTTTGAATTATCACATCTGTTTAGTGTTGTTTTGTGGTCTTGCCAACTCATTCCGCCGTGTTTTTAACAGAAATAATTTGTATTGACAATTAAAATCTTTACTAGATTTGTTAAGAAATCAAAATATGGCAGTTTTATAGCACGCATCAAAGGATAATTAATTACACCCTTCCAACTGACATACAATGAGGTATTTATAGCTTAAGGAGATTTTTCATCTTTCTTACTCAATCCTAGATTAATAGTTTCAACAAGATAGCTTGGAAATAAGGATGTAAGATGTTAATTAGTTCGTTTTTTTTGTTACTAGTTGTTAAAGAGTTCTGAGGGCCTCTTGAACTCCCCAGTTAGTTTTTGCTGCAATGTTCCTTTCCCTTAGAATTCAAGTTTTACGATGTAATAAACAGAGACAAGTACTTATTGCATTGTATATTTTTTAAAATAATTTTAAGGTGCTTATTTATGTAAATAAAATATACCAAAAGCCTGCGTTTATTGAAAAACGAAGATAAAAACTTCTATGTTTGTAATACTAATAAATTTCAAAAGTTGCGTTTGAAATCATGTTTCGCTCAAAGTTTATTGGAGAAGTGAAACTAAGACGATTAAGCTGTTGCGGCCTTGTCCAAAAATGCAGAAGTAACAACTCCAATAAAAAGGGCCTAATTAACTCTAACCAACTATAAGAAGAATAAAAGTGCCCGCCAGCTGGCGCTCAAGGTATAAATAGAGAACCAGAAGAATAACCTAAGTGTACAGATAATCCAGAACCAGATGAGGTTCTCTCGCGCAAGTGTTCAAAAAGACACGACTCCAGATAAACTAAGAAGAATGTTAAAATAAGAAGAATTCTGATTAGGATAACGTAACGACTAAAGGATCTGTAGAAAAATATGAATCTAAGTTAGATGCCCGAAGAAACATAACAAAAGTATTCAAACCATAGAAGATGATAACTGTATCTGAAAAATGTTGGTGTTAATTCTTTCGATAGTGTTTGAAAGTGTAGGTGTCAAATTTACTACTTTTTCGGCTTTTAATGTAGAAGCTTCTTAATGATTGGCTAAATTCGACTTGAAAAAATAAGAAGAAGATAGGTACGTACCTATCTTCTTCTTATTTTTTTAAGCATAAATCTTCCGATATCCCATCAAAACAGCTTGGAATAAAGTACAGACTAGACATGGCATGATCCCTGTATATTCAGCAGTAATCAATTCATGTTATATATTTAATAGCTTTACTGAGCAGCTTGGACCGAGTATTTGATATGTAATTTTTTTAACGTGAACATCAAGTAATATCTATAGTAGCTTCTACTTACCCTTTTGACAATATCGTCATCAGAGGTCTTGGATACAAATCTTCAGCGGTACATATCAACGTAACTAAGAATACATAATTTTTCTCCTGAGTGAAATGAAAATTCTTTCCTGGACCTGTAGGATAAAAACAATTTTGTTAATTTTCCATTCCTATATCCTTTTTTATGAAGAACTAACAACCCATCCCAGCTTCGCACGCATTCTTGACGGAAAACATAATACACTAATCCGTGCAACTTTGTCAGCATCTCTAAAAAGGAATGAATTTTGCCGTTTTTGTAATATTTTTCATCGGTGCTCGGTTCCTATTGGTTTTAGCGTGAATATATATAGCCTATACACAAAAAATGATTTCATAGAAAACACTGAGTATTAAGGACCTAAATGGTTTTTTACCCGATTGTATCAGAAGAATGATTTTATTTCTCGAGATATCCTCAAATCAAACAGAAAGGTAAATAACGCACGT
Organism: Hyphantria cunea; assembly: GCA_003709505.1. Lineage (NCBI taxonomy): Eukaryota > Metazoa > Arthropoda > Insecta > Lepidoptera > Erebidae > Hyphantria > Hyphantria cunea. The sequence continues at coordinate 1,520,827 of PKRV01000055.1, forward strand.
AGAAAATGAAGCGTTTTTTTTAAATATGTGTGAGTGATATACAGTGCGGCCACTTATTAAAAAAATGTCCCTGAAAATTGAAATTATACATATTTTTGTAAATTAAGGAAGCATGTATGTGTGAACAGAAAAAATACGGGAAGGTTATTCGAAGATTGTTTTGTAGTGATTTTGACTCGTATGTATGTTTGTATGTTCATTTAAAAGTTATCAAAACTTCTAAACTACTTGTCGTTACTAAACAAATGGGGTGCCGTGAATCCAAAATGGCGCTTTTTAGATGATGTTAACTCGTAATTTAAAAATGTTAAAAAAAGTGTCCACATGAGTATCAAACGAAAGAAAACCTAAGTTATATTAAAATGAGTTTAGCCATTCGCGATAAGACCGCCAATTGTTATACATATTGTGCGATTGTTCCTGTTGTACCATTTCTTACTATGTATACACAATAAAGGAAAAAAAAATTAAAAAAATAAGATACATGTTTCATCGTTTTGTACCCTGTCTGGAAACCTTTCACACAACCCAGTTGTAATCTGGGCTCATCTCCACCTCATATTTGCTTCAATTCATGAAAAGTTTCCTAAAGTTAATATCCGGCATGAATTTTTAGACGGCCCAGCCACTTAACACCGCCAAAAACAGAACTTTTATCAGATTTGCACGAAACTATTCTACAAGTACAAGTTCACTATAGTTACATGGAGTTTTTTATGACATCTCTGATTCATCATCATTCATTAATCTACAAATTTCTATCTTGCTTTGAAAGATGTTAGTAAAGTTAGATTACATTTGATAATTAATGAAGATATTGAGCAAAGTTCAAAGCAGATCCCGGAGCATATCCTACCATTATTAGGTACAATGAAAGTCCACCATGTTTTCACTGAGGAGATTGGAGTTCTCAAGTATAGAAATTTGAGTTGTTTTTGTCAGCGTGGCTTTTGTTCTTGCATGAATCCCAAGCGCTATATTCCAGTCCAAAATACGGTGGAAAAATCAATTCCTTCCGCTTGCGATAATAGTTATCTGTCTGATATTAGCAATTTTTGCGAAAAGCGAGTGAAAGAATTTTACCGTATGTCTATACTTCAGATCCTGAAGATTATATTCCTCTAACATCATAAAATAAAAATCTTCCAACGCTTATTTGACAGAAGAACTCAGCACATCAAAGCTAAGTGAGGATGCTTTGATCAAGAACAAGAATTTTTACGTTAATAAGATAAAAGAAGGTGTTTGTGTCTTGGTTAAAATGTCCAGCTCAAAACAAGGCTACATATATTTGGGTAAGGCCTCATCTGAAGTCAAAGATAATAGTAAATTTAAAGTTAAAATTATGTTTTTAAAGTCAATGGATTATATTGCAACCAACTTCAAATTACTTGAGCCTGATTTATGACTGCCTCTGTGGCGCAGTGGTAACGAATGCGACTGCTGTGCAAGAGGTCTCGGGTTCGATTCCTGAGTCGGGCCAAATGTTTGTATGATCTGCAAATATTTGTTTCGGGGTTTGGGTGTTTTCTATGTATGTATTTACAAAAAAAAGTAAATAAGTATTAATATCAGTTATCTAGTACCCATAGTACAAGCTCTGCTTAGTTTGGGACTAGATGGCGTTGTGTGTTAAAATGTCTGAACATATTTATATTTATTTATATTTATCTTATGTGCCTTTTGATGATTTAATTGATATTGTTCCAGAACCCGCAAAGTATGTAGAGACAAGAATATCCTACATGCTTTAGATACATTTAAGAAATAAGCGACAATTACTTTTTTCCTTTTTAAGATTTTTTTATTTTTGTTTTCGTAAAGTTAACTATACATTGGTGAATACTTACCGGCAATAACGTTAATATTAATGTTGAAGTTTATGTTAATAATTATAATCTCAACCCCAACAGAGTCTGATTTACAGAAAATTTTAACAAAGTCTTTTTAAAAATATTCTTAGCAATTTCAACCGAAAGGCTCTGCAAATATTTCGAAAGCTCTTAATTTATATTGATTGATTTTTTCCCCATTGAACTTAATAATTATTGAATTTTCTTTCCATGGTCTATTTGCATACTCAGTCATAGTCAAAAGGGGTAAAACGCCTGTATAATTCTTAAAAAAAATATTATGTTAAGTCAGTTACTAAAAACTAGTAAAACTCTAGCTACAATAATATGAAAAGATAAAACCTTTGCGTAAACAAATTACAAGAAATAATTCAAACACAATCATAACAAAAGGCACCTAAATAATGCTTAAATACATTACCCTCCTTCTGACACAGTGGAATAAAAAGAGTAATTAATACTTTTTCGTTTCCTGATATAGATTTTCTATTAATTAATACTCGATTTACATTAGAATGCTTTTTATTTATTGTATAATAAATGTGTTAACTTTACAATGTTACATTTAAACGTAATGTTGGTTTATTATTTGTTTAAAAAGGTAAATGACTGAAACGATTCAACCTAGCGAACTGTACAACTGCATTTTATACATAAATATTGACTTAGATAATTTGATATAGATTTCTACGAGTGCCAAAACCTTTCTTTTGATACCAAACACGTGATAGTTCATCATTGTCATCATCAGCTTATTTCAGTCTAGTCATAGGGCTCTCTATCACTGTTTAATTTTTTTTAGGTTAGAAACTGAAGTTTGTATTCCGTCATTACTTATACCGTTTTACCAATCGTGACGTGGGCGAAATTATTACGTACCTGTTTACAGTAAGCTTTTACAGTTATAGCACTTTTATTTCAAATATCTCATTGATTATTCGAAGATAATTATGGCTTTTTATTTACATCTATATTATAATCTTATCTTAAACTTAGTACGTAATATAAAACTAGGGTAAATTTATATATTCAACTGTTTGATATGTAAATATAGTCCAGTCTAATTAATGAACAGAGATAGAAAAAGTCAACTGAACTGAACTGAATTCCGTATTCACCTTTATTTTGACGTTCTATAAATTGTCCAAAAAAAGTCTCACAAAATTTATTCTGTGCGCCATATCATATTATCTTCTACTACTACAAGGTCGCTACTCGCAGCTATTATAAAACTAAATATTTGCAACAAAGTTTATTTGAAATATTTTTACTCGAAATATGGTGATAGTCGAGTTTAATGATACAGTTTATTCTTTAAAAACTACTTACAAAGAGCAATAAGATTATTTTGTAAATTTAAATGTTTATTGTTGCAAAAATTTGAAGAAATAATTAAACAGTTTACAACAGCAAACTTAAGCTTATGAAACTAGATTTTTTATGTATTTAAACATAATAATTCAAGATAAATAAGCTATTAACATTTAATTAAATAGATCGTGCGCCTATTGTTGAAGATGTTATGATATTACTAGATCGTTTACTTCGTTATTCTTGGAAACTGATACGTTAAAGTTTAGTCAATGTAATCCATGATCTACTTATAAAACATTTTTTTTCATACTTTTATAATTTATATTTATTTACCTAAAATATTGAATGTGTGTTAAGTAATTTCCATTTTTATTACTCATTGTTTATCACTTCAGAACTCTATCTATATCTATGAATGAATACAGATTTTTTTATTGAAAATTTAACCACCCTCTGTATATTTTTTTAAGCCTGATTCAAAATTGAAGACAAAGAAAAATATCACCGATTATAATAGTAAACTTTTGTCACGTAGTTTATTTTCGAACTCCTCCGAAATAGCTTGACTGATATTTATTATAAATCATTTTTGTGTAACATGTCTAAGAATAGCATGTTGGCTATTTTCATACTCTTCAGATGAAAAGCATCGCTCTTTTCAAATTTATATTTTCATGATATTGTATTAAATATATTTATAACCCTAAATTTTATAGAATATACTTTTACAAAACTTCAAAAAATATTTTATTGATAAACATACTTACTATACACCAGCATTGATTTCGTTTGGCGATCTTCTTCCATGAAGGTGGATACCACACACGTGTAGTTACCACTCAGATGTGTGCTGGGGCTTAATATCTTAATAGCACGATAAGCTTGTAGAGGCTCCTCTAAAAAAGAACAACATTACTAAAATTTAAGTTGCACAAAAGCTTTCAGAAGTTGATTTTGGCAAGTTCTTAGTACCTAATACTTTCTACACCGCTACTTACTCCATTTGGCAGCGCTCTGTTATTTTAATACTTTTTCTTTGTTATATTTTGTATATTTTGCACTAGCACTAGTATTTTTTTGCGATCCACGAATAAACAGCGGAATTTATATTATATATTGTAAGAAGAGTGACGTATTTCCTTACAACAAGTGGGGACTAAAATAGACGGAGCCTATATAAGAAACTGCGAGGGCAGTCTGCGGGCACTTATCGTCGTTTTAACTTAATAAGGGATACCTCTGCTCGGCTGAATGGTCAAACTGTCTCTTACTGCCTATTTAATCTGTGTGGCGCTCATACCCTAGTTGCATTCGGTGATTAGAAACAATCACCGAGGGTAATCAATGACGGCGCGATCAGTACCTGGATGATTTCCTGAGCGTCTCCGTGATTCGGAGGTCATGTTGAGCAGTCAGTCCAGCTAAGTTGGAGGCCTTTGGGCAGGTTAAAACATCCAACGGCGAGATTACGTTGCCACAATGTAGTCTTGCCAGTCCCCAACCCGTACTTGGCCAGCGTGGGAACAAACGGCGTTAACCCTCTCCTGAGAGGAGACCCAAGCCCAGCAGTGGGACATTATGGGTTGATAATGATGAATCTATGTAGTAAATTGCTTAAGTGAATTGTATTTTAATTAAAACGTTTGTTAACACAGTTTAGAATTTTATAATCATTAGTAAAATTAGTTTGGAGTGATTTGTATTTTTTTTTAATATCTACTTCTGGTTTCCTATAAATATATAGTATAAACTCTACTGTCTATTTCCCGTGTCGAAATATTTTTGTGGTTAATCCTGAGCGCATTAGATAAACAGTTATTTTAGAGAGAATTAAGTGCAACAAACCCATTCCCCTTCCTACAACCTGTCCATTATACCCTCTTTATGGGAGAGAAAAGCCACACAAAGAATCGATAATAAGTTACCGCAATAAATAACTCTTACTGAATGCTACGAAAATCTAAAACAATGTGCTCGACAAAATTACTAAATTGACGAAATATAAATTTAGTTGAATAAAAACCCTAACTTTTAATATCACCTATTAACTACGAAACTGAATGTTAAATCTATTTTTAAACACAATTTTTTTATGCACGATATACATTTTTATTAAATGATTATTTTCATTTGGCTAACTTACAGGACTAACGTTTAAACTTATCTTCAAGCCGTTATTGATAAAACTATCTGGCAGAATTTCGCTGAAACAGCAAATTAAGGGGACGAACACCCTCAAATGTTACTTACTCTTGCTGATTCGAAAAACTGTAGTGATTTAAAGCACGAATGAAAATTAAGCGTAAGTTACAAAGGAATTTTCTTGCAAGTCCTAACTGTTAAGGAGTTGTGTCTTCCATTATCGACTCATCATTATAAAAAAACTATAACTGGAAGCATACTAAATTTAAATTATGTTATAAAATAAATAAAACACATAGTTCGTGCCTATAAAATTTAAGAGTCACCCTCGATTTCATAGAAATCTCATCATCATACCTCAACATAGTGACAATGGACCACCTAGGAGCTACACCAAACATAAAGCGTGAAGAATTTTTAAAATCAACTCATAAATGACGAAAAGATCTACGAACAAACATAAAAATATTTCGACGAATTGAGAACCACCTCTTTTTTAAGTTGATAAATAAAATCTGACGACATTACTTAATCATACTTTTTTAATTAAAATCGAGAAAAGAAATTCACTAAATGTAGTGAATTTCTTTTTTCGATTTTCCTTTAAATATTTATTTGGTTTCTACGCCATTACTTGACATTTGTTACCTGACAACATACAGAATTACAAGGAAACTTTTGGGGGACATCTCCCTCGTTACGTTTGCATCTACGTATGTCATTTACGGCACGGTAATAGTCACACGATTTCACAATTCACTTACCTGAGTTATTCCGCATGATAAACACGCTTTTTCGCTCAATCGTGTATACACTACATAAAGTTAGACTGTTTTCGTTATATTTACAGCTATACTGTTTTGAAAAACATCGTGAAAGTACCTGATTAAATCTTTTTTATGAAGTACTTTATAGAACTTTTTTGCAACGTCTAAATTTGTCTAGCATATTGTGAAGTTTATTAATTATTCTAATATGTATCACATGATTGCAATTGACAGAGATACGCGACTTGTTATTGTTTTAGTTAGCACTCAAAGTCTGTTCAACGTACTCATCCCGTTTTCAGACAAAAATTTAGCATCAATTAATCTATTTGGGGCCTAGTGTGAATTTATTCACTTGAACTCGATCTCGACGGTGACCGCATCCCGCATTGAACAGTTCAATGCCAGTGCCAATTGCAACACCAAAGCGAAAATCGAGATATCTGGTGTTATGAAACAAAACATCGATAGTAATATTGTAAGCGTTTGTTCCTAGTTCAAAACTTTTTTGTATAAAGATCGTTACTTCCATGTTATAGAACACATAATCTAAAAAGAATAACTTACCTGAAATTTTAAAAGTCATATCGACTTTTCCTTTCAAAAGTCCTATTACTTGTGGTTGTCTCGGTGGAATCCATTGATACACCAATCCAGTAGACCCGTTAAAGAACCACTTGATTACAAGGCCAGGTCCTGGTTTCACGCCTGTGCTGTAGTCGCAGTCAAGAATGACAGAGTCTGTGCCCAATTCTACCAGAGGGGGTACTTGTATTCGCTTAATATTGACCGCTATACACTCTGTAACCAAAATAAACATGTTCAAACAGAGATCTCACAAAAAATGAATATATTTTAATAAAAACGCGCAGTTAAAATTGAAATATATATCAAAGTGATAAACGGACGAATCTAATAATAAACTCAAAATCCTCTTTACACAAATGTTTAAAACTTGAATTTATGTTTAAATTTGTTTGAATTGTATACCTTATCATTACACGAAAATTAAAAACTAAAACTACATTATATATACCTTATTATCTATTTAACCTACAACTACTTACTTATCTAAAACAAAAGTATTCTTTTTTAAATCAAGTGATGAGGGCGAATAGTATAGTAGTAGAATAGTAAGGGTTATATAAGAGATGACTATCTGAAACTTTATCAGGAACTAGTGAAACTTGCTCTTAGCTTATCTTTATATACAACTTACTTACTTACAGATAAATTGTCTAAGATATTTATTTTCAAATTTAAAAATCGAATAGCTCGTAATATCTGTTATAAAAATAAAATGAACCTTTTCTAATGTAGGTATTGGATACCTACTAGTAATCTTGGGTAGGAAAGTGTCGTCTCGAACGCAGTAAACATCTCATGTAAGTACTCGTACTATCGTTATATTACCCTCGTAAGCTTTTACAGACAATTTTACAGTAAGAATTTAGTACTGTTGTTACGTTTTATTAAAATTTATTGAAACACATAAACGTTATTCAATTAACTGTAAAATTAAATCTTTTGCAATACGTTTTATGAAGTTCTCGTCTTTTATCCGCGATTAGCTGGTCATCGTATCTTCGTGTGTTTCTCTCTAAAGATCTGAATTTCCCCTTTTATTTTTCCCATATCTTCCATTGATTCTCCTAATGATCGTAGCATTATGTGATATATAGACTATAACCTTAATCGCTAAATGGACTATCCAACACTAAAATATTTTTTCAGTATGTAGTCCTTGAATGTATATTTATATTACTTTTTATAGCATAGATTTTTTATGTAATAATTTATCAGCTTTGTTCAAAAAGGAAGGCAAATAAAAAAGTCACAAAGAGAACCAAAAGTCCGGCCAACTATACAATCTCAATCAACACACACGACCACGCAGAAGAGTTCATTAAACTTAAATCAAGCTTTTATTTGCTATGGTTTTCATTTGAGTACACCAAAGTGGAACAACGATCCTTTTTTACTTTCATATGCTGATTATACCAGATATTGAAAGTTTTTTTCTGGATTTATATCATCACTTTAATAAAATGAAGCCACTCTCTGTCAAAAAATGTAATATAGGTAGGTATATTATATTTAAAATTATTGGGATGTCGTACAGCTTTTAACATTCTTCTTTTAACGGTGAAAAATCATACATCTGAATAATTGTAGGATAATACTTTTTCAAACTAATTAAGTCGATTCATTTAATCCATTATACTAACACTATTAGAGCTGCGCAGTGGTAGCGTACGCGACTGCTGTCTATGAGGTCTCGGGTTCGAATCCTGGGTCGGAACAAATGTTTGTATGATCCTAAAAAATATTTGTTTCGGAGTTTGGGTGTTTTCTATTATAGCATGTATATATTTACAAAAAAAAGTATTTATGTATTCATATCAGTTGTTTAGTACCCATAATACAAGCTCTGACTAGATAGCGTTGTGTGTTTAGATGTCGAAATGTTTATTTATTTATTGAGATTAAAATCATGAAATAAACAACTGTAAATAAAAGGAAATATCCAGCGTAGTTAGCCGACACAAAATAAATAAAATTATAATCACAAATCTAAAACAACAAACATATATACACTTCTCGTAAAAAGGGATGTTTAGGCTATTAGAACGATGTCTTAACAGTCCCTGGCACTAGACATAGGTCAACGAACAATATCAAAGACCTGATGAGTTTTTGTATGAAATTGAAACAACACTGTTTGAATGAGCTATGAAAACAGGTGTACCTAATTATTACGTATGATAGCTTTCGTATTTTTTATAAAATCGTTAATAAATATTGTGTTTGACTTATGTAACGTTATGAAAATGATACCAAATTCAACTTCCAGGTTCTTAGGACTCTGAGAAACAGTAGTAACGTCATTAGATTTTATTAAAACCTATGGTAGTTATATGGTATTGGCTCGTTCTTTCAAAGAAATGCCACAAAATATGCAGGCACATGTCTGTAATTTATTTCTGACTTGAAAGCGAAACACAGTATTTTACTTCTCTTGTAATTAAAGATGCAGAAACAAGGAAAACCTCCTACGCAAGAATAATATTGAAATATTCAAAGCATTTTTATAGCCCTGCCCCTAGGAGTCATGTTGTGTTCGAAGTTACATTATCACTTACATATTTTCAGACGGTTTTTATTTCTAAAATATATTAAGTAACTTTCGTGTGTCTTTGGTCTTAAATAAATTATACCACATTATAAAATTCATAGAAAATTCACTTAAAACACCTTGTTTTTAAGTGAATTTTCTGAAGGCATTCATAATGTGTTATGAGAATAGTCATGTTCACATTGGCTGAAATTTTTTTGATTTTTAAATAATTTAAGAATAATGATACGAATTCCAAATTGTATGTTTCTCTTTTTTCTTAACCTAATTAATTCTCAGGAATATTTTGCTAGATATTATGTTTATTTATTCATTCTAAATTGGCCAGTGGTATATATTGCATTTTACACTACTTACATTTGTCGTTCACATATTTTATTGAACTAATTACAGTTCCGACCTCCAAGTAAACGTGTGATTTTAGTCGATTCGACTCCGATATTACTTCACTACTACTACTTCATATTGCATCACATTACAGCTTTATTAATAGTCCACTGGTGGACATAAGCTTTTACTTTGAAAGGAAGTTTTGTCCTACAATATCACTTTGATGACGAGGTGAACAGAAGAGTCCAGCTGGTTGGGCGGCGTTTGGGAAACTTCGTCGGGTCTTCTCATCGTCGATCCTACAGTACCTAAAGACGAAAGTCTTAAATGCGTACGTCCTACCCGTAATGACATGAGCCTAAACGTGGACACCTACGGTTCGACTGGTCCATAAGTTCAAAGTCGCTCAGCGTGCCATTGCAGAGGCCTATGTCCAGCAGTGGACTGCGATAGGCTGATGATGATGATATCACTTTGACCAGGCGGGTTGATATAAGATTTTTTTCATGCTGTAAACAAGATACTGCCCGAATACCATAATGCACAATGCTATAAAAAAAAAATCATTTATGTTAATTAATTATGTTTGTCGATTACCCTGGCTTGATTGAAGTAATTTAAAAGCTCCATAGAAAATTTGTGTTAAATTATTCTTTCGTTGAGTTCTCAATTCGCCCTCATGAAAATCAGTTGAACTATTAGTTACCCCAAAAAATCTTTGGAATATGGTGGGATAAAGATTTCTATGAAATAAAGATTTTCGTGAAACTTTTCATTCTTACAATGTTTGAAACATGGGTATGTTTCAAATATGGAGCCACATTTTAACTATATTACAAACATATTAGACAAACAAACGTAGCTTTCAGCGTAGCGTAGCATCTTCCATTCCATCAATATCTTTTCCTCATTGGAAACAGTGGTTTCAATTATTTTGGCAACCTCTGGCAATAAGCAGGTAAACCACAAAGCGAATAACATGATATTATGGGAATTAAATCTAATCACAACTTACAAGTATGTAAAATAATGTCATGTCAGATATGATTATTTTTGTATAGAAGACAATTCCTGCATTAAGAATATTCATCCTGCGTCGCGGGGGACTGTACAAACATGCATGAAACGGACACAAAGAACACTCAGACTCAGAACAACAATTTGTGGATCACATTAAGTGTTGTCCCATGTGGGATTTGAACACACAACACTTGGCGAAGTTGAAAGCGACGTGGCGACCGCTTAAAGTGCTCGGGTGACTACATTGTCATAACATGCCTCTGTGGCGCAGTGGTAGCGAATGCGACTGCTGTGCAAGAGGTCTCGGGTTCGATTCCTGAGTCGGACCAAATGTTTGTATGATCTGCAAATATTTGTTTCGGAGTTTGGGTATTTACAAAAAAAAAAGTTTATAAGTATTAATATCAGTTATCTAGTAACCATAGTACAAGCTCCGCTTAGTTTGGGACTAGATGGCGTTGTGTGTTAAAATGTCTTACATATCTTACATATATAGTCAAGATAGTAATAGCATGCCTTAAAGATAAAGCATTTTAAAATCAAGGGAAGCAATTAAATACTTAAATAAGACTACTGTGGATGGGTAGGAGCGTAAAAGGGCATTGATGGCGCTCTTGTCCTTGAAGATAGTGATTATTCACAGTTTTTTTATAAACGGACAATAACTCATAACGACCTGCATCTTAATATAAACTTATTTCACTACTTGACACATTTCAATTTTAGTTTACTGGAAGAATTATTTAATAACGGATAACTATAGTAACAGTGATAATACTATTTAGATACTAATGTGTGACTACATTAGTATCTAAATAGTCCGTATTATTTATGTTATTTTCATAACCATACTATATTATTTAATTTAGCCATAAACTTTTACATTTAAGTATATTCAACGCCTCTATTCCTAAAGTTTTAAACTAAGCGTAGGATGTTTCCTTGTTTCACTTAAAGAAACGCAAAGTTAAAAGAAAAAATGGCACTATTTTACAGCTTTCTATAAATTATGAAGCCTGCCGGAGTTTATACATGCAAGAGAGAACTACGTATAAAAGCGTCGTCTATTTTAGAACGTCTATTTTAGAATGTAGACATTGTTTGCAAAGGTTCACGAAAACTCTAGAACTCTTACTCAATTAAATCACTTTAACCCATATTACTATTGATACTATTTATCTGGAAAGTTCTGTAAAGATTGGATCATTTTATGAGTTAAATAGAAAAACTATACGTAGCACATACTTCAGGACCTTAATAGAACTTTTTCCTCTACAATTTACAAAAACGTGAATAAAAAGTCAAGAATTCTTTTTGTCATAAAATTGCAACCCTCAATTCTTTAGATTGTTTCTCTTTACTCTTAGCCTAGACGCACACTAGGCGACATGCGACAACGATAGCTCGACGACTTGACGCGACGACAGACTCTGCACACTTGGCGTCAGAATTGTTGACTACAAGATAGGAGGAGTTAGATATAGAGGAGAGAGCCGCACGCTACTTGTCGCCCCGTCATGTCGCGTCCTGCTGTTTAGGAGTTACGTTCATTGATAGATACTCTGCATTCTGCATCTTCGCATTCGCAAGATAAATACCAAGAAAAGTGCAACCAGAGGCTCCATATTCTTACTACTACTATTACTATGGCTTCTTAAAAGATGTACAACGCGGCTATCTCTTTCGAATACTCTACGTCTGTCGTAACGACTAGCCGCTGACACAAGCGAAAACTCCGCGTCTAGTCGGCACGATAAGACGCTAGATACAAAATACAACGCAGCATCTTATCGGAGTGATTAGACATGGCGTCAAGTCTTCCAGTATGCGATGGCCCTTAGGCACGGTGTAAAAACAATTTCAGACTTTTTGTATTCAAATTACAATGAAGTTTGTTACTCCCTAAAGTTGTTGTCTTTTGTCATTCTTTATAATTCTGTCATGTCCGCCTCCTTTTTGGAGACAACTGTTGACATTAAATTTTCATAACCAAGTATGGCTTTTCCTCCTGCCTTTGCAATTTTTACAATTCTGTTTGGGAGCGACTCCCTTCAATATTGGTATATAAATACTCCTTCTAGTGTTCCTCAAAATTGTGAACTAAATATTCATGAAATGGGAGAATTATTACATGTTCTATGTATGTACGTTCATATTGTGTACTTCACATATGAAATACATCGAAGATCCCAGATCTTTCTCATATTTAACTTGTGGTTGGTTCTTAATAATTAATTACAAACCTTTCTAAAATAGTTAAATAAGAATGTACAAACAAGTATTTTGGAATTTTGTGATAATGGAATATTTTATATTTCTTTCATGATCATTTTACGTTCAGTAATTTTATAAGTTTACTTTTTTACAACGAATTGCAGTTTTGTGAAATGTCTACACTTGTCACAATATCCAGTCCGTGGCCAGTACAGATTTATTCAGTTCGAATTGTGATAACTTCACTCGGTAAGACGTAACGGATGGAGTTAGAAGTTTTACTTTTCCTAATACAAGCTATATGATAGTTCAAATCTATAATACTAAATACTCCAATTAAGTACCCGTCACCGACCGGATTTTTAGTGTTTAGAAGATACTCTCCTAAATTCTTTGATCTCTTTAAGCTATGCTGTAATTACAAATACATCTTCAGTCAATATTTTAAAGTGCAAATACGAGTTTGTTTGTCTTGTTTGCATTGTCTTGCAGTCAACCTTAGGGTGGTGAAGAAATGTTGTAAGGTAAGTGGTGCACAGAGGTTTCCGTATAACCTAACTGCAAACAGTTCACAAAAGAATGAAAGAAATACTTAAACATACATAAACACATATAGGATACATATGATCTTAAATACACACACAAGTATATACTTATTTTACTCATGAATTTAAAACTACATCATCAGCGAGTAAAATAGCTAATTTTACCGCGATAACCGAAATACACAAGAGCAAAGCTGATGACAAAAGCTAGTATTGAATTGTACTAATCTTGTCTTACAGTTATTAAGCTTTCTCATAGTTATATTAATTACTGCTTATTGTAGATAGAAAAAGACACCATCTTTTAATTAGCAGTTGATTAGTTATTTAAACGTATAACAGAGTCAATTTGTAAGCTAATCCATCGGAAATATTTATGAATAAAGCATTACTCTTAATGAGAGTAAAGACACAATTTGATGGAGAAAACAACACAGCCCTAATAAGAGAATCTGATTTACGTTGATTTATGGAATATCGTAAGTATTTCAGTCCCGGCAACAGAGAATAAGTTAATATCTTTGTTGGAGAGCGGTAATTACTTTCCTGTGGATATAATTCTCCCCTTTGTAGCTAAACGATCAAAAACTGAAAAATATGTCTTTGTGTCACTGTTAATTAATTGCCAAACTGTTATTGAATGGAGAGAAAAATGTTGCTATAGTGAAAGATACGTTTTTTATATTAATAAATTACTCATGATTTACTTTTCTGTTTTGGCCTCAACGCTGTTCCATATACCAGAAAAGGTTTTTTTTAATAAATAATTTATAAAATGCAATAATTACGATCATACTAGGTATATATTAAGTATTCAACAAAACCGTAATAAAAGTTTAATAAATGTTAAAGATTTTTAAAATGTATTAAACTAATTGACCATTTAAAGCTTATTTATTAGAAATATAATTACAAAGATAACAAAAACGGGAGGGCTTCCATTCTTGGACAAGTCATATCCAGTAGATTGAAGAAAAAGAGGGGACAATTTTTTTGGATTATAATTCTCATGGTACGTTAGAAAACCAATGCCTAACGGTTCATCAGATCTATTAGGATAGCTGAGTAGCTTAATTTGTGTAGATAAATAAGTAGCATAATTAGAAATTTGTGAAAGAATTAGGTTGAACCTGTTATTAGTCTATAACAGGGTCAACACTAATTCTGCACATAAGATGTGTCGTCTACCAAACCTTCGTCCAGGAGCAGGGCCCTCTTAAGTTGCCAGAGAAAATATAATTTTGCACTTTTTGTGCCTCGTTAGTTCGTGATAATTCGATAAAATTGATCGTGTGTTCATTATTCGCTTGCTATAAGTATTTTTTAAAATCTGAACTGTACTTGGCTATTTGGTTGATTGGCTTGTGTGTTTTGTACTCAACTAAACACAGTGACAGCTGAGATGTGAAATATCGAAAAATGCACTGTAAGCGGAAGAGATTAGAGTATATGATCCAAATTTTAGTTAATTTTAGTTTAGTGATGACAACAAGAGAATCACCATTGTTTATTCAAATTTATTTTTTATCATATATTTTTTTAATGATTACATCCATATTATCAAGGTCTAAATTAATTTACTTTCATTCAACTAATTTATTATTTCACCTGCGAAACATTATTTTACTATGTTATAAATATTTCACTAGTCATGTCATTGGGATTCATCATTCTTTTCTTTAGTAGCTCATATCGAACCATCCTACCGGATAGTTACTTATTCCTACTACTAATTATTACTTGACTTAATTAATGTCATCTGTAACGTATATCAATAGGTGTTACAAAATGCCTTCAACTAACAAACCACAGCAGTAGTGCGGCCAATTGATGTTATTGTAATATGCCAAGTGATATTAACTATGGCAAACATTGTTTGTTCATTTACGTTTATTGTGATTTAAATTAATGACTGTTCTGCCAGGGATAATGGCTTGCGGAATACCGATGAAAGTGTATGTCTAAAAGAATTTATCAATTTTATCAAATGCCCGCCCTTGTGCCTTAGGCTGAAATTATTATTCGATAGGTCAACTCTCTTTTAATTTTTATAAAGACATTTTTAGTACACTCTCCGAAGGTTTTACAAATATGCTCTTGTTAATTTTCAATAAACATTGCATGTATTTAGCGTTTCATTAAATTTTGTGTTTTAACTTATTAGTTACAAAATATCTCTGTATTATTTTTATGCTATTCTATTAATAGAGAACCAAATATAAGATTTTGACAAAGTGCTCGACATTGTTTTCTAAATGTACAAAATTAAATTACAGTTGATCTCGATAACACTCGAGAAATACTACCGACCCAATGAAAAGGTTCTTTGTAATTTAACCTTATTAATTAGTTTCTAAGAAATGTACAGATTTATACATTACATATATAGATATAGGTGACACAAAGTATCAACGTCTCATTTCGTTCATCAGATAAAAATAATTTTGGGTACAATTTTTAAAACGCGTGTTTTTTAAATGATACTAATTTACTTTCTTAGTTTTTGTCGATTCGGACTTCTTGATTATCATGGAAATAAGGCAATAAATATGTCTATGTTCAGGCGTGAAAGTCACAAAACTTTCACGCCTGAACATAGACAACAACAAGTTACTAAGCTTACTAATAAAATTGTCTTGATATGTTCTCCTAATCAAAATTTTACTGGATTTTTATAATAAATTAAGTTAAGCTACTGATAGCACAGTAGGTACTTTACAAAATTCACATTTACTCAAATAACGAGGTTTTATACGATCTTAGGAACTGAATTTACTGGGATATTCATTAACATAATCTGATGATTATGAGAGCTGAGATGATTCTCAGCCGAAAAACATCCTCTGCTGGACAAAGGCCCCTCCCCAGGTCTCCCCTCAACAACTGATTCTAGATACTAGTAGATACACACACACATACACACACGTTACTTTTAATCTGCACTAGGATATTAGTGTCAGTTAATAGCTCAGTGTGCAACAAGTAATGTTTATAATAATGCAAAATTGATTGTACATTTAATATGTGTAACTTTGTATAGCAATCCAATAGAAGATTAGGATCTCTCTATATGAATATCAAGATTTTCTCGCTTGCATTCATCAAGTTGGCTCAAAACAGTTGCATGTCCATTTTATTTTTCCTATTAGTGTGGTAATTATTTAATTTTATTTAAAATTATCATTGTATCCGTCTAATGTGTAATGCGATGAAGCTGAAAAGGCTTTGTCTTTCAAGATCACACAGCAGGGATAAATTAGTCGTTAAGTAAAAATTTGAATGATCACGAAATAAGGATTAAGATTAAATATTAATGAACATAAATTTCATTAGAATAGTAAGCTGTTAGCAAGTTAATTACCGTTCTTAAAGACCGGATTCTTAGGAATAGGATTTCAGTGAAACTTTGTCGACAGCCGGAAAACTGTAGAAAACTTAGATGAAAGTTTCAAAACGTTAGTGTACAGCTCAGTGCCCTGTAGATAAACCCTCACTCTTTTTGGTTCTCGTTGCATCAAGATTAAAAAAAAAACGAGTATAAATTGAATGTTCCATTCTGGCCGGTTTCTAAAGTATTTTCTAGACGGAGTTTCAGATTAGGTATCTGGTACCTTATAAAAATACTAAATTTAATGTTTTCAACGTTTTGCTAAAGTATGAAAGAAAATCAAAAGTATTACCCAAGTTTTTAGTATCAAAATAAATTGTTTTGAATTAAAATATAAAATCGTAATAATCAAACTAACTTTAGTAGCTTTACAATAACAGTAATTGACACGATACTTTATCGTTTAATTCTTCAATACTCTAGTACTCATCGACACAACGGAATTGTATAAAATATTTCTCATAACAAATTAATATCCTTATTGACCGAGGTACTATTCAAATTGAAGGGGTATCAATCCACTTTAATTCTTATTTTTGGATCACTTAAAAGGTATAGTCCCTTAGAATACGCAATGAACTATCTTCTTGTTAAAATATTCATTAGCAACGGAGATGTAGTAACTTTTTAAAGACTATAGACGTGGATTCCTATATGCTTGATATTTTTTGTATACAATTGAATTAGACTTGTGTAGTTAAACAAGATTGGGCTTACATGTACATTGTCACTGTACCAACAAACCCGTGCAAAAAAAAATGGAAAGTTTTTAGTTTTTTTATAGTTAGCTTCCCTATTTATGGTTGGATGTTTAGAATTGCGATTAAAATTATGGCTTTTTATTAATTTAATAACTTCGGCCGTTAAATTGAACAGAAAACTAAATGTTTACATACCTTGTACTTTTATACTTCTTTAAGAATGTCATCATAAGTAGTATTAACTCAATGTAAAATTTAAACACCAATTCTATATACATTGAGTTATAAGAATGTGCGTAATTTTATTCTAGTACACACGGTTTTATTGAAATCTGCTACAAAGATAAAAATATCTCCGATTGTATTTTATTATACGCCCTGCACCCCTTAACGTTTCTATATTTTATGCTTAGCTATTACAGGGATACGTGGAACAATAGTGATACATTATCCTGCACATGTAATATTCTTAATATATTTTACTTGTACTATTCTAATTTATGTTAAACAAATACTCTTTCACAATAAGAGACAAACATTTCGTCTATATGAATTTATTATACCGTCACCCGTAACAGTTGCTAGATATTGTTTTCATAGTTTATCATTCCCAAATAGTCTATGAATAATTTAATACATTGTTGGCGTAGCATAATGTAGGTTAAACATAATATATTATATATCATTGAGATTCGTAAGCCAGTTAAAGGCTTTCAAGTAGATTGAAACCTCCCAATTGTTATTACATAGATAACATATAATATATATATTACATAACGATATTGACTAGCACAGTATCGAAGCACATTAAGCCCCATAGTGCATTTTCATTGAATAATACGTGAATTATCTGATCATAGCCTATTTGGTACTGTAATCGTATTAACAGCGATTAATACTTCACTGTTAGACGTAGGACTCTCTTTAGATATAAGGATTTGTCCTACTATTTCATGATGTCTAAACGGTTTAATATTAGGTATCGTTTGTCATATCACTCGTTTTAAGAGCCAAATGTCAATTAAAGTACGGCCATATTTAACTCAAAAAACATAGTGTGCTGAACAGATTGAGATGATATTTCAGTCAATCGATTCGATCGTAATGTTTTTTATCTCTGAACAGAGGCACCGGAGTACCAATTTCCCCTATCAATTCAACAAAAAATGACACTTCAATCTACATTGAATCAATTGATTTAAGAAATTGTTGACTTGAAACTTCATGAAAAAGCGTAAACACATCAAAGGCTAAGGCCTAGGCTAATGTACTCTTGAGTAGCGGGTGTCTGCACGCAGTGGTGGTCGCTTATTGTAGTAACCCGCCTGCATGTCATCAATACTTAAGTTTCAAACGAATATTACTGACTGAACATTAGTTATTATTTGTTAATACTGGGTTTACAATATTCATGAGTGTAGTAGCAGTATGGTATTTCAATGTTTTTTTTAGCCAATTGAGGTCCAAATATGATTATCGTCTGTGTACCACCTCTTATTTGTGACTAGCTTAAAAAAAATTCCGAGAGTTCAGCTCCTTGTAAACTGATGTTTCCTCTTGAAACTATCCCAATAGTCAGCTTTCAGACTCTATCCCGGTCGTGGTACAATGGTGGCACAATTACTAGTTGGTTTTCCATTTCTTATGTTTGCACATCAAAATCCCCTAATCGCATGTTATAAAATGTTGCACACACATGAAGTTCTTAGAGATCGAAGCAATGACACAACTAAGGCCAAAAAATAAATTCGTTTTCTAGAATCTATTGCTAGTTAATCAGCACAAATACAAAACAAACATAAAGGTATAGTAAGGGTTACAGGACCATTATTTGTGACATTTTAGTCTAAATCTAAAGAAAAATAAATAAAATGTGATCTATATATTTTTATTAATTTAAAACAAATGTACCAATCTTAATACACGATAAAAGAATTAGTAATAGTTCAAACAAACACTTTTTTGTTTGACATCAGGCCAAGACAACTATTATAAAAATAAAAATCTTTAATATGACAAGTTCCAATCTCTTTCTATACAAGATATTACAGCAATCGTGTTAAAATTAGCTATTTTAAGTGGCCCTTGACGTTACATCATAAAATTACTGTCTACTGGAGATAAATCAATATTAGAGCAAGTGACAAAGTCGAGACAGGCTCGACCTCATCTTTATTCAAATTATATTTTAGAAGCAAATGTACCACATAATCAAGAGTCACAAAAAATAGTTTTAAATGCTTTGAGTATGCTACTACTTCATAGGTATGAAAACATCGAAATTTTAAAATAACGAAGCTGTATATAAATTTCCAAACCCCATTTTGCACGTTTAGGAGTGGAATGTTTAAAAATCTTATCTTAGTGCCCTCCTCTTAAACAATTGTCTAAAACTTCATGCTTCTAGATTCAGTACGTTATCAATCAGTGAATCAGTCAGTCAGTTCTTTCTCATAGACATTGATCGTCAGCTCAGTGAGTAGTTTATATACAACAAATGGTTAGATCTAAACATGTCTATTAAGACAAGCAAGACAATAAGATAATAATCAATAATCCGACTATTTATAACATTTGTAACACTAAATCAAAAGAGTAGTTACCTAACCTACTCTTTTGACACAAGCATATATCGATGCCTAACCATAAACCTAAATGAGAGCTTTAAGATTATTTCTAACATAGTTAACGGTAAACGTTGCCACTCATTTTTTTATTTGGCGTATGTGATATTTCAGAGCATACAATTATCAATATCTGTATCAAATTTCATTCAATCTGTTTAGAAGTTCTAGAGTCAGTATCATACATACACATGGTTGAAGGTTTCATTAAAAGGTTTCAGATTTTGACATACATCATGACTCAATAGATTCACTTAGATCTAAGATCCTAAAGTCTCAAAAGGGTAACAAAGGAATCCCATAAAATTGTTGTAGTTTTTTCTTCATATTATGAAACGCCATGTTTAATTGTCCTGGACTCAATACTATTAATATATTGTTTCTTAATGTCTCTCATTTCCAGTACTTAATTTTATTTTATTGTTTCTGCATTTGTGTTATGCTTATTAATTTGAACGTTATGTGTCTGTGTAATGATTTGGCGAATGTTGGTTGGGCCGTAACTGGCAAGTGTGTAAGGCCTTATTACATTTGTCACTACAAACGATTATATTTTGTACACACGAGCTATAGGAGAACTTTATTAAACAATTAATTAAAAAGGCCCGTGGGTATAGTGGTCAATGGCTGGCTGCAAAGCGTGAGATCGTGGTTTTTGGTTTCCACCTAGTACATTTAATTGTATGAAGTTCTGTATCCATGTAAATTATATTTCTTTTTTTAAAATGACCACTCCCACATTTAAAATATACGTCCTGTGTTGCGGGGAACTTTACAAATTTACATGAAACGGACATAAATGAAACCCAGACTCAGAATAACAATTCGTGGCTCACACAAATGTTATCCCATGGCCTAAACCTACAACACTCGGCGCAGTAGAAATCATCGTAGCGACCTCTTAAACCACTAGAACAACCGTGCAATCATTTTTTTTTAAATTTCGTAAGTAGCTATGTATGTGTATTCGTTGGGTTGTTTCCATATATTTACAACAGAGTTCAAAAACTCATAAAATAAAAGTAAAGCCACCTATGGCTGTCTAAAAAAATTTAATTCAATAACATTGTTTGTTCGTTCTATCGATTACATTATATACCTAAATATAGTTCTCCAATTGTTAAAAGTCGCGTCTATTACATGGCTATAATCTAAATAAATGAAAATGAATCGCTGAAATGTATATTTGTGCATATCTTCCGATCGACTGCACCTAATTGGATAATTCTTTATTATGTAACATGTCATCATCATGACATATAAGCAAGTCAGACCTGAGGATTGACTAGTCAAACCTAGAACCGCCAGAGCTTCCAGGTTAGACTATTTCATATACGCCCGCTATCATGCGCAAATGACGACTACCAGTTTTATATTTGCTTTTGTCAATATTACGAAATTATTGACTCAATCTCTTTTTTCATTCATTTCATCAAAAAAGAAAAGCTAAAAATATGGTTTATACTATTTTAATGCTTTACTTAAAATTTACTTTCGGGAGAGAATAACCTGACATGAATGAATATGGCTCTTTATGGAAATGGTGACATGTGTTCGGATTTATTTCTGTAAATGAAAATCTATTTAAGGATACTTTTTTCAGGCTAGTTTTCTTTTCCAAAATAAAAAAAAATAACTTTTATACTTTTGTTATATCCGTCCGTCTGTCCACACTACATCTCATAGACTATTAGAATTACAACCCTGTAATTTAAATTACCTGTTAATCACGACTACGAAGTGGTAAGGAGGTATAATATTATTTTAAAAGAGAATTTTATTTTGTATAAACTTTATTTCACGAATTTACTACAAAAACAATCACAGCCTTTATTAGTTTAAAAACCTTGAATGTGAAGTGTATATAAAGTTATAATGAACGTGTATATAGGACGTGGCTCGACATAAATTATAGATGTTCATTTCTATTTCAAAAACAACCAGTCAGATACAAGTTATACCTTATTTATCAAAGGTCGTAATGTACCCAAACAAATTTTCAATGAAAAACAAAATACTTAAATATAACTAATACACACCTTTAGAAGTAATGCCGTGTAATAAATGACAATGAAAGCTTGTTGGGAGGGTCTTTCTACTTATTGTTTCTTTGAACCTCACTGGAAGATTGCCTAAATTGACGTTTTAACTTATCATAATTCTTTTGTTACTTTCTACAAAAGCTAATATAATAATAAAAACTAGCTTTTTACAAAGCAAAACGTCAATAAATCTTGACAAAGGAATAGGAAAATTATGCCAATACAATCAATTCTTTTGTATAGTAGAGAAATGGACAGATACAATATCTGTCGCTCTGTTTGCTTACCAATCTATATCAATAAGAAGAAGTATCTTAAGTGGATGCTATGGTAACCAAAAATATAGAAAATTGATAGTAGTATCCACATTCGTTTCGATTGATTATCATACGAATTATATTTTTTCTTGCATCTAATAAAATTGAAAGGATCTCAACAATGTCTTTAATTTACTATCGTGTTTACGGGCAGGAGTGTATTTTCTATTTTAAGGTTTTCAATAAAAACACTACATGCCACCGATGGAAGTTGAATGACTGGTGCTTTTAGACATTTTCAACACCAATGAAAAAATTGTTTCATTTTGACCAACCAACTCCACAGTTACATATTTACAAGTATTCAGGCAAAGTTAAATAATTAGCGTTATGAATTTATAGAGGAACGGGTCACGTGTCCCTTCAACACGAAGGAAGAATCTGCCCAACGATTGTTGTTGGGATGTTGAGTTTATGCTTATCGGCGCAAAAACTTTTATTACGCGATTCAGGATTGGTAGTTTCTTTATTTCCTTCTACGTATCTCCAGTAGATGGCGCTGTAGTATGTTTCTGTTTGCATTGTATGTGGAAGTTACCACAAACTAATACAGATATTTCGCTCCCTTTACTAAGTCAACACTTTTCTTTACCCCAAATCACTACTTCTTAATTAATGGTGGATCTTTTTTATTTTAAAAATGTAGTCTTAATGTTACCGCCTAATCGCTGCAATAAGAAATTAAAATCTGTTTACAACTTCTAACGATCTCACATAGCATAAACTTGAACATTACACAACAACAGAACATAGCAAATTTTAGTTTTTCTTAAAGTAAATAAACTGTTATCAGTAATATTAACATGCAATTAGTTATTAATGATTATATTTGTTTGTTATTTATATATTATTATGATTTAATAGTATTTCTGAATTTCTCGGCTCTTACATTTTTCATTTGTGTTTCTTTAAATTGTCACTGTAACAGCTCGACCGGAGTAATACCACGGCCTCACAGCAAACCAGTATGAAACAGTGCCTGTGCTGTTTATCACCGAGTGATTGAGGATACCGGAGGCCTAGTGGCGTGAAATTGGAGAGGCCTATGTCCAGCTGTGGACTGCGATAGGCTGATGATGATGATGATGATGATGAGGCCCATAATTCAACCCTTCCTCTTATCCCCCTCCCCATCCCCCAAGGCCGGCAACGCACTTGTGACGCCTTTGGTGATGCAGGTGTCCATGGGCGGCGGTAATCGCTTACCATGAGGTGACGCGTCTGCTCGTTTGCCCCATATTCCGTTTAAAAATTAGGTTATGTTGTAATTATATGTTACACCCAACTCTTATCAAGAGTAATAAGTTTATGATGTGTTATGCAATAACTTACTGTGATGTATTTCTGCTTTAGTGAAACTTAAGTTAATAGCGCTTTATTAAAAGTTAAAAACATCCACCTCAATAAAATACTGTCGGGAACTTAAACGTAGAAAGTATAATAGTAGTTAAAGTAGTAGGATCTAAGCCACCGGTGGATTGCACGACTTCTCCATTTGGAGACTATTTTTAGGGTTTCGTAGCCGAAATGGCTAAAACGGAGCCCTATTTAATTTATCCGTCCATCCACACTATGTCTAACAAAGTTATTTAAAAAGTTTATACAGGCTACATAATGTATATGGTATGATGAGGATGTTGTAAGAAATAAATAAATAAAACATCGGTTACGTGGAAGCGAATAGTAATTTACGTTATACCATTATGTGTAGAATATGGTAAGTAACAGCGAAAAGTGCGATTACTATTTTAGTTATTTATTCCATTACATATTTAAATATAATAAATTCAAAATATATTTTTATGAAAATCATAAATTTATAATAAAGTTTCATATTACGTTCCTAGCACCTGAAAAATATCATATGTGTCGTATTACAGTACATTTGTACGTTCTAGGAACGTGACGATATGCAAATATTTTCTTAATTTACCATGTACATAAATTGTAATATTGGCCTCTTTATTTCTGTTGGATAGTTCGTAAAGTAATTATTCAAATGAACTGTATGGAGATCAACGAAAACTAAGAGTAACTTGTAAAAAGTTTCGTCAATAACAACATTAAGACAATAAATAGCAAACTTCGGGATTTTATTTGCGGAGATTGTAAAGTTTGTGATACTTTTTACTGACTTATTTTTCAGATTGAGGCTTAACAGTACCTGAATTACGATCACGTTTCCTTTTCTGATTTTTTTCTATTAGGATGAACGCGAATGAATTAAAAATATTTTCTTTCCTTAGGCACACGAGAAAAAGAAAAAATATAAAGCTTCATTGCTGTTTAAAAATACGGCACAACAATTACTAATCACAAGGCAGGATGACGAGAAAATTACACACGAACTAAACTTTCATCACGCAACTGTTAACTGACAGAATTAACTTAAAATACAACAGAAATAGTATAATCAAGGATACCAACTTGAACACAAAATCAGGAACAGGAAATGTATTGAATGGTCCATAGTCTCTGTGTTGTTTACTATTATGTACGTGAGTTAAGGTTCGAACGCGAGGTATGTAAAAAGTCAGCGATCGCAACTGCCGCCCGATGCAAAGCTAACCAGCCAACTGAAAACTTTAACAAATGAAACAAATTCAGGAAGAAAGGCGCATGCGTCCTGTCTGCCTGTTGAATTACTTCCTAAGTTTTTTATTACAGTATTAATAAGATTTCACTCACTTAATACTTGATATAAAGATATATTTATAGGTGTAGCTTATTAATTGTATTTTACTTAGACACATTGCAAACGCGTATATACACGCGTATATTAAACAACCCATGAACTATAGATTATTTTATATAGTTTACATGGACTCTTCATTGGTTTCATTGGTTTCCTGTTTTTGCCTTAATTTCTTTGGCGCGAGTATAAACTCAAGCCAAAGAAATTAAGGCAAAAACAGGTTGTTACAATTCCCTATTCATATTATAGTTAGTTAGTTATTTTTAACTATTTGTGTCTGAACCAGATAATTGTATTATAATTATATGTATTTTATGTATTTTAATTCTACAAATTAGAGTCAGGCTATTTTTGGCTGATTGTAATTTGTATGTATCGAATACAGATTAGACGATTAGTTTTGATTTCATCCACCTTTTTCATTTGAATTCTAGTTTACTACTAAGATAAAAGAAAAAAAGACTAGTCTGAATGATAAAAGAAAAACAAAGGAGAAAATCATCTAGTTTGATAACCGCAATGATTTAACTTTTTGAAGAGAAGCTATATTTTATAATAATAAATTTATTCATATACTATTATACTACAGATTATAAGAAATTAATTGTTCAACATATTTCTTAGACTTTTTACTGATGTTACTGCCTGACTACTGACGAGACATTTGCGTGACCCACACAGTAACTAAATATGTCCACAAATCAATACCAACTTATCGACTTTGTGACAAGTGACAGAGAGTCTATCTGATGCTGGTGTTGATGTCTGTTGAAGTAACTGTCGTCTACCATGGCATTAAGGCCCGTGGAGATCATGGGGAATACGATAATGGAGTTTTATTTTTTAAATAGTTTATTCTTAAGCTGCATGTTGAAGTTAGAATTATGTTCAGAAACAATAATGCCATTATACTATTATAATTTTTAATAATAAAACTGAAATCTCTAAAAATCTAATCAACTGTAGTAACTTGTGGGACCGTTCCCCGTTATAGAAAATTAAAGTCTCAACATGCATTTAACAACAATAATCATACTTAGGCCCTGTTTCAGCGGTTACAGGTAAGTTTCTTCTCTGTTTAATGGCTCGACACATTTTATTAGGAAGATAAGCTATCTAAAATTTAACAGGTTAAACCGCTGAACATTTTATTTGGGAGATAAGCTATCTAAAATTTAACCTGTAACCGGTGAAATAGGGCCTTAATATAATATTTTTGATTGGTTTTAATATGCGCTAGTTTATTATTGCACACGGTAAAGAAACAATTGCATAGATATAATGTGAATAGCAGCTAATACAACTTTACACTGAAGCGACTAAAATACAGACAAGATTATAAAACTAAAAAATAAAGTAACCTAAGAACTACCTAAGATATAATTGTAATATTAACACTCGCAGCGTAGAACTTAAGTCGACCGACCTAAATGAAATGAGACGAAACCAGCATTTTTTCTTGGCAATATAGTTCGGAAGTCCTCCATTTGGGAACCTGCCAATAGTAATACCTATCCTCAGGAAACGAATTGTTACAAACCCAATATCCAGGATTTCGTGCGTCGTCGTAGGAAATGAAAAATGTATAAAACATTTCGTGTCGGCTCCAAACCAATAACAAAACAAAACACTAATAATTTCATCATATACTTGCACGTTTCGCTGTGATATAGTGTGATTACATGGATTAACAATAAAAAAGAAAACTGAGAAAAAAAAGTCTTAGACTTTTTTTTCAATCGTTATCGTGTCAAAACTTGAGGTCAAAGCAGAAATTTTTGAGTTTTTGCATGCAGAAATCAACTTAACATACTTATTATTACTAACATTATTGAAAAACATTTATTATGAAGTATTATATGAAGATAGATTGTGTAAAAAATGGAAATAAATAACGGCTAAATTGTAAGCACCTTATTTTTATGCTACTTTTGAGTGGTAATAACTTTCTAGCGCTTCGTATAAAGAGTTCTTGTTCAAACCAATTATTTTTTGCTAACAAGTAAACACATATTATTAATCATAAAGTTATAATTTACATTTTTTAATCTGATAATCCTGTGAATATGTTCTCGAGGTAAAAATATAGAATATTAACATAACTTTAAAAGTTCAAGTTTTTACTTCTAATACTTTTATTTTAGTTACCTAAAACCGCGTACCATAAATAAAAGACTTTTACGCTTTGAATTACTGTATCGTTTTCGTCATTCACAATTTAGGAACAATTTTAGTTTTGTAATTATAGGCGAAAATAGGCTTAACTTGATTAATTACTTATCATTTCTGTTTTTGCTAAGAACCAATCATGTAATCTTTCGCTGGATGTGAGTGGTGTGACGATAGGCTAATTTAAATAAGTATCATATGTTTTATTGTATATCAAAATAAATACAATACATTTAGATAAAAGCTTCTTTAATCACCCATGGATTGAATTCATGGGCTTAGTGTAATATTACTTATAAGTAGCCTATGGATTAATAAGTTCTTATAATGAGATTCCACTTTTTATTATTTACTTTTCTCTTATGAATCTTTTAGAATACTTTTTGTAATTTAACAAGACGTGTCAATGTTGCAATTAGTGCCAGAACGGGTTCTGAAAATTTTCGAAAGCATTTTATTTTAAGAAAAACTAATATATGACTAACAATACATAATACTATGCGACAATATAATACACACACTCTAATTTTAAATCAGTCTCTTAATTTTAAATGAAACAATATTAAAAGTTTATTTGTTTATAAATCCAATATAAAGAGACTTTAAAAACGTTCATTTATACACTAATATATGTTTGTTTTGTTGTTTGTCTGTGAAAGCTGCTTGTGCCACATTTTCCAATAATAACTTTTGCATAGCTGTTTTGGATTAGCGGAGGATACGACGGATACAAGTGTTACTATTTTTTTAAGTGTAAACATTTTTAGAAAAACTACAAATAATAAATTGAAGGCAAAAAGAGTTCCAATAATATAGCTATATTTTTCGAAAACAGGATAATTGAATGTGTTTCTTATAAAAATCTTCTTCCTATAAAATTTAATTTTAATATTTATACATACTTCTGTTTGCATATTATGTATAAATAATATAGCAATAGTCGTATTAATGTGCACGAGAAAGTTGAAAGTCGATTCAGTCCTCTTTTTAATATTTGACGAGGTTCGATAGGCCGCACCGTTGCTGACCTGCCTGACCGCATATTAGCGCGTAGGGTTGAAACAACTTTCATAATGATGTTATAATTTACAGCTATAATATTTTAACGGGCGTAATATATTATTTTGTTCAAGTTGGTTCAGTTCCCACACGGGAAAAATCTTTGTGTAATGAACACGATCATTTTTTCTGTGTCTGGCTGTAATTTATTAAGTATAGGTATATTTAAAAAAAAAATAAGTATAATTATCAATAGGTGATAATGCTGCAGAAGTACATTAAATTATAATATATTATATAAAGTATGCTATAAGAGGTTCTCGCAATTTACACAAGCCGTTCTAAAATCGTCGTTTACATTTGAAATGATCACCATGACAAAATTTGTGCTCTTTGATGACCGACTGAAGCAAGACTTCCAACATTAATATGATTCAATGTGCCTATTTTTTGGCAGTAACCACTCTGTACATATATCCTGTCAATATTTTCAGGAGTCGCTGCCGATGTAGATCGACCTAATTTGGGGACATCGTTGAGTTTTTCACAACCACGTTTAAATTCATCATGGATGTCCGCTATTGAAAACAATAGAGTAACATATTTACTTCAGAGAAATATTGAAATAAAGAACCACACGCAGGTATCCAATGACTTTTAGCGAGAAGATTTATTTTGAAATGAGCCAAAAGTGTTAATAATTTCAAGAAAAATTTGATGGTATTTGTTCTGTTGATAAAAATTTTCGTAGGAACCGGAAAGGTAAATAAATATAATTTCTTGATAAAAATTGTCATGGCTAATCTTTCAACTCAAATCAAACAAACACACCCAAACCCTTACGGACAGCCCTGACGCCTTTTATAAGTTTACTCTTTTAATAATGAAATGCAGTACTAATGGTAGCTCAATAAAGCGACTTGGAATCCACAATTTATGTCCGCATTAGAATGACTAATGTTGGTCAATAAGTTTGAACATGTTGCATTAGTTCTATGTTCTGAGAAGTCTCAGCCCTTATTCATTTACCTGTCAATCGGGCTTTTCACTTCCATTTACAAACCTTAAAGGAACTACTACAGTAATTAATTGACATCGACTTCAGACGGGTGAGTGGATCATTTTAGTGACACTTTTCTTAAAGTGAATGCACTAAAAAGGAAATACAGTTCTACGGAGACGGTTGTTCTTTATTACTTAATAATACGTTGGGTCGTGGATGGTTGACCAAGATATGATTGTATATTTCTTTACACTTATATATACTATGAGATGTACCTCTACTTTACCAAAACTCTATGCAGTGCGAACCTATAAAGACACGGTGCTTGGCTATGATCTCCCTCTTGCTATTCGGACAGCGCCCGGTAAGGACATCTCTTGTTAGGTCGTACGGCATATGTCAGCTATATTTTGTCGCATAATTTTATTTCATTTTAAATCTTTGTCTTTATTGTTTTATTGTTGATTTCTTATGTGATTTGTGAATTGCCTGTTAATCATATTTAGAATTATAGAATTGTTAGATGCAAGCTATTTTTTATTTTAATTGTAAATATAAATAGGAACTGAGGCTAGGCTACCTCCAATTTGTTTTTTATTTGATTCTCACTCATGTTTTATTTTCACGGGAATAAACGCCATCACTTATTTAAGGGTATTACATACTTCTGATTCAGCCTCAGTCAATTTGTGACCACGGCCAGTGCAACCTGGTCAAAACGTCAAGCAAATCAAGCATTCACAAAATGAATACAATTATTATATCATGAAACTCGAACGTTTAAAAGTTATATGTACTTACCTTAATAATCCATTTAGAATTACTTAGGTACCTATAGATCTAAAAGTAAATGTTTAAAAATTTTCAAACAGTATTTATTTAATTGTAAAGATCAACAGATGCAGGTGGATACAGTGTACATGGACTTTCGAAAAGCTTTTGAGAAGGTCGATCATGAGCTACTTCTGAACAAAATAGCTTATAACGGTATTCAAGGAGATCGACTTTGATAGTTCACATCGTACATAACAAATAGGTTGCAGAGGGTGGGCATAAATGGTCAACAATCACAGTCTATAGTCTTTACTTCTGGCGTGCCGCAAAGCTCAATTGGGACCTTTATTATTTGTCATATTATATTTTTTTTGCAAATTCAAAATTTTCGTTGTATGCAGATGACCTTAATGTATACAGCACAATTAGCAATGATTCCGATGTTAATATGTTACAATCTGATCTAAATAGATTAACCTAATTTTAATTATTATTATTATGAATAGGGTTGTTTCTGTAAGGGATTTATGTGTTACTAGCATAGGTTATGCATAGGGCGCAAGGTATGCACGCATACGTTGTTTGCAACCTCTACTTGTGGCACTAACGCTGATACGACCCCTTACATCGCTTAACTAAAAACTATAATACTCGTTTCACAGATCTAGATAAATTTACATCTTCTCTTATTAAATTCAGAAGTAATTTAAGTAAAAAAATAGACCAAATTACATTTTAGATACATTCAAGCATTTTCTTTTTTTAATTCTTTTACAAACTGTTTTCTTATTTTTGTAACGTAATATTTTCACTGTTATTCACTTATTTTAATTTGTTTTTTCAAGTTTTGGTTCACTGAAGATAAAGTAGTTAATTTATATTCTAATACGTGGATAACGTATCTTATACATTAATGTATATTTTCTTTAATACAAAAAAGCAAGCAAAAGATTATAAGAAACAAGGGACAAAGCCGGACGTGCAAAACCAAGCTCTGATAAATTTTAAACTCAAATTGAATGAGATTTTTAGTGCAAAAATTAACTAATTCAGCTCCGACTCCTCTTCAATACGCCTCGGCGTTTGTCCTTCGTCTTTTTTTACATAGACTTTGCGAAAGAGGTCCACGTCGCCGCAAACTATTTATTTTTATATGCCCTCTAGCGATATAGTGGAGACCTTTAGTCTTGTTAGTTAGAAACTTAAATAAATACATTGTGAGGTTATGGATTTCAATTGTAGATTTTCGAGATACCCTTTCCCTGCAGTTTGAAGTTTGTTTTCTAAGAGCGATAAACGTGTTTTGTAAATACAGTTATCCTCTTCTAAAAATTTGATTTTGTTGATCAGCTCATATTAGTTGCCGGTTTGTTTGTCCATGGAATTGATAGTATTATTCAACAAGTCAATCCTGTGTTCCTGTTTCAATTTAAATTCGTCAAACATTTCCCGTAAATTGATTAAACGTGCGCTTTTAAGGCCTCGTGACGTTGAGGAAGTTGTCTTTCTTGGATATCTGATAAAGGACAGAATCCGAAGCTGATCACAGCTGATCTTTGCCTTTAGTTCTGGCACGGTATATTTGTTCTGGAGGATCTTCACATTCATTGTTGAGCCTGACCCATGCTGCAGGGGAGAAAAGGAGAGCCCCTTAACGACATTTTGTATCCACAAAAGTCATGGGACCTCAATATGTTATTATATATGCTGCTGTTTATTATTCTAAGGCGCTTTAAAAGTTAAGTTTCCTATTATTGGTTCCTTAGGTGGAAAAATGATTTTTAAAAAATGTTTAGTAGTATTTTGACAATTGAGCTAAATCTGACCGCAGAACCCATCGTTAGGCCATATCAAGTATTTTTAGTTATTAGTAATAAGTTCTAAATATTGGTTCTTGCGTTTCCGCAAGCGAATCCAAACTAATGAGGGCAGATCACTCGCATCAGCTCAAAGCCACGGCCGCACTTTTCTGCCCTATTTTCTGTTCACCGTCACTTTTTTAGAGATTTTGTTACAAGTGTTGAGATTTTTGGCATTAAATTAGACTTTTTACTCGCGATTAAAGTCGGTTGTGAAAACTTTTGAATAGTTTAGACACTTATAAGGACCATAGGAAAAAGTTTGTATTATAAAAGTTAGTTTTTTATGGTATATTCTTATTCACGGAGCACAACTGAACGCGTCCACTCGCATTTGATGCGCTGCGTTAGGGGGGGGAATAAATATACTTATATATTTCAAAATACATACATATTACAGATAAATTACAACCAGACACAGAGCAAATGATAGTGTTGATCACACAAAGATTTGTTTTAGGTGGGAATCGAACCCGCGACCTCTGACTTAGCAATCAGGATCATTAACCACTGGACCAACAACCCTGACAAATATCCACCCACGTTGTACTTGGAGTTTTCGTGTTTCATTGATGAGTATGAGACCGGAGGCCCAATGATGAACTAGGCCGCTATGGTGTTTATGGTGACCACTACTCTTGGATTAGATGGCTAATGCTTTCCATCAGGCACAGTACAGTCAGTTTGGCACGCTCACACATTAAAAAAACTAATAAACTTCAAACTTCATTAACTTTTAGTTTGATTTCGCACAACTCGCAGATAGCCAGCATTATTTTTCTTTTTATCTCTCAAAAAAAATCCTCGATGAAGAAGGATTAATTTAACACAGTTTGGCGGTACTCAAAGATTGTATATTATTTATTATTTCGATATCAAATTCCAGTATTTTAAATAATAGATTACTAGTTAATAAGCAAGCAGTTTCACTTTGTTTATAGCATCATCATAACAAATCGGAATATTTTTTTATATTTCCAACTACAGTGCGGTACCTATCGTGCGACACGCAGACTAATTGCCACGAAACATTGCTACTATGGTGACTTGTGCGTTTTATATGCTCCAGTGTAAAAAATATGTGAGGTATATATGATACACAAACTGTTAATAGGTACCTCGTGAAACGATGTATGATACTATCGATTCTTATTAAACTTGTATAAATACAGTACTGTAGCGGCAATTGACTGAACTCACGTACTTGCCTTGGTGTTCCAACCCTACACTTTGGCTTGCATAAATTATGAAAATACTAGCTCTAGTGGATAATTCTGTAGGTCTTAAGGTACAATTACAGCGAGCAAACTTGGTGGTACTGTAGTATTACACATCAGAGCAAAGTGAGCTTAGTAATAAATGATAGAAAAGTTATTATTCAAAAGAGTAACTTGTTACGTCGTCTAATAAATTATTCTAATAAAATTATCAATATTTAAGTAAAGATGTTTATCCCTAGCCCATACTTTTTAATTTTGTACTTTAGAGTACCGTCGATTTATGATTAAAAACTGATAATAATATGGTGAGTATAATTAATACAGAGAGTATTACATATATTCACCATATCACTTTAAGTTCTTTTTCGCTTGGTCTGGAAGCTTATTGACATACACTATTGAAACGAAATTCGCTTAAACTTATATTAAACTATTAAAATTTGTATGACTGGTTATGCCTTATGACTTTGTCAAAAGTTTTGATTATTATACACTATTCACATCCAAAACATAATAAATTAAATATATGAAACCCGTATTATAAAATAAACTCGTTTCCCTGGTCTGTCCGCTTAATCTATTAAACTAATCGGGTGATTTTAGTGCAGCTTTTAAAAGAATTCAATCATTTAAAAGGTTTAGGGGTTCACGGGATGAAGGGAGGTGGTGACACTCCATATTATTAATCCGTCATCACATTGATATTTTTATTAACACATGAATATTATTATTTGTGCCCCTTTCATTAAAAGGGGGCACAAATAATATATCCATACAGCTTACTACTACATTATATATATATAGTAAGCTGTATGTATAGTTCACGTTTGATTTGAGCGAGTCATGCAACGTTACTGAAATGTTCGAAGTGTGTGAGTAATGTGGTTTTGACTTGTCAGAGTTGCTGTGCCATTAGTCACTTAATCAGACAAGAAACTGTGTTAACCACATAGAAGATAAATAGTATTAAGATTTACTTTGCCAAATAATGCCGCTACTACAATTAAATTAAAATAGATAATCAATGACGAAATAAATTTTGAAGATCAAAGGAAATAATTCAATGCAATTAGAGTAACGTTATATAGATACAAAAATACGGTCATATCCTTATTCTCCAAAAGATAAGAGAGGGATGTGATGAGGAAGAATGATAGTGAGGGGTGTGTAGCTGATATGTTATAATTTACATATACATATTTTGAAAATATGAAGATATATTATTGATCATAACCGGTGCACCTTTAGTTGCATCTCTCACAAAGAACAAATTTGACACGTTCTCGCAACATTTTTCATTGATGTTCGTCTCCCATTGATAACGCAATGCAATAAATTTTGCCGACAAAAGCGCCATACAACACTGAAAAAAATATCTCAATTCGAAACACATGAGATCTACAGCCTTATTATCTTAACTTGAAATAAATTAATTTGGTTTTTGTTCTTTTACGCATATATTTTTAATAGATATCTATCTAGATGGGTACTGTTTATTGCACACCTTAATATTTAAAATACAATATGGAATATATACGAATAAAACAGTAGTACTATGCGCCCATACGTACAATGCCTGTAAGGCAAACCTATCTATCTATATAAATATCTACCCAGTGATCTTTGAAGAGTTTCTTATATGTAATCACTGACTGTGCCTAGCTTATGGCTTCCAGTAAGGAGTTCCATCGGCATGCAGATTGCACTGTGAATGACTTATCAGTGAAAGTTGAGGAGGTATTTCTGAAGTTCGATATTCCGATGACCGTAAGTATCGTATATGTGTGTCATGAACAAAAGTAAATTATTTATTTAAATAGGATGGTGAAGTAAGATTAAATAACATATTAACATAGGAGTGTGAGAATACGTATATTCCGGCGAAATTGAATTGGGGTCACTTGAGTTTTGTACGAAATAGGCATGATGATAGTAACTAAGAACTATCTATTTATCTGATGAAATAGAGTTAATAGAGTATTAAAATCGTATTATTTTCATATTTAGAGCGAGGTTAATAGTTAATTAACAAAAACAAAACTACAAAATACAACAATCCGCCATTTTAAGTCGAACACAAATCAGAGCGAGTTACGTCACTTATGTATAAGTTAACTTTGTTCGGATGTAATCGACGATCACTTAATATTTTAAGAGCTCTAATTAACACTTTACAAATAGTTACGTCGCATCTTACACAGACAGACGCCATGACACCACCGAGCGTTTTCGCGTGAATTTTAAACTTTAAATTTAAATCACATTTTTTTCTTGCTAAACCTTATTTTTTGTATGAATATAACTTTTCCTGACAATAGGAGATACTTCCGAACGTCATGAAACAGTTTTTCAAAATTAATCCGCAGCACCACGCACCGCATACATTCTCGACTCACTGGGATCAGCGGACTTCAGTCTCTATTCACCGGGACTAGCGGCATTCTGTTCCGACTCACTGGAACTTGCGGCACTCAGTTCTGACTCACTGGAACTACCCACTTCTGGCACTGGCAAGCTCCCAACAGAGCACAGACAGCTGATTCATCAATCGATCTACGGTCTTGGAGGGGAGTGATGTGGAGACTATACTGAAGATACGTCGAACTACGGAGTAACGAAGGAAACTAAGAAACTACCAAACCTGAATCGCGCTATAGAAGTTCTTGCGTCGATTAGCATATAAACAACACCACAACATCAACCGTTGAGCCGTGGCCGGCCAAGTATAATCACCTCGCCTTTTGTTTTTTTTTTTTACTTGGTGGAATGCCTTTACGCACTTCGCTCCCCCCCGCGGGGACAAGGGGTTCGCTTCGTGTGGGACTCCTGACTGACTCGCCAGACTACCCACTAAACCACCACGGTGTGCCACTCTGCGCCTGACACGGAAGAGATCCGGGAACCGCTTTCTTACGCCATCCGGACCCATAATCACCTCGCCTAGTCTAAGGATCCCTCTTTGTGTTGGTGGAACATAAAACTCTGTCCTCCACAAGTGAACTAATATCAAGATGGTTATGAGTCAACTCTTGACGTTGTTTTCCAATCCTCAATGACCGAAGAAACTTCCAGACTTTAGCTGGATCACCGTTTTGTACGAAGTTATGAATATATTAGTGTTGTGCATGTATCTATTGTTCTTTGTTGTAAAATGTAGGTCTTGCTTTAAATTTAGATTTTGTCGCTGCTTCTGCACTTAGTTTTTTTTTATTTCGTCTGTAAGGCAAAGTGATGGTATATGTCTCATCTTAATAGGTTGAACCGGTGCATGTACGTCATACAGAGCTATTAGAATATTATTAAGTATTTTAATCATTCCATCAATGGATGATGTTGATAGAAGAGGAGTCCAATTGAACTTCTCTGAGTCATTTCTAAGAAGTTCAAAATCTATTCCACTAAAATTGAACTGTATCAAGAGTCTTATATCCGAGGAAAAGAAGATATCTTTCAAACTACTCAAAGAATTTTATGTAGTTTCTTTCAATAGTTATAGTGATTCAAGAGGAAGATTTATATGTACAATATATGTATTATTATAATAGAGAAAAGTCGAAAATCACAAACTAACAGGGTTAGAGGCAACAGCCTGTTCGAGTTATTGGTGCACAATTCATACAAAAACTTGTAAACATTTTAGTTTCTTTAACCATTTTTTTTATATCTTTGCACTCATTATATTATTGATTATACGATACTATGCTACCTATGCATGATTAATTCAAAAGCATCGTTATTAGGAAGCAATTTTTCTTTCTTTCTATGTACGTACAATTGTATGACATACGATTTATATTGAACTTCTAGTTTTTACCGTCTCTAACGTTTAATTTAAGCAACTGACTTTAAATAAAAACATTATTAGTGCACTACGATCTTATTTTTTTCTACAGCTATGAAAGTACAACGCTACAGGACCATTTCTAATTTTGATAAAATGCTTCCGTGGCTAAATAAGGGCAAAACGAACGCGGTCTATCGGTCTGCTGGTTCTGCAAAAAGTTTGAAGGCTTTAATTTAGCCGGTTGTTAATTCGTGCGCGACCGATTCAAAGGCACTGTCGGCTATTATTAAAAGCGTAAATTGTCAAACAGATGTAGCGAACGACTTTGGTTGCGTCCAGCTAGTTTAAAACGCAATGAAAATTACCGTGCTAGGTTTAGCCCTTTCGCAATACTATATGATCTTGTCGATTGATTTTACATAAAACTAGTTTATTTATACTGGATACCATGGATTACATTTGACAGCCGCATTTATTCTACTCAGCTTTTGACTTCTATTAACTTGCCTAAATAAATTATCTTATAATAGATACTGCGTAAAAGTATTCCCACCCACCAATACTGAAACATATATAATAATATAGTTCCTATTCTCGCACACATTACAACCAAAATGCACCTACTTTCTGCCTTCTCTGCATCACCCTTTGGTTGACTGTTAGAGAATGCCTTAGAAATTAAGTCATTATGTATAAAATAAATATAATTGGCGACACTTGTCAAGTACATGGTTTAGATTTTTTTAAAAAACACTATCTTTAAGAAGTCTAGAATTTGAACTTATTAAAAATAATAAACGTTAGCATGATTATAACGATATTGAATTAGTCGAATCGAGTCAAAGGTGCAAAAAATATTTTGTTTAATCTTGATCAAATAGGGGTGACATGCGTAGACGCAAGTATTCTGTCACAAACGTCAAGCCAAGCAGACTAATATAGACATTCACTGCCAATTCCTTAGATCTATATGGCAAAACTAATAACTATAAGACAAAAACACTATGAAATAAGTATATATATGGACTTTATACAACAATTAACCAAGAATGACTTTACACCACAATTAACCGAGAACGACTTAAAAAAGTACTTATGACTTACTTACTTTACTTACTTACGACTTATCACTTGCCTTGTGCAGCTCGTGTTTTGTCGGGCTTACATAAATGTGTCCCTACAGATTTAAACATATGTTCAAAAAAACTATTTTTTTTACATTTCACTTAACTATTGTAATAAATTTGTTATTTTCATTTATTCAGATTACGTTTGGGCTACTGTAAGATGGGCTACTATATGATCCCGGGTCCATTAAGCGGGGTGTGAAAAGGTCTCTCATTAGGCCACTATAGTGTGGTTCACAATACTGCATTGTCCTTATGCGTATTGACGATGGTGACCACCACTCTTGGATTCTGCTTATGCAGGCAGAGCAGAGTCATTTTGGCAGTTAAGATATAAAAAAAAATCACAGCACAGTGCTCAAATTACTCATTTGCGAAAGTAACGGTGGATTGCTTGATTAATAATAGACTACGGGCCCGTGTTGAAACTCGATGGGCCATGTGAACACCCAGCGAGGATAGGATGACACATTTACATACAAAGAAAGAACAGCTGAATAATTTTATTTTTGGTGTTTGTTGAGACAGCGGCATTGCTAAATATTCTATTGAAACGTGACAAGCAAACGTATAAAGCTTTGAATACACTCACAACGTTGTTTAAGGAGTCGACTGAAAACAACACTTAACGCAATTGCCAAAGTTCTGAAGATTTCACTATTGAAATAGAATCTTAATACAACACACAATCGGTGTTTTAAAATAACTTTATCAAAGCGAATTCCTTAAAAAATATATGACTTATGGACCCAAAGTATTAAGTGTTCTTTTGAATAAAGCAACACATTCAAAATAATTTTATCTCAAATTTTATCAGGTCAATCGAATAATTAATGACACTAATTAACTAGCAGTTTTATCTGCATCTCAAGATCATATCGTAGTGTTAGTCAAAATATCTTATCCTACCTGGTTAAGAAAAATGTACATATTTGTATAGATATGGTGGTAATTCAGTTGTTGTTATCACTAAACTAAAATTCATTGAAATTTGTTGTTGGATTATATACTTTAATTTCATCTGCTTACAGTCCAATTTTCGATATCTCACATCTCAGCTATCACTGTTTTTAGTTCCGTAAAAAAATAATATAAAACAGAGACACACGCTTGTTTATTACTGGAAAAAGTTAAATTTACTTTGGCCTTACCAAAATTAGTCAAATTACTCAAGATAGGCCATTATTTTTCTCTTGCTATTTTTGTGTTGAACGTTGTGTTGAGCGTGTAACGTGTGACGTAGAACTTGACATGTCGCATCAAACTTAGACGTCATCTAAATACACACCGACTAAATTATTTATGTAATTACTGCTTATAATTTTCATAATTAGGCTTTAGTTTTGTTTTATTACCAAGAAACAAGCGTGTACCTCTGTTTTACTTTTAGTTGGTACTGTACTGAATATAGTGAAAGCTTAGATGTGAGATATCGAAAAATGGACTGTAAGCTACTAACTAACTACTACTCTTGGATTCTGCTTATGCTTTCCATCAGGCACTTAGAGTCACTTGGGCAGGCTCATGAAAGTAAGGTTCAATGTGAGATAATTGATCACCATTTGTATACAAGAGAATTCAAGCCATGGTGGCTTAAAACTGAGAAAATGTCCATTAGTAAGTTTCTTACAATTGTTTGAGATATTAAAAATACTACAATTAATTACAAAATAATGTCTTGCGGCACCTTGACGATTGTTGACAACGGTCCTCATGGCCGTCCACTACAAAAGGAGGAAGGCTTGTGTGCGCACTACGAATTACTACTGCTTTCTACCAGATAACGACTGTCTGTCCTTGCCAAATATATTATCATTAAAACATGATAATTAAATACTAAATCATGCTTGAACTAAAACCCTATTTTATTATATTTGAACGATATCTAGTTTTTACTGATATCTTTTACGAGTTTTGGCAGATACAAGGTGATACTATACTTAGGCACCAATTAACACGGTCCAAGTATTACCCTATTATAATACCAAGTTATTTACTGGTATGTATTACCAATTACGTGATCACGTTCATTCTCGTATAAACATTAAGTTATTTATGGAATGTGCAAAAAGCAACTTCCTTTCGAATTAAGAGTTTTTGTAAAATATATATTGGAATCGTAAATTGACAATTTGTGGAATAAATTTTGTTATATTTTTCCAAAATGTTTCTCTATGACAGTCTAGTAGACGAACCCCTTTTCATGTATAATTTTAATCTCATTCGTGCTATGTCAGCAAACTATTTAATATCGTCTTGACATGTTAGCTACTAGGACGTGTGAAAGGCTATTAAGACGCTCTTGGGAAAAAGAAGTCATTTCAGTTCGAGGCCTATGTATATAATAAAATATAAGCAATCAGCTACTATATGAAAATTTGTAAATCGGAAATTATCTTTTTCTTAAATTTAATTTTGCACCAACCAATGAACCATTTTCAACACGACATAAAAAGTTCATTTCAGTTAACCTATTAAATTAAACATTAGAAACTAAAGCAAACATACAACCGATATTGATATCATCATTGGGCAAAAATATGAAGTAAATAAACCATACACGTCAATAAATACCGTCGGTTTCGAGTGGTATAAAGTTCGACCTTTCTACTTACAATGGGCACCTGTAAGAATAATATAATTCTTGAGACAGAATACTCGGGATTAATTTTGTTCGATAATTATATTCCATGATTATTTGAAATAGCCTTTTGTGAGTGAACGATGAAAAAACAACTGAAGTGATTGAGCTCAGAAAGCATTATAATAATAAAAAATCAGGTAGAATAATATGCTATTTTGAGCCCGTGTAGGCGAATTGGAAACAAAACGCTGCTAAAAGCTGCTTTCTTACTTATACCCAAAGAAAAAACCTTTATAAAAAAAGGTTATTATAATTCCCCAACCCCAAAACCTAAGAGTATCTGTCGAAGCCTGCCATCACTATTTTAAATTTCAACAGAAATTAAAATAGGTAAGGGAATATATGTAAATATACAAATAAGTGAGCAGGCAACAAAACATTTTCAATTCATATTACTATAAAGCTGCAAAACTTTAGTTCTTTCAATGGCAGTTCAGACTGATAATTATGGGTTTTTATTAGGTTCGTAGTTAGTAGAATATTTCATTGCCAAGTATATATCTTCGAGAGTAAAAAGGTAGGGAACAAATACAAAAATCGGTAGGTACGTAGGGAAGTTCTATAAAAATTGATATTCTTTTGTTAATATGACCCACTCCGCGAGGGATCAACTTATAGAAAACTTATGACGTTTTAACATTATTTTATTAATTTTTTGAATTTTACTGAATACAATGCCAGCACATGAAAAAATAATATTAAAAATAAATATTGTATATAAATCAATATTTTTATACAAAACACTTAGTAATTTCATTTTAAATTTACTTATAAATATATCAAAACTTAAAACGTTATGAACGCTAGCTAGCAAGTTCTAACCTCAGGGAGTGCATTTAAAAATCAGTTTCACTCACGTATTTATACAGTGTTACGGGACAAGCCTTAACTCACAGCCCGACCCTGCCCAAGGGATTTTTTACATGACTTTCTATGATGGACTGTCCTGTGTACTTTTTGTAGAGTCCTTTGACGAGTTTTAATTTAAGACTAGCTTTGCAAGCGGCTCCGCGATGTCGGTTAAGCCGGTAAAAAGTATGTTTTATGCCCTTCCTTATCAAACTATCTTCACACCAAATTTCTTTAAAATCGGTGTTAGACATAGACATAGTTACTTTTGAATTTTTAATTATTATATACATGGGTTAATAAGGCTGAGGACTAAAATATTCTGTGTCCAATAGTAACGAAATGATATTTATCTGAATCAAACATTACCTATCTATAATGTGAATATACTCTTTAGTATATTCACATTATAGATAGGTAATGTTTGATTTAAAAGATTTACATGAGTAAACATTTTCTAGTTAAAAATGTATGAACAAATGAAAGGTTTGATACATTTTCATATCACATTTTTAACCTTCATTCAATTTCCAACTTTTATGAACAAGTAAATTTGAGCAGTATTTTTGATGATTTATGATATAAAATCTTATTTTTGTAAGGTTTTACTCACAAATATTCTTGCGGGTTCATTATTTTAATTCATTTACACAACTTTTGTACAAGAAAGGCAGAAAATCTCATTTGAAATTTAGGCTCCTATTTTAAGGTGTACAACATACAGGTGTATAACATACACCTTAAAATACTTTTAGTTTTTTTAAATTAAAATTTAATAGTAACATGCTCGTTTTTTTTCACAGAGACTGTTATTCATACTTACTACGCACCATTATAAATGGTGAAAACCACTATCTACTAAAGTACAAATCAGCCCCATCTACTTATAAGCAACTTGTTCCATTTACACGTTCAAAGTTGCCATAAGTTCATTTAATAAGTTCTATGATATTTTAATAACAATAAAACAGGTAGATCTATCTATAAAAATGTTAAAGAACCATTTGGCATTTTCATCGAAGAATCCATTTGCCTTTTAAGTGCTTTAATGATTTGTACAAAAATTTCTGGTCTTCGAGTGATTAATGATATTTGACGAATCATTATCTTGAGTAGCAGTAATTATCGACCGAGAGCCCTTGAACTTTCTGTTTACGAACTATTAGTACAGGCTGAGTTTTAATTTGCTTTTTATGTAGTTATAAATATAGTTTTGAAGTATTCTCATTTTTATTAAAATGATATTTGATGTCTAGAACTCTAAAGTAATTTTGAAAATTACGGAGGAAGTCTTACTAAATATCTTTTTAGATTCAAATTCAAATTGTATTATATATAATACATATATAAACAACATTCTGGGTTGGCGAATTCCACAGAAATAAGCAATTTTTGTAAAAGGCCAGGAAACCAGTGACTTAACCTTAGCTAGATTGTTAAGAAATCCAATGAGTTTGACACAACAGTGGCACTATGTACCGTAGATAGCAGCAAGACCTTTGTTCACGTGAGATGGGACTGCTAATGGCTGGTGTTGAATGAAATAGGCGGGCTGTTACACCCCACAGCTCTCCTTCCGTCGTCCTACATTAACAGCAGAGTATCGTCAAGGTAGACCAAACTCTCTCAAAGCCATTTTCTTGCGAAATACGTGTACTCCAGGATTGCATACTATCTCCATTTCTACTTAACATCTACGACGAGCTTTCAAAAACGCGACTCGGGGCATCTGTTATTGGCGCCAAGCTCTCGGTTTTTTGCTAAGCGCACGACACCACTCTTTTACCTGCGGCTGAGACCGAGATGCAGACCATAGACAGAATAGTTATACTGGAACTCACAAGTTCCCTTAGCTTTGAAGGGGTAGAAGACTTCATTCACCCTGTCTACAAATTCACAAACACTATATCATCTGAAAAAGAAATAAGGAGACGCATCGGTATGGCTATGGAAGATCCATTTTTTCTCGAGAGGGACACAAAACTTGTACAAACCCTCGTCTTTCCAATGTTCCTGTACGATGTCGAGAAGTGGCGCTCAAAGATACTGACCACAAACACATTGATGCTTTCGAAATGTGGTCAGAAACTACTGCGAATACCCTGAAGAGCACTAAAGCATCTATCCTAAGGGAACTTGATAGTCATGAGTGCCTATCGACCCTATGATTCTATATATTCTGTTTATATTTATTAATTAAAAAAGTCAGTCAGTCAGATTCAGTATTTTATTAGTGAATTGTTGTAATATATATACAGAAGTATAGGAGGTGTTTTGAATTATACCAATCGAGACTCTTTGAGAACATGACCTAATTTTTTAATAAGTACTACTTCTGCTAAGTACATCTTTAACTCTGTTTCAATACTTGATTGATGGATTGATGATCATGATGTTAAGAGCAATTTAGGCTATGCTAGTTAGAATAGATGTGGTGGCTCTTCTATTCAATGAAAGTAAAAATTTAGTTGAAACAAAGGTCACCTACAAGCTAATATTAAACTTTATTTACATTATTTATGCATACAAATACAAAGCTTCTGCTTAGACTTGGATCAATAACAAATTATAGAGTACATTTACTTACGTGTATTATTATAGAACGAACAGTCGCAGCAGTAGTTTATTTACTTGGTGACCAACGTCTGCCTACGTACACATTAAATAAACTTTCCGTTACAATACAGATATTTT
The DNA here is from genome assembly GCA_003709505.1 of Hyphantria cunea. Lineage (NCBI taxonomy): Eukaryota > Metazoa > Arthropoda > Insecta > Lepidoptera > Erebidae > Hyphantria > Hyphantria cunea. Next base: position 1,565,037 of record PKRV01000055.1, read on the forward strand.
AAAGAATAAAGAATTTCCGAAAGATAAAATAGATTTAAAACAGCAACTACCTTGTGCGTCCTATACACAGCCGTTTGATCCCAAACTAGAAAGAGCCTGTACTATCGTAAGTAGACTGCTGATTAAGATAATTGTATATTTTATTATTTACACCGCAAAAATAGCACGTTCATTATTGTTCATCACACAATTATTTCTTCTGGGTAAAATTCACGACCAGTCAGGATCATTGACCTAGTGAGGCCAACAGGCCAGTTTATTGTTTTTATTTATTAACATATTTGCATTGTGTGACAGTATGCCAGTTTATTTCGTAGTGAAGTATAATATAAGCGATCGACGACGAATAATAACAATCTTTTTATTTATTTATTTATTTATTTATCCTCATTGCGTACATATTACAAAATACTAAATAAAATGAGGGACAAAAAGGATTACTACAACAATTGGCCGTCTTATCGCTCACGGCGATCTCTTCCAGACAACCATCATCAATCAATCTTCTTAACTACTTGCATTGAATTACGCACAGGCTTACGCATATTGAAATTTTACTTAAAATTTTTGCGGCCGTATTAGGGATTATAGTATTCATCAAAGAATATTAAAAATGGCAACCTACTGTACAAAGTACTCCCTTGACCAGTATGCTCTTTTACGTTTAAATTAATAAAACTTCGTAAATTCTGTGGACCAAAATAAGCTTAGATACGATATTTTATTACTTTTATTGACCTATGATTAACGTTCATTTACGCCGATCATTTCTAAAGGACATTTTTTATTTCATTACCTGTCTCATAAGTGTACTTGCTTGTAAGTTATACATCACCTCCATGGTTTATCTTCCCCAGCCAGGGAGGAATTATGTTGTATTGTATCTGTTCTGGAAAACTTCAGTAGCATCAAAATGAGATTTGTCCTAAGTTCATCGAATTTAGAATCCCTTCAGAACTTTTGCTGAGATAGTGTCGTTCCAATTTCTGTTTACTGATTATACTAATCATTTCCAGGCGTGTATTGTGTTAGATGAAACATAATATCTAATTAAATAAAAGATATCAATCAGTTACTAGGGCATAAAAAAGTCTATTAATATTTTTGTGTAAGTTTATTGTTAACCATTTCTTTTGATAATACCTTACATTACTACTAACAACCAGAGTTTTGCTAACTACAAGCAATCTCGTACTGTGATATAACATGCAATAACAGCTATAAATAAATAATTACGTGTATTTCTATGGGTACAGGCCGTTGTTACCAAGCCCAAATGGTGACGTAGCTGCCGTCAAAAGGTAATAGTTTCCAGGTACCCTGTAATCGATATAATATATTACAGAATCTATTAGAATATTTATTTAAGGTAATCTTAAGAACATGTGGAATGGAAGCTTATTAATAAAAGCCTTGGCCCTTAAAAAGATAAACTGGATACATTGAAAAAGACAAAGTTAAATTATTTAGATAAATTATTTTATATAGAGGTTTTATTTTTTATTTATGCTAAACTTATTTTAACAAATACGTATCTGTACCATCTGTATTTATAAATAAAAATATTGATACGTCGATTTTATATAAAATAGACTTACGCAGCAGGTTCAAATTTTCCCATTTCTAGCAACTTTTCAACTCTTTGTTTCTTATTGTAGTTTTTCCATGTTCTGAAATTTTTGGCATGACTTCCTATCATGGTTCTTGGATGTTTCATTGCATCGATGTAGTATTCCCAGCTACGGTTATGGCTACATAAATCTAAAAAAATAATGCGTATATTGTATAAAAAAAAGTTTACAAATATTTTCTAATTCATGATCAATATGGACTAAAAAACTCATACGACGAAAAATCATACTAACATAAAAATATCATACGCAATTAATCGAATAATAAATATAATATAAAAGGAAGGAACGCACTAACCCAATGGCTAAAATATATTTCATTTTATCTCGTCTCAAATCTTTGAATGTGACTCTGTAAACAGATTTTATCACAAAGAATCCTTGTTTCTTTTATTAACCATTTATACGCAAATATTTGTAAAATTTAATTTTAAAACACCGGTTTTATTTAGGACTTTAACGCTTCCGTTGTTTTTTTCTTATTGTGTCGTATTTTTTTTTGTTTTTCGATCACAAATAATATTTGATAAAAGTAAAAATATTCACGAGTTTAGTATTGATGAATTCTGTATTTAATTTTAAAGTCTATCAATTTCAAAGAAAGGTGAAAGTTTCAACCGATTGCTATTGCATAATGACAATCAATAACAAGAATTAGGCGGTGGAATAAGAATATAATTAAACATAAAAAGCGAACTAGATCAAATTTACATTAAACGAAAATTACGTCTTATTCCCGCTTTTATGAAAGAACATTGCTTATAGAGCAACATAAAGATTATCAATCTTTTTTACAAATATATTTATATATAACAGGTTTTTTTTTAATCTAACTAACTAAACTATATATAACTAAACTATCTAACTAAAAGACCATTGCTATAGAGATTAAATTGCGCAAGTTTTTAAGTAGATCAGTTTTTAGATCTTAAAATTTTTTAAAGATTTTATGATACGTGATTTAACCCTGTTCAAATTTTTTAAAGCCACCTTTCATTGTATTAATTGTGATATAGGCATTCAACTAAATACTTCACTTGACTGTATGTACTCGTATATGTGAGTAGTTAAGATTGCATTTGAATAGCTCAACAGAATTGAATTTTCACTTACCTTCTGGAGTAAACGGAGGGCTTATCCGTTGTATACATCCAGGCTGTATGACTCTACCAACACTTTTGTAGTTAGGCCAAAAATCTACAGTGCCTAAAGATCGAATGGTGCCATATTTATTGGGATCCGAATGTATGACGTCGACAAAGCGAGCGGATCTAGGGCTTAATTTTTCTTCTGGGAACTTAGAATCGAAACCAATGCCTGCGGGATCTAAACCTGTGATCCTATGAAAATATTTCTCTATATTCAGAATTTTTAAAGCAGTTGTTTAACAATCTAAGTAGTTCTTGATGCCATATTTTTCTGCTAATTAATTACTTTATTCTGATACAAATGTATTATTCTTATTTATTTTATTTGATTGTACGGTTTAAGTAAAACTGTTTATGCCCCTTTAAAAGGTTACAAGTATTAAAAGTCTAATAGGGCAGTTATTTAACTACATGAAATGATTTCATTTGCGTACCCAGTAACCACATTCTCTAGGCTCTCTACGCAACATATGGATTGGATAATACCGGTTTGTTCCAAATTAATACCGTAAATCTGCATTAATTTTCGTGCCCCAAAAATCAGATGAAATCGAAAATGATAATCAATATGACCGTATAAAAAAACTTGCACTCTATTGTTACTATTTCTGAGAATTTAATTTTTCCCCTTATAATTGAGTTTTGAAATACTTACCATGGTAACAGCACGCCTTTTTTAGCAATTTGGTTGCCAGCCATACCCATGATATGAGCTCCAAGTGAATGTCCCACTAAATGTGTCTTACTCAGATCCAATCCGGCAATAGAAAGCTTCATAAGAATTTCAGCAAAGTCAACACCAAGCTAATAAAAGCATAATTACAACGGATATTAAAACAGTAATCGGGTTTTGGTTATTGACGATTGATAAAAGGCTCATAATTAAAATAAAACAATATAGTCATCATCGTGAATTGGGACGAACGACATTTCTCAAAGAAAATAACGTCGCTTTGATAATCTTAATCTGTAATCGCATATAGATTGAGGTAACCGGGATTGAAATAAACTCGCATTGAACTTTCCATATTTCTTTCGAAAAAGATTGCCAATTTACAAGATCCTGGAATTGTAAAATCGGTTAGTTCTAAATTCCAAATAAAATTACCATTACAAGACAATAGGGCAAATGTAACACCAGAGCCTCTTCCAAAGGCGGCTTTATTGTTAGTTGAGTGTACTAATTTCAGGTGGCGCTGCGAACGGTCCGCGTAGGCATACACAATCGCTTTGCCTCAGTCAGGGTTTGGATTTGGTATTGTGCGCACTAAACACTACTTCACCCGAAGGTAACTGCCTGAAAATATTCGTTTAGTTGCACGTCCTTATACACTAGGGCTGGGAAGTGGAATATAGCGCGATCTAATCCGCTTCCATCGCCATCTATCGAGACAGTTTGCAGTAAATGTTACACCATGCCTTAATTATTTTTATAATTTTAGGTAAGTAGACACTTAAATTTAATACTCTCCCACTTCACCAACCAGGGTCATTAAAGAAACTAATTCGTCAATAAGAAACCAATACGTAACGTAAATTTTACCTTTATGGAGTTCGGAACAGCCCAGGTTAAATACGACTGCGGTATAGTGTTATATATAGAGGCAGCAAGTCGCTCCCAATTTAAAAGAACAACATTACTTTTTCCTTGTTCCAGATACGCTTTCATTATAGCTGTTACCGCTGGTCCTCTGGGATAACCTGAAGAAAAATATTTTAAATTTTTCCGTTGCTTTTGGTGCCCAAAGACCATTATAGTAAAAAACCAACCAAGTGCTGTTAGGACCACTTGCAATATATAATTCAACATATATATTCTTACGTCCACAGATTATATTTGACCCAAAAAAACAATCATCCTATTTTACAAGCTTTTATTTAGTTTCACCTGTCCCGATATTTGTCTGTAATCAAATCTTGCTAGTTAAATTTGAGCTACTTCACGATTTTCGATTGTGCTGAAATTTAAAATATACCTTTAATTTGGTGACAATGCATTTATATGTAATCAGTATTATTATTAATCTAAATGGCCACCGTAACAAAATGGCGGCTTAGATATTTCTGAACAACCCACCTAAAATGGATATCAAATGAAAGGGCTTAAAGTTGTTATTTTTATTGACAAATAATAAAAGCTTGTTTAAAAAAACCTTTCAAATAAGTCATTTGTTTTCATTTTATTAAATAGATAAATTAAATTAAAAAACAAGGCAAGAATTTCCGATGCTCAAATGTGCTTTGATCAAAAGATATATTTTTTTTATAAATATTCGAAAACATTAAATTTTTTAAAATCTTAGATTCCTTGTGTTTCTGTAAATCTACTAGTGTCCTTTTATGCGGCTTTAACTTACAAACATAACACAAAAATGTGAACCAAACATATGAAAGATACGTGAAATTAAAAAAAATGTTCTTTAATTTTTTTTATTGCTATATGTTGTTCTACTTGGATTCAAAACCTTGATAAATACCTATCCTGCTATAGTTATAATAACTCAAAAAATAAATAAATCCTAATCATGCAGGATCTTTAAGTTACAACCTTCTCGAATTTTGTACTTATTTCTAGGGTTTTAGGGTTGCCACGCAGATATTTTTAAGTTCCGTTATTTTCGTGTTTAACATTTTATTTAATTATTGTGAGAAATTTAAAGTACAATTATAAGCATAAATCAATCTTACTATCTTATCTTACTAATATTATAGACGCGAAAGTTTGTATCGATGCATGTTCGTTACTATTTTACGAAAAACCTACTGAATATATTTTAATAAAATAGTCTATCGTCTAGATTAACACATAGGTTTCATTACCATGATCATCACCGCTTTTCATCATTACGGAATTAAAAGTCAAAATAACGATCAATTGCATTGTTTTATGTTACGACTGAGAACAAAGCGGGTAACACCGCGGGGTGCAGCTGGTGTACAATAAAATTATAATTAAAATCTACATAAAAGGAATAAATATAGAAACTGCTAAATTATTAAATTAATTGTTATAATAATGGAGATCTATGAAAAAAAAACTTATTACTCGTCTGTGGGCAAAGCCGACAGGAAGGTATTAGCAGTATACATGTCTATAAATTCCCCTCAAGTTTTTAATTTACAAAACATCAATAGATTTGTTCTATTGTTTTATTTTGCTTGCCTCTGGTTACTTTTTCGACTGGTTCGTCTTCCAATGATAAAAACAGACGTTTTCGAGCTCTTCTTTGTTGTTGTGAACCACTTGGTCCAAAGTATGTCGAATTTTGCTCCAAATAAAAATTCTAAATCTCACTAGGAGCACTTGATTTACTTTGGTTTTCGCTTGCGCGAGATCTGCTAGGTACACTGTGTTTCTGCTCCATTGCTTGACTAGTAACTGTAATCAAATTGTATGCCACAGATCTCTTATAATTAATTAATTATTTCAGTGGCTATACATGTGTAGCCACACCTTATATTAAAAAATAACGTTCATTGTATTTGCACTACTTGTATTTCTTTTCATAATTGTATGTAAATTTGTTTAGTGCGTCTTTTATTTGCTTTTTTTAATTTTTAGAATAGCTGGCAAGCACAGTTCATCCAAAAATATATTTGTGCGATCTTAAATTGTCATATCTGATGGGCGATGTAAAGGTCCATTCTTTTTGGCCCGTCGAACTTTAATTTGGTATGCTTTGTACCGACTACATTTCACACTATCGTCTTCTAGCATATTTACGAGAACAGCTGAGGCGCTACCCATAGCTTCATAAATTGCCACTCGCACAAGAGGGTTAGCGACCTCTTATCCTTCTTATATTAAGTCAGCTGGTCAGAGCCCAGACTGACATTCCTCAACAAGTTGGGTGAATTGCTGTTGAAGCAAAGTGACAACATGGGTCTTTGAAGGCTCCACGGTGCCTCACCTCATTTCTAAACATTTCTTCTGGAGGAACGGGTCCTCCAGAAGAAATGTTTAGGTATGAGGTTTTAACCATAGTCTCATCTTACTTTTATGATGATCTATTCTACAAAATAAATATATAAAAAGAGAAAAAACATACTGTGCGGTATTATAAAATATATAGTTAGTCAAGATTTGCGTCAGTATACGTTTTATAAACGCAAGCAACCAAAATGGTAACTCTGAATGTACAAAAGAAATCAAAGGTTTAAGTAGTAACCGTTTTAAATTTTTTTATTCTTCTAGTAATGCTTCTATGGTAAATACCGAAGCAAACAGGTCACCAGAACACATAAACACCTTCTACAATACAAGAGTTACAAACGCGATGACAGCCGTTGATTCTGAGTAAGAAGGAGATTGGGATTTCATGCTCGTATAACCTCGCTCAATTTGTGAAAAGAAACGAAAAAATCGGAAAAAGTGACCCGTCTGCTTGTTTGACACCTATGCCTTAAAAAAAGAAGTTACAAGAAAAGTGCAATACATCTAGATGGATGCAGAATTGAGCCTGCTTACAAACATTTCATTTCAAGTAATGCAAAGAACCAATGAATTTTATATAAAAACAATTGTCCATTTAAATCAATTTATTTAAGTGAATTAGCATTTTTGTTTATGGAATTCAGATATCTTTATGTAACCTGAATTGATTGCCCTTAAAAGTATTCAATAAATGGACCCTGTTCGGTATTTAGATATACTCAACACTATACATAATATTAGGTGCTTGCGTATGACATTGCCGTTTTGAGGTATATAAAGTCTTTTGTAAAATACATTTAATTAATCAAAGTGTATATCATTATTATCTATGCACTTTTGCCATCTCATAGGCAGTTTGGACTGCCACATTGAAGATATTTTTTATTTATTTTTGTATGAAGTTATCCAAATTTTGGAAAAAATGGTAATATGTTGGAGCAAGGTCTGGCGAGTACGGTGGATGTCGCTGAAATTCCAATTGCACCTCCTCTAGTTTAGCGGCCATTTGTTGCTCAGTGTGTGGTCTAGCGTTATCCTGAAGCAGCAGTGGCCTAGAGCGATTGACCAAGTTGTTAAGCAGCTAATTTTTCCTTCATAGTTTGTAGTTGCTGACAATAGATATCTGCTGTAATGTTTTGATCAGATTTTAGAAAGCTGTACGATGCCGGCACTAGTCCACCAAACACTCACAAGTAACTTTTTTTGAGTTAAATTTTGTTTGGAGCAGGGTTTGGCTGGTTCTCCAGGGTTCAGCCATTGCAACGAGCACTTGCGATTATCATACAGGATCCACTTTTCATCACAGGTAATGATCTGATTGAAATCCCTTCATTATTGTGCCGATTGAACAATGTAACCAGTAAAATTACCAGAACGAAAACGTTGGAAAAATGTACCGTGTCTTTTTTTGCGAGACCAGCGCCATACACATTGCTAAAAAAAATATCAATCGAGTATGTTTTTAACTTATATGGGAATACAAAAAATAAGGTCAAACAAATCCTTTCTTATTTATTTTTGTTATGAAAACATTAATAGCGAGTTATTGTTGTTTAAGACACTATAATAACAAGAACGAGGTTGGTGGACCATATACATCATTACACCAACTAGATTCTCTTATTGTATCTTAACATAACAGCGCTTAACCTTTCTGCTCTGCTTTTTTAGACTCTCGACGAAGACTAGACATTGTAATGTAATTTCCTTAAGTTTTTACCCGACTGCGAAAGAAGGATGGTTGTGCTTTTCGAGTGTATGTATGTATCTATTTTATTTTTGTATATTTCTTTGGCATACCTTAAAGCCTAAACAGCTTGTCGTATTTTTATGTAAGCGGTGTACCTATATAGATTCGTATCAGTCGTAAGAGTGACACTAGGAACATCAAAATTTAAAAAAAAAACAATATCAAGGATAGTAGGCGCCAAAAAGTAATCTCTAAAAAATTATGTTTTTAAAATACATCGAGTCTGGTATCTGTTTTTTTTTTTTTTTTACAACTGCCGCATTAGGAATATATATTCCTGTGTCGCGGAGATCTTTACAAACATACATGAAACGGACACAAAGTACACCCAGACTTAGAACAACAATTTATGGATCACACAAAGTGTTGTCCCATGTAGGACTTGAACCCACAACACTTGGCGCAGTAGGAAGCGGTATGGTGACCACTGAAACCACTAGGCCAACCTTGTAGTCAAAAAAATAAAATAAAGAAATTTTAACGATTTTAAATATGTCAGATATTGACGCAGTCGGGTATTTGTTTTAAATAATTTTACTTTTTCAGATGTCCTTTACGATTAGATTCTGAGAATTCATATAAACCAAGAGACGTTGTGCTTAAATAATGTTAAATATAGTTGCCCTTATTTCAGCTACCACTTAAAACCGCTGTTATGGGATGGTGACAGTAAAGCCCAGAAAGTTAATTTAAAAAAATCACTCAGCTCTTTTTAATGCATTTTAAACAATTTAAACGGTACCAGTTAAACAAAACAAATTCTAATTTGCTCTGGTAAATTTAATTATCAAATAACGAAGAGTAGGTACATGAAGGCAATATGTATGCATTGAAACTGAATAATATTTAAAAATTACATTACAAAAAGTTTAAACAACAATTTTACTGTTATCTGATGGGCAAATAAGAACATTTTACGATTAGATTTTAAAAATAGATTCAGATATTTAAAGGTCGAAGGTTCAGTCATCGCAGCATAAGCTTACGAGTATGTCAAAAACTAAATAAAATTTGAAAGTTACCTGTAAAGCCATGACGGAAAATTATCGTACTTCTACTTGAGTTGTACCACGTTTTAGAAAAAGTTGTCGAAATTTCAGGCATCGCAGCTTTAAAATTATTTTAACATATATAATGACTTTTAACTTGTGTCTAAAACTAAATAAAATTTTAAAGTTACCTGTAAATCCATGACAGAAAATTATCGTACTTCTACTTGAGTTGTACCACGTTTTAGAAAAAATGTCTGTTGCTCTATCAAACGGTAACTCTGTGTAGTCTTCGAACGAACTATAATAAAAGATGGTACAAATATTTTAGCTATATAACTGTTATTTACAAAAAATAAAAACACATAATCGAATCTTAGATAATTAGCTAACCATTTAAATGCTAAAATGATATTCGCTCGGCTTCGACTCTTTAATTAGTATTTATTCATATTAATTAATAAAAAGAAATTTCAGATCCCGTTTACCCCACTAATGTGTGGGGAGGGTAATGTTGAAAAGAGGCTTGTTCAGTCACAGATTTAAACTCAAAGTCGAATATTTGTATTCGTTGAGGATAATTAGATACTTACTTATAATATCTCAGCTTCGCTTGATTATCATCTTCTCCGAAAACTGTAAAGATATCGTGTTTTTATCATTATTATTAAGAAACCTACGTAATACATATTAAAGACGAAAATGTTTAATTTTATATTTTAAATCGTGACGAATAAGAAGCGTTAAAAGAACATAAAAGTAAAATAAGTAACGAATAAATGTATTTAAATGGTTTTGAGAGCAGTTGTCAATGTCATTCGATTTTAAATTAAATATAAGTTAAACTGCACGGTACGCGGACAATCAATTAGAATGAGATTCAACAAATGAGATTTTGGTATCGATTTTACGAAGATAGTTTACACTTTCTTTTTCGAATTGTATCTATCAATTTTCTTTTTATAATTCCAAGAAATAATAGTTAAAAAAACAACTTTGGTTACGGTAAACTGCCCTCCATAACATCCTTAGTATAAATGTTAAATTTTGTATTTCACTTATGCATTTTCATGAGATACTTATACTTTAAATCTTGGTTAAATGCGTTAATCTCCAGGACTATGTACTGGTTTGAATTAGAAACTTATTTGATTGTTGTTGTTGTTGGATTGATCATTTTTGGAATGAATAAAAATATTGTGAAAACGGGGAAAATTTATTCCTTTAAAAAAACGATGAAAGTGCGCGGGTCATCTAGGTGGTCACAAATTTAAAATAAAAAAAATTAATATTAAAAATTCTGCTCAAAACTTTGGAAGAAGTCTTTATGATTGCCTTTCCTAATGGCTACTCATCCATTATCCATATAGTGTTAATGCAGATTAGATAAGTATTTTAAAAACATTGATTAATGTAAAATAAAAGTAGTCTGTACACTAATCAGACTACGTTTTGATTTAGGGATCCGTTAGAGAATCATTAAACTCTAGTCTTGTTACAGTTCAATGACTTCCCTTCCTTTTTTTTGATGTTTAAAATCTGAATAAAATGAAAAGAAATTGTAGGACAAAAGAAGAAATGTATCACGGCTAAGCTAGTTGCTGAAATTGTAACATATTAAAAAACTCTCAAGAAATAATCATTTATTATAACCTTGTTTATTTAAAATAGATAATAATTAACTAAGGAATTGTATTCTGCGCATTACTAGACACGCACTTTGCCGGTTTTTAGTACCGTGTAAAAGGATATCGTTGTTACCACAAACTATAACTAAATTCCCTAAAGCTTTTGTAAGGAATAGGAATAATTTATTTTATTCAGATAATCCGCCCACTAATATTCAAATATTATTCTCGTTATTCAGACTTAATATACAGAGATTTAAACGCATTAACATTTACATTAATAAAGTGGATTCAGGCTATAAAATATTCTAATTTAAATAAACAGAAATATCTTATCGGTCTATTTTCGAAAACAACTTTCACTTGTTAGATATTATAATACCATTAAATAATAATTAAATATAATCTTATGCACTTAGATTAAGTTTCCCTAATCTCTAAACTCTATAAGTAGATTTAAAAGATAGATTTACATACCAATGGACTTTACAAGTAATAAAGTGGTAACTTTGGTCATGCAATAAAAGTAAGCCTACGTTCCTTCTTGATTAGAAAGCCTACAGTACTTAAAGATAATATAAAAAAATAAATTTTAATGCTTTAAAACTACTATGATACGGCTGAACTTTTCAAAACCAGACCTTCACAATCCAAGTTCGAAGGCAATATCGAAGTTCTATAGAAGGCTGTTGTCAGATTTTTTCCTACCACCCAAAACGATTGGCACGGTTCGATTTGCAAGATTTTTAAAGGACCGACAGCTTAACATGGCACTCCGAGCCACAGAGGGATCTTAATATTTATTTATTTGACACTCTCTCTCTTGTCTAAACGCCTTAATGTTTAGATTTTGGCGCTTGAGATGACGTTAAATTCGTCTTAATATTGAGTGCTATCCTCATATCATTTTTTTTACAGTTTCCACATTAGGAAAATAAATCCTGAGCTGCGGGGGACTTCACAAAAATATATAAAACTTACAAAAAGTAAACCCAGACTCGGAGCAACAATTTGTGGATTACACAAAGTATTGCCCTATGTGGAATTTGAACCGACAACACTTGGCCCAGTAGAGAATGGCGTGGTGACCGCTTAAACCACCAGGCCAACCGTGCAGTCTGAATAAAAATAATGAAAATAATAATTATGAAAATTTAAAAGAGTAGATTTGTACATCAAACTAATTACCTACATATTTGTTTAAAAATGATCAAAATCAAAAAAGGGTCGGAAGCAAACCCTTTAATATGATATCAAAAGAGAGTAACAATAAAAATGGTTTCAGAAATGCCTTAAATAATATATAAAAAATAAAATTATATACGTATGCGATTCACGTATTCGATTTTTATGATTTGCCCAATATAATTAACATCATATAGATCAGTGAGTTAAATTATACCTTATTGAAATATCTTTATAACACTTATAACTCCGATCATGGATGGTATAACACATGTTTTTGTGTTAACCTTACGAGTGAAACTTGTAAAGTGAACCTGTTGAAATTTGTTTAGAGTTTATGTTAATTAAATTATTTTATTTTATTTTTGAGTACATCCTCCTATTTTACATATAAAGTGCTCGATACAATATGTATAGAATTTAAAAAATACCTATTACACCTTCTTATATTCTTATTTTGTAAATATTTTAAAATCATGAAAGCTCAGTCTCATACAAAGCTTTTTTACCTTATATTTGTTCATAACCTCAAAATATTCTCAAAATTAGTCGTTCGTAATGTCTTTCATAAAACTGGTTGCCCGGTGGTGGATGGGGAATCAAGTTGTACAAAGTGCCACTTCCTTTCACTTTGTTTAATTTTTTATTCATTTTTTAAAAGCTTAATCAAGTTAAAGGACCTTTAACCTTATTTTAAAATGTTTCAATTATTTTATTTAGTCATGTGACGAAACGAGGTTGCCAAAAATATTAAACTAAGCAAATTAACTATAAAGGGGATCTTACCAGAACCAACAATTAGGAAAAGAGCGTAAACACAGGTGAACATTTTGCCAGTTTTTCACGAATGTCCGTTTCCAGTTTCGCAATGTCTATATATACGGGCCGGTATCACAGTATTGCACCATTTAGTACTTTCCTTGACATCGTCACAACTGATTACAAATAGAGCGCCAACGCTTATTCGCTGGTAATTTTTTTATTTATTCATAGTGTATTTTACCACAGAATTGGGAGAATATAAGATGTAAAATAATCAAGTAAATGTTTTGAAATGAATATTGTGTATTGTTTTTGTTTTACTGAGACTTTGGATCGAATGTATATTTATATAAAAAGTTGCACCCGTGGACACTTGCGTGGTGGTGAATCATTACTCCTGAGACCATCATTGGTCACCTCGGGAATTGTTGAGTCCATCCCACAAAAATTAAATGACCACTTCTAAGCTAAGAATACAGACCCCTTTCGCTATCCATGTTTTTCTACTAAAATTGGTAAAGGTGGTCCCGGAAACGATAGTTTTGTAAACAATTGCACTCAGTCAATGAAAGGAAATTGTCACCTGGTGTTGTATATTTGTGTGTCCTTAGACGACATAGCGGTTGGTGTCTTGACAATCACTTTATCGCAGCCACGGATTTCAACGAGGACACAATCTTGCGTAGCAGACCCGGTAGGAGGACTGACTGTCACAACGAGTGGATACGATTCTCATACTATGGCCTGGTTAATAGATACAACATAAGACAATAATATCAGATGTTTTATTAATATTTTTATGCTATTTATTTTGTACAATTCGGCGTCTATGCTATTTACAGATGTATGCTGAAAAATATTAAACAAGTAGCGACGTAGTAATTTCGTAAATAGATTGTACTGTTGTATATTGTTTACAAATAATGCATACCTACTCTACTTATATGTTATTTAAAAAATGGAATATCGTCATCCCTATTCATCCCGCAGCTGTCGTAAGAGCCGGTTAAGGGAGCATACTAAACACAACACCAGCAATCCAAAGAGACGGAAACCTTAAAACAAACCCTATAACATCACGCCTGGCCAAACTGATATTATAGATTCTAAGGGGATGTCTGTGTTTGTCTGGATGTGGACTAAAGGCTATAAATAGTGATAAATTTATACATAAGTGGAATATGACTAACAAACATGATGACATCAGCTTAATATTTTACATATACTTTCCATGTTAATGTTGCTTCGGATTGTAGGATGTTTATGCTACACTGTTATGTAAATAGAACGACCAAGATATTTAGTATATTTTGAATTAAAAATATATCGGATTTCAAAAAAACAAACCGGATTCAACTAAAGATTTACTGCTTTTTGAAGAATGAAAAAAATATGAAAATTTATTAATATAATTTGATATTAAACATATTTAATGTTAATAAATACTAGCTTCTGTATATCCCTTAATAAAAATTTTGAGGATAACACTCAACTGCCATTGCAACATAAGTTCAGTATCCTGGGTATGGACATTGAGAGCGTCACTAAGGCGGCCTCGCTGAAGTTAGGTATATTAAAGAAAGTGAGACGGATCTTTTCACCCAAGCACCTGTGTCTTCTTTAGAATAGAATAGAATAAAAATTTATTGTTTCAGTATTACAGATTTGCACAAATATATCCAAAAACGATAATACCAAAAGCGTCTAAGGTCAAAGGTCTAAGCGTCAGTTAATGCTTGGAATACCAAGCGCTGGTTTTCAGCTTAAACCTTTGCTCCCGTTTACAAAAAAAATTTTTTACTCATTCAAAAGTATTACAATAGAAATTCCTTATTATGACCATACAATATTATAATAAGTATGGAAGAAAGGGTACATGACTACGAGACCAAAAAAAAACAAAGTACAATTATCAAACTTTTAAAATGTTTACCAGGATGTAAATAAAATCAAATGCTTACATTATAATAGATAATTTAATGCTGTTAATTATTTATTTAGTATTTACACTTTACAAGAAACAAGTTCACTTATACGTGGAGTACTGTTCTCGTCTTTCCAATGAAGCGCAGTATCAGCGAGCAGTCTCGAAGCCACCGAGTCCCTTGAACCGTTTTGCGGCTGCGAATAGATATCGTTTCTGTGGCAGTCCTCTCTCACCTTTATCACGGGTAGTGTTTTGAAGAGCTTTTCTTACAGGTATTAGAAGTCTCCCTATTAGAGTGGTAGACATACGCTCTCGAACGCAACTTTCCGGTTCTTTCTTCTTGTGTCGAGTCATCAAAACCTGGAATTCACTGCCAGCGCACGTATTTCCCTCTCTCTATGATCTCGGGTCCTGTAAGCCTGAAAAAACATCTTACTAGGACGCCTTAGTATGGGTCACGAAGTTACATTGTCCATGTTCGCAACATAGATAGTGACCACAACTCTTGGATTCTATTTATGCTTTACAGCATACAGCAGCTTATAGAGTCATTTTGGCAGAATATATATAAAAAGAGAGGTAAGACAATGCCCATGGTCACATTAACCTTCGTTTGTGATTTGAGGTCATGCGAATGGAATACCTTCTCCCGGAGTCTACCAAATACTCGACCCTGGAAGGATTTAGCCAGGGAGGCGGATGGTTTGTATCGAAATCAGACGAGACAATCTTAAAAACAAACCAACCCCCAACATAAAGTACCATTAAAGGTAATTAATTCTTCAAGAGATGGTTTGAAAAATAATATGCTTGAGTAGAAAAATATCGGTTTCGATTATCAATGTCGCAAAACTCTACATGCAAGGAGCTGCAGAAATGAAAATAAATAGCAAAATAGTATAGTATGGAGGATAACGCCGGAATCTCAACATTAATGTATATTAATGAAAGTTTATCATTATCTGGGTTAGGGCCATTATATATCCGCCAATATTCGCACAAGGCGTACCTTGATAGGTACATATAATTTGAGGAATGCGACGCCATAATACTGTTTCAGTAATCTTCATCGTTGATGTGGTGAATGGCACGAAACTTTTATAACTGAATTTTAAGATTTTACTTACTTACTTACTTACTTACTTCGCTGGCTCGGCGATTAAGACACTTTGGCCATTCTTTCTTATTCTGTGTTAACTCAAACCAATCAACCAAAATCTTATCTTTCCAACAATATCTGGGTCGTCCCATACCTCGGGCAGCCCATCGGGCGGCGGCCAGTGAGACGACCTAGATTTTAAGATTTTGCGTCATGAATCAGATTCACAGTCATAAGAAAACAAAGATACAAATATATATCTATATGGTATAATATACATGTTTAAATATTATATAGGCAAAAGTAGTCTGTAAATATGTTCAAATAAATGATTCCACTGTTAATTAATTAGACTAATTCAGAACACAATTTCAGTGCATTTGTAACATAGCAATGATGAAACAACATGTGTTTTATCAAAAAAAATCAAGGCTCTAACCTTGCCCAATTTCGTAAAGTTGCTCTTGTATTTATTTCACCAGTTTCAAAAAAGGAGGAGTTCTCAATTTGAATTTTTTTTTTGTGTGTCAACTTTTGACTGGATGAACCGATTTTCATTACTCTTTTTTTTTTATTTGAAAGCTGGTAATTCCCGTGAGCTTCCATTTCAATTAGCTACAGTTCTTGAAGTCGTTATTTTTTTATTAAAAATTTATATCTATTATATTATAATAATAAAAGATCAACTCGCACATAATGCAATGTTACTGAGCGAGGTGGGTCTAGCTAATTCCTCAATCAATGTCAGACGGTGTAGCTATATCTTCTGACGGAAAAGAAATATGTGAATATTTTGCATTATATTCTTGTATTCTTTATTGTCCCGTGTATGATATCTGTGGAGGAACGGGTCCCATGTCCCTCCAACACAAAGGGAGGATCCTCCGACCAGGCGAGGTGATCATGCCTGGCAGCCCACAGCCCAAAGTTGACGTTGAGATGTTGTATATATGCTAATCGGCGCGAGAACTTCTATTGCGATTACTGTGCGAGACTGGAGACCCAATAATGCTCAAGTACTACCAGGCCTCAATGGTGTGGATCACCATGCTGCATTGTTGTATTGCCTGCATTCACAATGAGTATGGTGGTCACTACTCTTGTATTCTGCTTATGCTTTCCATCAGGCAGAGTAGTCATATTGGCAGGACCATACATGAAAAAAATATCTCGTGGTTAGATCGTATTCTGAAGTACTCAATACCTTCCAATTAGCCTTGCAAAATGTTTCTTCTGGCGTCCCACAAGGATCTCATTTAGGGCCGGTCCTATTTAATGTTTTATAAATGACATCTCCAACTGCCGATGATTTAAAAACTGCCTAGATGGTAAAAATGCATCTGATGCTTTCAACTTGCAAGAAGACTTGGATAGGCTAGCCCAATGGTGTAAAAAATAACATAATGCATTTCAACGCAACCAAATACTATCGTACAAAATTAACTAGAAAGAGTAACAATAATAAAATTAAGGATGTCGACACAACAAAGGGACTCGGGGTATTATTGACAAAAATTTTGTAAATAAATCATCTAAAATGCTAGGATTTATTATAAGGAACTCCAAAGAATTTTGGCTTCACAAAACAAAAATCTTGTTGTACAATGTCCTTGTTTGGAACAAAGACATGGAAGATTGTAGCGTAGTCTGGCGGCCGCACTTTGCTACGCGTACACTGCGTCTTGAACGTGTGCAGAAACGTTTCTTATGGAATTGTTATAAAAATGCATACTTACGTCAGTAGATTAAATTATTTTAAAATGAAGTCACTTGATAAGCGTTGTTTGTGTATAAGGTAAGGCTTTGATTTCCGTGTTCCTTTAAGGATCCCTCGCTACCTCCACAACACCATTATGCGCTTCTCTGAGAAGAAATTTCACTTGGTGCCAATTCACCGTTTGCTCGTTTTTGCAAGGTATGTAACAGTTGTAATGACTTAAATAACCTAAACGACCGACCCTAACTTCTTAAGTAAAGTCTTGTTTACTCAAAAAGCTCCCAGATCGATAGCAAAGGAGTTGTAAATGTGGATTAGATTGTGTGAACTGTGTTATTACTGTGCTGTTAAATGTTTTTTTTTTCATATTGTTAGTAGTAACATACGGTATAACTTCATTTATGCATGCGGAGTTTACCTTAAATGCTTTTCAATATTTTAACAAAATAGCGCTTTCAAATAAAATATAATTTATACACCACTCCTCCTCCAATAGTTTAAAGATATATTCTTTAAAATGATGCTGTTTTCATCAAAACCCTTCAGTTAGTCAAAAACGAGTAATAGTAGTTTGGCAAGTGTAATGTCTCTCTACCATCATCGGCGACAGCATCTTTAAGCGAAAGGGTTCCTATCACTGTAGAAACCAGTACCATTTTAATAACAGGACTGAAAATGTAGTTGTAATTAAAAATTTAATCTGGATATAAGAAATCAAACCACATAATATTTAACATACTATTTTATTTTTTTATATTAATATCCTTCGCAATCACGTTATAATATTTATGATTACAGTTTAATTTTGGAATGATATTTAATGTAATTTAACGATAAGCTTAAAAATAAATAAAAAACATATAAACTGGATACTATACAACGTTATCCATCATGCAACCGTTGTTGTTGAAATAAAGAACGTGGCAAAGAGCAGATGAACGCGACTCTTTGGTTTAATAGTTTCAGGTTAATAGTAAAATATATGAAACTAAAGGAAACTTGAAAAAAATTAATTCGAGAGACAACATTCAAGTAGAAGAGAAGTGTCCGAGCACAAACTAACGAAAAGCGTCAAATTCCTCACCAGGCAGAATAAAAACGTCATTATTACACTTTCACTTAAAAACTATGTTATTTTTTCCATAATTAAAATTGTTATTTGTACAAAATAATTCAACGAGTGTGATAAAATATAATAATTAGTTTAAAAATACAATACAAAACAATATAAATACCTAATTACGATCAATCTATTGCTAAGTAATGCATACAACAACCTGCTACAACTAACGGGACTGAGCAGAATAACATTTTCAAAGCACTTTTTATTTTATATAAACAATCAGAAACAAGAACGATTGCACCAACAAACAAAAACAAGAAAATTATAAAAAATAATTGAAGGTCTTAAGATATAAGGGGAGAAAAAGATTGTACGGTACAGAGAATAAATAAGTCGAAATATGTAGATAAGACCGCTAAAGAAATGATAAGTTATGGACAGACGTAAATAAATTAACATAAAATGAAAAACTTTTATTCATTGATGCAATCTACAGGTACATAAACAGTTTCTTTCAAATGCATCCCAAGTCGAATAGAAACGTTCCAAGGCCAGAATTTAGGGCAAAGCAATACTTCTTATAGATACGTGAGTCTTGAACTAAGCTCTTACCTTATTTCATTCAAGTTTTCCATTAAAGGCTTTAGCTTCAGAATGTTAGAAGTCGACAATAATTGAAATAAGATAACTAGCTACATCCGTTCATCTAAGCTTTTTAATACTCATGAAACATCTAATGTATTTTTAATATCGTTTATGAGAATAACATATCAATATCACTTCAAGCTAAATTCTATTGAGAAAGAGCAAACTCGTATTAAATCTAAGTAAAATAACACTTCCAAGCTCAAAAATTATTTACTTGCAAAATCCATTAAAATATCGGTGATTCTCAGATATAAGTTACAGATAGGTATCGTGCGTTAAATATCATCGTTCACCATTCACATTCAAGGTACATACGTGTTCATTCTATAATACTCGAAATACAGACGAGCACTTCGGTCGGGTCCCAAAATTCTCATTAAGTGTACGCCTGCAAAGCGTTTAATAAAATATAATCCGGCAAGAACATCGCATCGGGCGAGGCCCTGAAACGCGCGTCCGCTTCACGAAGAGACTAGTCGATCACGAGCTGCAGAGCCCTCGAGTTCAATACTGGCGATCGTCGTAAATGTAGATGGCCTCCCCGGCAGACTCCTTGAGCGGGGGCGGCGGCGGTGGGAAGTCGAGATCGCCGGGCCGGAACAGCTTCGAGGCGTTGGGCGCCGGAGACGCGGGCGCCGGCGAGCCGCTGCCCGGCGAGCCGCCGCCGCGCCGCTTCACGCCGCTTGGGGATGACGCTGCGCGAAACGATGACCGACGCGCCAGCCTGCGGGAAAATAATATCACAGCAATCCAAATTCAACAGTAGTCGAGCCCAACTCTTTTTGATTACATGTGTTTGTATTTACCTAGAAGCCACTTCCTCAGGCGTTTCTTCGATTTCGAGTACCCAGCTGACAGAGTCATGTTTTTCTACGACTCCCTTGACAGCGGGTAGGGGCGGTGAATCGGGCGCAGGCGAAGATGCCGGCGAAGGGGGTGAGTCCGGCTCCGGTGACGCCGAGCGCCCAGAGTCACCCGACGATGTTCTCGCACGCATCGGTGGCCTTTCTATGTAACCACCACCCGCGAGTAGAGACACAACCTAAATTAAAAAGTTGAGTCAATGAAGGTACTGAGGAACTTAAATTAAACCATGAAATTGTCATGTAACCACAAATTTAAAGTAAGAACATTAGCTGTGAATATTTTTACAGTTAGTACCTGTGACTTCTGTCGAAGTTTATATCGTAATTCTTCGTTTAGCGCCGCCATTCGCGCGGCGTGATCGCGGTCCCGCGCCGCTGCGTCACGCAATCGACGATTATCATCACGCAGGCGATCAGTGTCGCGTTGACGAGCGGCCGCGCGTTCTCGTAGTTCCTCAGCCGCGTGTCGTGCGGTTCGCGCGTCGCGTTCGGCGGCTACACGTCGCTCCCGCTCTGCGGTCAATTCAGACCGAGCGTCGCGCAAGGAAGCGACTTCCGCCTGCTTCAGTTCAATTACTGCTCGAAGTGACCGCACCTAAAATATAATGTTAAAAGCCATTCTTTAAATGTTACAATTTTAGCCCATACTTAAAAAGCCTATTAAATTAAGTATAAAATGCAAAAATAAATCAATGTGATGGTAACAATAGCTACTGTTACCGTCCCATGTATCATAACCAATATTGGGTACATTGGTACGATACATGGTACATCGTGTAAGGCATTAATATCATGTCACTCAGAAGTTTAAGAGCTTTTGACAGAAAATATTTTTATGACAATAACTTTTTAAAGTGACCAACCTCAGCTGCCAATTCGTTAGCATCTGTACTCAATTCCTCATTTGCAGCTAATCGCAGTTCGCAATCTTCCGCCTCACAGCACACGGGATCACACGCCGCGTCGCACATGTTGCAGGACGTATCAGCCGAACTGGCAATTAAAGAGCTGTACGACTTGTTGTGATCTATCTCCAATCGCGCAGCTTCTAGTTGAGCACGAAGAGTACGCTCTATTTCGCTATGTGCGTGTAGCCGCGCTCTGCTCTCGGCAACTTCGTGCTTCAAGGACTCGATCGTATCCTATAAACACAGATGACAGTTCTAAATTAAGTAACCATCTCATTGTATTAGAATTTTGTAAAGAAAAGTGAAGCAACTGTATTTTAATAAAGAAACTATATAACTATTACTCCGAAAGATTAATATTACATCACGTTACCTTGAGCCCCTTGATATCATCGGCAAGTGCTGCAACTTCTTCGATGTGCTTAGCCTGGAGACGTGCATTCGCCTCTTCTTTCGACGAGACCTCCATCTCCAGCTCTGAGATCTTGCTCAGGCATTCTGCGACTGAAAATATTAGAATAGTTCCTTTTACCACGAAATAAAAATAAATTATTACCCCCACTACTATTACCAGCTTTGGCGCAAAATCATTGCATATTGTTTCTTTATAATTAAAACGTGTCTAGAATATTAAGAACCAGTCTGCAAAATACCAGAGAACAGTTTTTATGGCTTGTTGCTTGTAAGCTTGTTGTTGTTTTATGTGATACGTTGTACTGAACAACACTTTTGTTTTTCGTTTTTTTAGTGTAGCTTACTGGTATCGAGATCTTTTTGCGCACGCTGCTGGCGGTCGCGGTCGGCGCGTGCGGCGCTACTACGCTCAGCCACTGCCACACCGCGCCATCGCTCCGCTTCCACTCGCCATGAGCTTCCATTTAGAGCGTCTAACTGAAAATTTTGAATTACATGTTGTATTAAGTATGTTGCAACTAAGTATTTCATAATACAGTTTAACTGTTGTCGTAAAAAGAGCAAGCAATAGGTTACATTAAAACTAAAAAAAAAGTAAAAAAGACTCCCCCGGCCGGAGTAAATATTTTACGAATGACAGAAACATCTAAACGTCCTTGAAAGTTTCTGGTGTGGTTATCTGATATTTTTCATTTGACCAGAGAGCATTGACCTATCAAGTTGTTTATTGTGCAGTTATTTGGTTTTTCTAATGTTATAAAACTCGCATTGAGCTCATTTCTCTCGAAAAATATTTCCAAATGGCTGTTAAAAAGACCAACTCTTTGAATGTGAAACCGTCGGAAGTAAATATATTTAGTTACGTACTAAAATATTTTATTAGTTTATCTATTTCTGATTTAAAATAATATCCAATAACCTGATTAAAATCATTTTAAACTAGTTTTTGTAGATATTGTAAATACTTACTCGAAACACTAAATATTGGACTAAAACGCCCAGAGCTTCAACACCCTTAGCGGCATGCGCAAGCGCAACCGTATGCTCGCGAGGAGGCGCGGCTGGCGCGGCAAGTGCTACGGGCGGCGTGCGCACTGGTTGCGGCGTTTGCACCCGCTTACTTCGCGGCCCCACCGGCGCTGTGACACGTGGTGGCTCTACGATAAAAAATAAGATTTTGTAAATTATTAATTTCAGTAAAAACAATTTTCTAAAATAATCAAATTGAGAAAAAACAAACTGCGGACACTTTTGTTGACGAACATTCCTCTTCAACAAAAGTGTCGTCAGTTTCTGACGCTAGACGATAAAAGTCAACTATTAAACAAAGGACTTGCTAAAACTAGCGAAACATGACTTCTATCTTTTTAATAGTCCTTTGCCGCCCAATTAACACTTTTACCTATTACCACCACACAGCCCACTTAGCCCACGAGGCTTATTGCAGTAGAGTATTACGAGCAGTTAGGTGAGCGTTAACTGTGTCGTCAGCATTCGGAGTCACGATCGGCGGTAACATGTGCAATTGTGCGTAGGCCGTTTTAACTTGTTAGACTATCACTATCGCCCACGACACCACAATAACCTTTTTCCTTTCGATGACAGTTTAACAATTTCCCCGTCGTGACCAGCGCTAATGTACTACTTAGTGATGTTTCCACGTCCATATACTGAAGGTAGATCAACGTAGGACCCCTTAGAAGATTCATAAGATCAAGAGTAATTGCGTACTTTGTCCATTCACCGATTTGCATTTCGTATAATAAGTTAGTAATCATTATCAGCCCGTTACAGCCTACTACAGGACGTAAGTAATAATAATAATACCGACATAACAAGAAAAAGCTGTAATGACACATAATACCCAACATTATGTAATATAACGATATTTTACATTGTCATCATTGTCATTGATTCCTATTTTTTTTTAATTGTTCTATTATTGTTTCTACATACCGACACGACGCTGTAAATATAATGAACAAATTATCTAGTCGAAAAAGAGTTATAAACTTTGCTGGAATCGCATATTCTTTTTCAAATTTGCATTGCATGGGTACAGGATACTAAGTTGAAACAAATAACTAACAATTTTTTATCATAGGTGTTTTCTGTTATTTTTTTTTTCATTTTTTTATAAGATACATCAATAAATATATTTCTATCTAACCTAACTTCAAAAACCTATCTAGGGTTTATCGGTGGTTGGATTGTAAATTAGGATTTTGATTTCTTATATTATTTAACATTTTAAAATGAAAAATATATGTATTGATATCACTTAATATTGTAGAAGCATTGTTATCAAGGAATTAATAACCTCCATAATATATTTAAAAATACATATCGATTACAGAACCAGTACAGTAACCTGAATTTCAAATGTGAGTAGGTTCACAGAGGTTAGGTAAAATAATTGAATTTCAAATACTACAGTATCGCTACAGTTGTTACAATTTTTTAGTCACGATCAATCGTTTTTTTAGTTTAAAAATAATTCAAATAACTTAATAATATAGCTTTCACCTTATTACGCTTAGGGATGAAATCAAATACCGTTTAACCTGATTTCGCTTATTGTAATATAAATAATACTTAAATAATATTTATTAAGACACATCATAAAAATGTACAGCCACTAAAAATATACATGGCCTACCAACTGTTCAATTGTTTCTTATTTCTAACCACAATGACAGTCCCTTGTCACGAGTTGAATAATCAGTTAATCGACCTCTGAAATGTACTCTCGTGTGTTAACTGATGTTAATCTATTATATTGTCGTTCATTGTTTTTAAACACTCTTATGTAGGTGCATGTGCATATACTTTAATATATTTGTAAATGAAGCCATGGACGTATGACAAACCCATACTAATATAATAAATTTGAAAGTAACACTGTTTACCCGTTTGTTTCGCTTTTACAACTAAAACGCTGCACCGATTTCTATGATGATTTGTTATAGAGATACTTTAACTTTTACCGACATATACACGGGCAGAGCCGCGGCTAGATCTTAGTATCGCAAATCCCCTCATTAATAAACGTTATTTAACTCTAAGCAACGTTTGTTTTTTTTTTTTACTTTAATTTTACAGCTTAATTTATTTTACATAAAAGGAAACGGGTTACAAGCTCACCAGTTAAAAATCTATGAAAATATAGAATCATAACCGAGAATCAATTGTCTTGTGTTGTTTGCAATCAAATACGTAATCGCCTATTGTATGGACAATCATACTTTTTCTGCATTTACACAGTACTATAAGTTCAATTTTCTCATGTAGATAAAAAATAAAGGGAGACAATTCACAAATCTGAGGTAATTTTCACATCGTTACTTAAATGTTATTATACAACAAGTCTATACACGAGGTTAAGGAGTTGTAGTAGTGAGTTTTGACATAACCCATCTAAAAGGTGTAATGAAACAACGGTATCATTATTTTTATTAACGGTTTGGTAATTAAACTCCCATAATAATGTTAATAAGTGGACAGCAATAGGCGGAACAACAACGTTTTAACTATTAGTATGCAATGTGTTTTCATCATAATTAGGAAAAATTAAACGTTACTCCTTTGATATTTAATTCAAGATAATCACTTTTAAAATTACCTAAAGTAAATTGACATCAGAACTTAAAAATAAGGGTACGTCGCAAACCTCCAAATCACTGCTCGTTTTCAGATGTATGAAGGTATAAGGATCTTCCTTTTTTGGTGCGGGAATCCCCTCCGATACCACCGAGTGAACCACAAGTTATGTCGGACTCGAACTAAAAACTGCACACCGCACACCATCTCGAGTACTAGAAGCCAAAGAGCCAGGTGTACCCTCGGAAGGAAATCCCTGGAACCCCGACGTACCTCGAGTCATCCACTGTTTGTAGGTAGCCCCCTCCTGTGCAGGAACCCTCGCGTTCCTATTATAAGAATATCCCTGTCAAGTTTCGGATCTAAAACATTTTTGGGCCATTTTTTTAAAGCCTGCCCAAGTAACTCTACTCTGCCTGAAGGAAAGCATGAATAGATTCCAAGTGTGAGGGCCACCGTACTTATTGCAAATGCAGAAAATGCATACATGAATGCATATTATGACGGCCTAGTAAAATGCTTTTTACGCCCCACTGAAAAGACCTGGGATCATAGTGGGAGTTGATTACTGACACAGGAATGAAAAACCGAACCGTTTAGCTCAAAAGCGCATTTCTACCACTCTGAAATGGTATCTTCTAAAGCCAGTATGTGTTGTGCTTTAGAGAAAGAGAGGAGGTAAAACCAGTTGAAAGAGCTCTTAAGAACACTGCCCATGATAAAGGTGATAGAGGACTGCCATAGATACTATGATATCTCTTCACAACTGCACAGACTCAACTAAACCACGCAATGGTATTTTGAGACGACATATTGTTAGATATAATCGGCAAAATGTAATTCGCTTTCACAACATATAACTAGCACAATAACTTTAACACTTAAGCGTACTTAAGAGTACTTAGTAACTTAAGATTACTTGAGCGAAATTGCTTTTTTAAAATAATTTTTCAGTGAATAATTCGTCTAAACTCCACATAACACAATAATAGAGAGTATCGTCAATGAATTCTTTATTGCAGTTAATGAGTGGCGATCGTTAAGTAAAACTATATGTACTTTCTAAATTTCGTTAGCAGTGTACGATGAGCCCTTACATCGACTAATAAGAAGTGAAACTGACGGTGTTTCGAACACGTGCCGAAATTGCCCGTAGGCTCCTTTGATACGAATATTTCAAACAGTATTGTTGAGGCACGCATCGAGCACCCATTGAAATACAATTACTTTTATTGTTACTAGTATTGTTTATTCGTTTTATTGTTATGCGAAGTTCGTTCTATTTACTAAGATCGATGTTCAAAGAGAATCGATAAACAATGCTATCGATCGAATTATCCGTGAAACTGGCTTCCTGTAAGCGGGAATTTAGGATACCATTTTTTATCGATTCTCTTTGAACATCGATCCTAGTAAATAGGTATATTTAAGAGTATGTATATTTAACGCATTAGAAAAAGTGCATAATAAATCTTTATATAAAACTACATTTTGCATATGGCTTTGCCCGCGTATATGTCAGTTATCGCAGTAAAGCGAGTAGCATTGTCCTTCCTCAAGAATCAAAGTATTTCTATGCCAAATTTCATAGAATCGGTGCAGCGGTTTAGCCGTAAAAACGTAAGAAACAGACAGAGTTAATTTACAATTTATAATAATTAGTATGGATTAAATACTCAAACAAAAAATACTATTTCTTAATGGTAAAATACAACAAGAAAAACACAGACTGCAAAAAAATGTATCTGTGTGTTCGCGATTTCAACTTAGTTATTGTGTAAACATCTTCGGGGACCCACTACATAATTTTCACATGTTAAAAAGTTACCTACTTGTTTTAGTAGCATCCATGTTATAATTCTAGATATGTGTTCAACGAAATAAAAAAACCTGTAAGATAAGGAATATTTAAAATTCGAGTTAAAAATATAATAGCGATGAAACAGATGTAAAAAGTCGGTTGCTTATAAATCCATAACTGTTCCCACGCGGTCCATTGCATACCGTCAGTGTTCACGCATCATTAGAGCTGTAGCTACGACCAGCGCCCATTTCCGCCACGTGCTCCCACTAAAGTATATAAAGTTTTATTTTTTCGGTTATAATACACTTGTTTAGCTTGTATCGAATGTTAGTTGAAATTATTTTTTTTAAGATCCATATCATCTAAGATGTATTTACAGATATTCTTTTAGCAAAACTAACAAGAGTAACATATGAACAAAAAAATTAACAGTAACATTCAATTTTAAGTTATGTCTATTGGGGAATTGATTTTCAGTTTAAAAATTTATCAGGCTATTCAATTAGATAGTGCTTATTTAAAATACTTCACAATAAACAAGTGTATTGAATATTTATTAGTTAATGTGTACTAGTCATTGTGCTCATAAAGCATAATTATTGCGGATGATGGCCCAATAGTAATTTTGTGAATGGCCGGTTAGAGGGTCAAGCCAGCGCGTGGGCATCAATTGTGACTGTTGAAACGTAAAATTAACATACACTAGGGCTGTCATACTATTTCAAAGACAACAATTTTGCAACTACATTGTTTTTATCTAAATCGTATTGTTATTTCATTTTCAAGGGTGAGAATATGACGGACTTAAAGTGTGAAACAATGAAATCATACTTAATTTGATCAGCATATTTAAAATTAGTTACGTTATAAAAAATAGTATAAAATATTATTATCTATGCACGAGTGCTACTGAATTCTGACCTTTTTTGTATTTACGGTTTAATTAAATTAATCTCCTGCAATTCTGTCTTTCAACCCTAAATATTGAAGTACATTTCACATATGTGTAGGTATTACACGTAGTACAAGTGAACGATGCGCCTACGCCTCTAACTTACATAATACATAGAGCATTTGATCCAATTGTTTCTCACATTTCTAATAAATTGTTGAATGCTATATCTAGTATAAAGTGTTAGGATCTTTAAAAGGCAAGAAGTGATAGAAGACTTTCTGTAATTATGTTTAGTTAGTAATAAAACCTTATTAATTAACAATAAATAAAATAAATCGTAATTTCTGAGAACAATAATAACCTTCCTTGCAAAAGTCTGATGACATTAACGCACAATCTATGGCTGAATATACATAACCACAACAGTTACCGTTAAACACGGATTATGAATATTGCCGTAAATTTTCTCTCTTCACATTTATAAGAAACAGCTTGGATTAATAAAAAGTTAAATCAAAGAGCTGAAAAACGAAAGTTAAATTAAAAATTGACTTTTTATTTTAGGTTTCATTTCATTAAGAGTGTTTCTGAACCCTTTGAAGAGTAGGTACACTGTACAGTACATCGACAGGGGCAAGTTTGAATGTTAACAGGTAAAGTAGAATAACTCGATAATTCAAGAACTGCACTACGAACTACATGGAAAATAGACCACAACTTGGCACTCAGTTTACGAAGTTAGCAATTTAAAAACCTCATAGATACAAACCACAAAGACAGTCATTACTATGATGGATGCAGTCAATTGACTGTTTTGTATCAGTATTCCACTTACAGAGTAGGGTAACGGGCCTCGAGGCGACCCGTGTCTTGAATACCATATTGGGCTAGACAACACAAGTGTCTAAACTAAATATTATTATTTGTTTTCAGTTCCGGTGTTGACTATTTCCTGCAGTATATCAACAAGGAATGAGTGCAACTATTTGTTTTAATGTTGAATATTTTAACGTGTTTGATGAGTTTATTGACGTTGGTAGAGGTAGCATACATGATACATTTGAAAATAATTTTAATAACCCATGACAAATGTTAAATGCTAGTATGTATTAATCAATCCTGACTGACTCTATCATGCCTAGAAATAAAAAGTAGATTAGTCGTAGTAACTAAATAGAAATATAAAATAACAATTGTCATCATCATGTTTCATATCATTTTTATTTCTTCAAGACGGTATGCGAAGCTGGACTAAAAAAATGTACTTATATCATCAGCTATCTGCCAGTGAAAGTTCAGTCGAAATCGGTCCAGCCGTTCCAGAGATTAGCCGGAACAAACAGACAGACAAAAATTGAGAAAATATGCGAATTTGGTATATGTATTTAATAAATGGATATGTTATTACATATCCATTTAGTAAAAAGTGGTTATTTTAATATAACAAACAGAGACTCCAATTTTATTCATTGGTATAGATATAGTATAGATGGATAGATAATAATGCCATAAATGTTATAAATTCTAGTAAATTATCTATGAATAAATAAGATGTTGTTTGATAGGCAGACTACCCAAATCCTAGAACAATAATTGCTTGACAAGGTTTTAATTTAGCGATTCACGAATTTAATAAAAAAAAATGTATTGGTCTAAGATTGTGTAGGATTGTCCTTACACATAAAAATCCCTCAGCTTTTCACATTCTTAAACTTAAAATTTATTATTAGTTCACATAGTTCGTGACTTTTCTTTGACGTGTGTTTTAAAAACTTTATGATATGACAGATTTTGATGACTAATATCCGAACCTTTAGATTAACAATAACTTCATTACCTCATAATCGTGATAACTGATATAGATAGTAATCGCTAATAACATTACACATAGAAACATTCTCATTTAAGCAATTTAAAAGAAATATGGTACACTTCGATGCTATGCGCTCTTGACGGATTCTTTATTCAAGATCAATAATGTGCGTTGTGTAAACAAACTCAAAGGATATAAATGTTTGTGTTGTTCGACCTAAATTTTATGTAACCGAAGTTCCTCATCAAAGCGTTCAAACGTATTTAAGTAAATATAGCGCACTATTTGAATCAGGTATTGACGGATAAAGTAACACTCCTTTCCTGTTCGGAGAAAAAGAAATAATTTGAACTCTTCTATCTATTAATCAATTAGTTTTCCGTGCAGTGTCCCGTATTTATAACAAGCAAAAACCATATTCAAGTCTTGATCTACACATAGCAATCTCATGCATACAGTATTAACGCTTGCAGTTTTTTTTAAAAAATGGACTTTAAACACAATCTTTAAGATTTATTTCCATGACACGGTTCTCACATCCCACCATTGGCAAGTTACTGTCTATTTTGCTTTGCTCAATGAATAATTAAATCTGTGAGGATTTTAATTTTACTCACAGAATAACTTGTACGACTAGTTTTATTGAAGTGCCTGAAAGAAAATATTATGGATGCTTGTGCCAGTGTCATAAAAAACGTCGTTTCATTGTTATTTAAAAAGTAATAGGTAAAATAATTTGTGAAAGCCTTTCTTCATAGCCCTTATTATTCCCAAGATTTGGGGTCGGCTACTAGTTCAACCGGTTTTACCTGAATATCAGTTTTTACACCAAGCGACTGGCATCGGACCTCCGCAACCCTGAGGGTGAACTGAATTCGAATGTTGAAGTTGTTGTCAGCTCATTTGAGGGCTATGACTTCTCAATTACGATTGCCATACATGTTCATGACAACCGGGAGCGACGGCTTCTTCGAAACTCCGAGCTGCTATTACGAATTTCTTGTAAGAAAAACCCAACAGCAGTCCGACCCGGGAATCGAACCCGAGACTTCTTGATCTGCAATCGCTTACGTTAACCACTAGGCAAACGAGGCAATTGTGAAACCGAAGAAGCCCTACGAGAGGGTCGAGGTTTCGTTAGAAAATACCACCGAAGTTAGCAATATTAATCGTAATAGCATTTTTATATATTTTTATAGATATTTAAATTCAAGGTATAGAATAGTATTGATTCTATGTATTCCGGATAGCAACAAATCTAACCGCAATAGTTCATTTACACTGTTATTTCTACCGTATCCACTCTAATAATACTATAATCCATTCGTTAGCGTCTAGTGCGTAGTGGTACTGAGAGAATCACAACTCTAATTTTAGTTGTGTTTGTATGTGTGTCAGGGGGCCGCGGCGCGTCGCCCGCCCGCCCTAGAAGGGTCATCTTAATTTGTCGATAACCGTAATATTTCTAAATATTACGTAAAAATTATTAAAATGCTAATAATTTCTTTTCTGTACTGCTGACAGGGGTAAAAAACGCTTATTAATTATTATTTTTCACAATATCGGGATTCTAAATAAAAGTATAATATTTCTGTTAACTAATTTCTATAGCAACTTCATGATGTGGGGGCATTTACGGGGTTTTACTCAATATAAAGGATACTTAACTACAGTTTTTTTTTATAAAATAGAACTTAACAATCCTTATTTGTTTATTATTAATGATCATTCATCAAGACCACAATATATCGAAACTCAATTATTTATAATTCTCGTGTCACTCACGATTGTTGCTCACGATGGACTCCGAAAGCAACTAACCGATTTTCTCGTTTTTTCTTATATAATGCGTGTTTAGCTAGCAAGCCTAGGATATGATAGTTAACATCACGCTTATAATAGTAGAAACCGAGCAAGATTGAAAAGAGATGCAGATGAAATTGCATAGGTCAGCTAGTCATAATATAAAATGGCGTCTGTGTTCAACTTACGTAACTGATGCTTCGATGTTTATAAAACCCTATGAAATGGGAGCTGTATTGCAGAATTGTTTCCATGAAATTGTACCGTGTGACTGCCATTGTGAAGCCACAAAGATTATATCTAAGTGAAATCACAACTCGTTTGATCTTATCGCAACGCATTTAAAACCTTCAGATCAAAAAAACTGTTACGACTTACTAACGGAAAAAGTATAACGGTCTGTATTACTGTAGCTCCTAAATACGTGTAATTAAATCTAGGTATATTATTCATCATTAAAGAAGACAGCCCTATTACCAATATTCTACCCCATCGTGTTAGACTTGGAAAAAATTACTTTCCACTTTGTAATATTATCCCGAAGAAGGGCAACATTTTTTAAATTGTATGTAATACTAAATATATTTAAAATCAAATGAAACTATCACGGCTTTTTAGTTTACCTCAAAATTAATTGCACAAAGGCCTCTTCCATTGTACACAAATTCAATCGATTTTGGGCTACTCGCATCCAGAAAAAAATTTGAGAGATGGGAGGGGCCTATGTCCAACAGCGAACAGTGGTGCAACAGTGGCTGATGATGATGATAACAATGAAGACTAGTCTTGACCTGTATTTTCAGTCAGTTTAACGATAAGACATGATGTACCATAACCGTCCTAATTGTACATCAAGCCAAAAAAAAATTAAAAATATTTATCAAACCTCCATGAAATTCGTTTGACTTCCTTCATATAAGGTTTAAGAATAGTAATGTAACAAGTCAATTGCAATGAACAAGTTTCTACAACGATGAGGTCGTTTAGATTTAAGAGATGGGCTTATGACCGTTTGTAATTGTGATGACTCTCTATTGTAATAACTTCAGATCAGATTATATGCAACACACAAATTATGAAAAGTCAGTGGACATAAGATTTGTTTGAAATTGTAAAAATAATAAAATTTATTAATTATAATGTCTTAAACAGCCTTCTTTGCTAACTGTACAATATAATATTTCCTGAGCTTAATGTTCAAGTAAATGACTCAAAAACCTGATAAAATTTTAAAGATTAAGCTTTTCTTGGAATGTGTAACTGACTGAATGTGAATGCATGACCTAGCCACTGAATGAGCAGGTGTCACACGATGCGTCATTTAGGTCCAAGAAAGTTGACCCATAGTGACTCAATCGCAATACAAACTGGAGTTAAAACCAAATCCGGGTCTCATAGATTGCCAACAAATCCTGTATAACGGAGATACGACCGATATTTGCCTTAATTACTATTTTACACGCATTACGTACACGCATGACATTTACGAATTTGAAATCATCCTACATCGGTCTTTATTTAAATGTTGGCAGCTTTTTAGGCCAAGCGGCATTGTGTACGTTTGCAAATTTTTGTTTTGATTCTGCAAAGAAATCAATATTAAAAACAAACCTATAACTTTCACTTTTATAATATATGAATTTTTTATTTTAAAAAAAGTTATTGAATAATATAACATGAATTTATAAATAGCGAAAGTATTTTTTTTTACAAATTTAAACCACATTTTTTTTTTAAAAAAAGACAACTCTCGCATTAGGAATATACATTCCTGTGTCACGGGGATCCTGTGATACGGACACAAAGTACACCCAGACTTAGAACAACAATTTATGGATCACACAAAGTGTTGTCCCATGTAGGATTTGAACCCACAACACTTGGCGCAGTAGGAAGCGGTGTGGCGACCACTGACACCACTAGGCCAAGCGTGTAGTCATTGAGAATTGATACTCAAATCGAGCCAAAAGAAAGAAGGCTCAGCAAGTAAACGCATCTTTTTCAAGTGCAAAATGATTTTGATGGAAGGAACCAGTCTTTAAAAATGACATTTTTTAAGACTGGTTGATGATCTTAGGGAACCTTACATAGCTGGCAAAATTTACAACTTACTTAAATCTTAATCAAGGCATATTAACTGTTGTGGCAGTATGTGCCTAACATTTGTCAACTGCTTTAGCCTGATGGTAAGCGATTACAGCCGAGCACGGACATCCTATAAACCAGCGTCACAATTGCGTTGTCGGCCTTTGGGGGATGTGGAGGGAAAAATAGTCAGGGGTTGATATATGGGCCTCTGCTGTCCTCGCTCACTCGCACACAACACAAGCGCTGTTCCACATCAGTTTTCTGTAAGGCCGTGGCTTCATTTCGGTTGAGCCGAGGCTCTCCCACGGTTACTACTACTACTAGCTATCAAAATTATAATCATTAAATGACCCATTTCTTTTATAAAATAATACTTTAATTAATATATTTTGTTAAGCGAAACGTACCTAGTCATAACCATCTAAATATAGTTCGTTAGAGTGAGAAAGCAGAAACCTCAAAGATTAACGAGCAGTTACCGTGAGCAATATAGCTCTACAGTAATAATAAACTGATGAACTGTCACTTAGCTACTTGCTGCCACCATAGTGACCCCATTTCTTACGATGGCGATGACTCGAACGTGTGAGAAGATTAGCAAACGGTGTTTACACTACATATTTTAATATAGATTAGCACAAATCACTGACGCAATTAGTTGTTTTTATCTTGAGAAAAATTGTGCGTAGCGTTGTGATATAACACTTTCATTTCAAAATTCAAAAAGAAGAATAATAATATTTAGTATTATAAGAACAATACTATTTAATATAAAGGTAATGACCGTAAATCGGCAAAAGGGCGGATCACGACCTGTCTGCCATCAGGTTGATGAAGGTAAAATAGACTGAGTACGGAAAGCGGGTGACTACTTGCTGTGTCTCATCCTGAACTGAATGCATCCATCATATTCAGGAGTGGACTGCGATACTGTACAATTGATTTAGTGACTACAGATAATAATAATAATTTATTGATCCATTCATAATTACAATGATAACTTAAATATAAAATTTTTACACCAAAGTCATTAAAATTTTAAATCATACAATACAACAGAGACACTTGAAAGCGTGATTGTGGATAATTAGGTACTGGAACTAATTTCTAAGCTAGGCAGAGCCTGTGTTTTGAGAAACAGGGTTCAGTCGCAGTTTTGTTCCAATATATTTAAATTTGAAGTTGAGAGGTGACGTCAATTGCAATTAGAAAAACAAATTTAGATGTTCTTAGTGACTTAGTGTTTAAAGAAGACCCGAGCCCAGCAGTGGGACCTAATGGGTTGTCGATGATGATGATGATGATGTATGATTGTGTGAGTGCGTGTATGTGTACGCATGCGTTTGAGTGTGTATGTATGTGTGTATGTGTGTGTGAGTGTGTATGTTATGAAATAAATTTGACTAGATCCTCAGTCTTTTCATTATCAAGATCTTGAAGTCAATTATCGGACTAAAGTTCAAATTCTAAAATGGTTAAGCTACTTTACTATATTTTCTAAAAAACAGTTGCTTAAATGTACATTAATGTTAAACCAACAATTAATGATTTAGAAACGAATTTATTTATCTTAATATGCATTTAAAAGGTAATTTTATTCAAAGTAAGTGAATTTAAAACATAAGACCAATGAAATCGAGCGTGACTTATTAAGATAGAATTTTGATATAAATTAAACATTTATTTCTAGCTACCTTACGTGTTACGTCATAAAAGGATATGAAATGTATATATTAATATTGATGCTCCAACCGTATGCTTTCATTTTTAATATGTGAAATCGACTTTTGATAATATTTTATTTATAAGATGTTTTCAGTTCACTTTCGAATTGACTATTTCTAAGAATTAATGTGTTGAGCATCTCGTGAGAGTTGGTTTGAACGCGAATAAATATAGCGTCATACAGCGTCAATCTTGTTCTCACACCCTTTAAGATATCCAAAAGACCATCACCGGCTACAATTTGTCTACAGACTTATTTTCACGCTTGTTCTGTAAAATAATATACAACTAGTGGTCGCGCAGTGGTCCAAATTCGATCACAATTCTTTTTTTTTTGTTTTCAGCACTCCTTGTCCATTCGAACTTTGCCTGTGCCGAATTTCATTTCGCTCCATTAGCATAATGTACGTAAAAAGGGGTGCAAAGTTTTTCTTTTCGTATTAATATATGGATAACTATCTCAGCCCCGCGGGGTTTCCCGCGGTACAAAGATGTTGTGTGAATTGTATCTTTATAAATTGTAGCCTACCTGTTATTTTGATGTATGAGCTGTATTATTATAAAGTTTCATTAAAATACATCGTAGTTTTTACCTGAAAGAGTAACAAACATCCATCCATACTCACAAACTTTCGCGTTTATAATGTTAGTAGGATTAATAAATAAAAATTTCGGATTAAATATCCGAAATTTTTATACAACAACTGCTTAGCTTGGGACTAGGTGGCTAGTCTCAAGATAAGCAGAGTTTGTGGTATGGATACTAAAAAACTGGTATAAATACATATCGTGGGACACTTTTTTTGTAAAAACATACATATTATACATAGTAAACACCCTAACTCCGAAACAAATATTTGCAGATCATACAAACATTTGGTCCGACCCGAGAATCGAACCCGAGACCTCAAGCACAGCGGTCGCATACACTACCACTACGCCACCGAGGCAGTTAAATGTCACAAAACTACTTTGTATGGCAGTTTAAAGCAAAACCTACAGATGCAAGTCACAGAAATCATTTTATTATCATCATATACATCAATTACGATTTCTATGATTCTGGCTCACCCTATTAAAAGCATATAATGTAAGTGAATTATCTGTTAGTAGCAATTTATTTATACCATTAATAGTGATCATATAGTTTTTAATAAGTGGATTGAAATTGTAACTCAATCTCAGTTAGAAATGTTTTCACTGTTATATTTAATGAGCTGTTTAGACCTTTCTTTTCCAATAAATTTACCATGTACAATATGTATATCGACCTGGTGAACTATTTAAGTGATAGTTCTTAAACTATCAACTGGCGTAACACCACTAGCCAACAAAGAAAAAATCAAATCTCTTTGAAGACATTTCAACAAAATACCTTCATAATTATATAAACAGTACAAGAAATTCTTTACAGGAATCCGTTTCTTTTCATCATGGTCATAAGAAACCACTAATGGGCAATACGCAAACAATGGTTTGGCAAATATACTGGGCTCACGACACATTAATCTCCGTGAACTGACAATATTCATGTCAAGCTCACGCGTCACACGTCAAAGTCAAAGCGGCACCTTTGTTCGCATCAGCAAAATTAAAAAAATACTTACAGGAAGTCTGATATTTAAGGACATTCAAAATTTCCTTATTTTACATCACAATCTGGGTCACGATTATGTTTGATCGTTAATTTAATATTGACATAAAATTATTTAAATTAACTGCCCGGAACGCATTTCATGGTGCTTGCAGCTTACGTAAATTGTTTACTATCAAATTTCTACACTAAATAGTAAGCTATTTATTTGTATGAAACTACTGTATCTATATGTTTATCACGATTTGCTGGCAAAAAATATTTTAGGTGTTTTCAAATGTGTAGCTAGTACCACACCGATTTTTACTAGGCTTTTTTTTGAGTAGGTTCCTCTGATCTCATCAACGCTAGAGATGGCATAGTGGAAGCTACCGTTAAACTTGCCAAAATATTTGAATGAAAACGCAGGCGTTTGGAAACCAACCATATCGATAAGTAAGTATAAATTAAATTCATCAAATAATAAGACACTCCGAACATTTTTAATTTAGATAGATAAAAAAATGGACATTATGTGCACGAAATAAATAAAAACATTCCAACTACCTTCTGGTGTAAGCGTGTTCAAAACTATAATATGCTAAGAACAAGAGAGCAACAAAATCATTGGGGCGAATTTCCCAGCGATCCTCTATTAAATTTGTCACGTGTCAAGTTATATTTAAAGTTGAAAGTGATGACAGACGTGTCCTCAAACAGCCCTCCCTCTTGCTAACTTAATATAATTCTACTTAAACATGAAATGAACACAGTCTTAGTTTAGCAGTATGTTTTACGACAATGCGGCGGGCAACATCCTGTAAGCTTCAACTAATTATTTTTTAATAGACATAACTTGTACACGAGTACTGTACTAATAGGTAGTAGGGTCATCGCTCACTTGCTACCCGTAGCACCACGAGGAGTATTTTGAAAAGTCAAAGATTTGTTCAACGCTCCTAAAGAAAATTTACTACCGATTTTAGAAACGAAGTAACTGTATTTCTTTATTATCGTCTATCTATTTTTCAATCAATTGCATAAAGCACTGTACCAATATTTTGTTTTAAATTTTAAAGTCTTTAAAGTTCCCATAACATATGGGAGTCACAGATATGTGTATAGATGATAGTCCAAGCCATTGCAACAGAGTAATCCTACGGATATTATAAATGTGATAGTTCGTGAGGATGTTTGTTACTCTTTCACGCAAAAAATACTGAACGGATTTGGATGAAACTTTACAGTATATAGCTTATACATCATCATCATTGCCGCGATAACCGACATATACGCGAGCGGAGCCGCGGGCATAAACTAGTATTTAATATGTGTAAGTGAATCGTATTTGAATGTTGCACCGATCGCGTTTACAAGTATACATGATACCGCGAAATTTACGTAATTTCCGTTCCATATAACAACAAAGTGTTATTGAAATAATAAAACAATAGGTTGAATGAGAAAGGACAATTGCACGTTACTCAATACTTTATCCCGTACAAAAAGATAATTAAAGATGGAACATTAATGGAAAAAAAATATTTTGTTCTAATTTCGCCCGCGATCCGTCCGCGTGATTGTTGGACACCGCGATAAAGAGTATTAATATTATAAATTCGAAAGTAATCTGTATGTCGGTCTGTGTATTACGCTTCCACGGCTAAACCGCTTGATTCAATATCAACAAAATTTGGCATAGATACTGTGATTCTTGAGGAAGGGTGCGATAACCGATATACACTCGGGTGGAGGCGCGATCAAACCTATTATACATATAAACTACAATCGCCAGCAAAACGAATTAGACTTAAGCTTTTTCGCCTCTATCAACGGCTAATACTTTATGTACGACTAGTAACCTCTTATAAAATATTTATCTTCCGTTTAAGTACCTTTTGCAGAACTATGGTATCATAAAACTGGATGTGATCTTGTAACAGGAAATCATTACATTATTACTCGTAGTTTAAAAATATTAGTTGTTGTAAAGTCGATAATATAGGTAAACATTTTTATGAATGTTGCAATGAATATTTTATACTTACTTCATTGGTGAAAGGTGATGATCGAAAATCTCCATTTACAAGACAACATTAAAAAGTTTTAATGCACCTGTTATGTTACTTCAAGCATTCCATAATTATAAACCAATAATATTGCAATCATCAAAATGTCATTGATTGCAATTATAATCTCAACTTTGTTAAAAACCATTAGATATTCTGACTTGTAAGCATTCTAATGATATTTATGTACTTTAAACCATTCAAAACGAATCAAATTGTCTAGCCCCATAAGTTGCGTTTCAAAAATTAAACGGAAGTGTTTATATGTGTGCTCTTTAACTCTAGGAACTTCTACAGATCTTTTATAATTAATTATTAGCCCCACTCGTATGGATTTGTCTATGGTGGGTTCCTCATGTCTGAGAATCGTTTTTAGTATCAGGGTTACACAAGTAACGGGTGATGTCTGTCTATCAGTTACTACTACACTACCTCTCGACTAACGTGTCTTAAGACCTTGTATAGATTGAAGGACGATGGGTCTTAAACTTAGTCGGTCCACATTGTTGGTGCACGGCTGCACGATCTGTTTCCATTGGTGTTCACCAGGTTTTCTACATTTTCATCGTCTCTTCTGTAAGTGTTCGTATTTCTAAGTCAGTATTAACGTAGTTTCATTTTCTCTGGTAAACTTCATGATAATTTTTTTATTAACATTAATATTTCATTTGCGCTACTCATATCCATTTATATTACCCTTATTGTATTATCAAGCTCAATGTCAATAGCGTTCAACGCAGCGCATTAAATAATACCTAAATCATTTTTCGCAAAAAAGCTCTCAGTCTATCAAGCTTACAAGAGGCGAATATTTATTAAACATGCATTCAAAGACACTAAGGAAAAAACAACTTTAAGAAAGTACTATTTTGCGTCTATAAACTCAAGTGTAAACAACTGTTTAGTATATAATCCTCATATTGATGCCAGCCTATCTATTTATTCAATCGTAGAATATATTATTCGACCTCGGAACTTGTGACGAACACCAGGTATTGTGCATGTGTTGGCAAGTATCCAATGTTAGTATAAAAAGGTACGGCGATAAGCCGACAAATCTTTCGTTTTAATAAATCAGGCTATTAGTACAAAGGAGACAAGTCGTTTTTTAATTTTCGGTAAGTAAAGAATAGTAATACCTATAAGTACCTA
This sequence comes from Hyphantria cunea, assembly GCA_003709505.1. Taxonomy (NCBI): domain Eukaryota; kingdom Metazoa; phylum Arthropoda; class Insecta; order Lepidoptera; family Erebidae; genus Hyphantria; species Hyphantria cunea. Next base: position 1,605,228 of record PKRV01000055.1, read on the forward strand.
TATGGCAATAATATGTGTATTATTGTGGATTATACGATAATAATAATAATATAATTAAAAGTATGTATAAAATAAAGTATGTTGGTAAGTTGATATTCAATAGGAATAAAGCTAAAGAATAACCTTGCGTAACACTCAAAACTTACAAGCATTTGTACAAAGAGATGTTTAAGCGACTAGATAATTGGCTATATCTTGATAATTTAATCATAAATACTTTAATTGAAATAAATTAATTATTACCTACATCACATACGTATAACGTAAAAATTTACTATGACATGCTGAAAAATTTATAAAGAAATATTAAGATAAACAAATCGTTGATATCAAAAGATATCTGAACATATTTTGTCTGCTTACAACTTTTTCAAATATTTATCTATGGTAAACTAATTTAAAGATACGACACTTCATATTATCAACGTCTTCTAAAGATACAAGAGTTTTATATTTTCACAAAAACACTTATTATCAAGTCTGAATTACATAGAACTTTAAGAGCATGTTTGCTTATTGATATAGAAGTAGGTATACCTAGTTTATTAGCGACAATAGTACGAGTTTGTCAGACTCCTATACTTTTCTCTAAAAATTACTATTTCACATAGCAGTATTAAGATGACAATTAGGAGCTTATATGAAAAGTGATCAAAATAAATTTCTAGTAGGCATGCACACTATTACAAATTCCATGTTAGAATGTATTATTTATAGGCTATATATATATATATATATATAT